>JABWTJ010000014.1:1197500-1797500 GCA_016801875.1 Solanum sitiens | reverse complement strand
ACATTTAGACTGAAGCAAGTAAGAAGAAGTAAAATCTTTATTCATATCAACTGCAATTACATTGAGTTTGAAAAGGCCATCACTAAGGTAGCCTTTTCCTAGATACATATCATTTTTGCTTACTACTACTTTATCAGAAACAAATACACATTTGAATTCATTCTTGGTCAGAACTGTAATTGAAACTAAATTCTTTCTCAATTCTGGAACATATGAGACCCTATTCAAAGTCACCACCTTGCCTGATGTCATCTTTAATAGGACTTTGCCAGTTCCTTCCACCTTTGCAACAGCGGAGTTTGCCATAAACAACTTCTCATCTGTAGGTGCTGGAGTATATGATGAAAATAATTCTTTGTTGGCACAAACATGGCATGAGGCACCAGAATCTATCCACCATTCTCTTGGATTTCCAACCAAGTTACACTCTGAAAGCATTGCACAGAGATCGTCCATTTCTCCTTTGGATTCAGCCAAGTTTGCTTGATCCTTCTTTTTCTTGTCCTTCTTAGGACCCCGGCATTCAGTAGCCCTATGACCATGTTTGCCACAGTTGAAACAGTTTCCATTGAATTTCTTCTTAGGAGGATTGCTTTTTGGACCAGATGCTTTCTTTCTTTTATTTAATTTTGTGGGATCTTCTTCAACAAAATTTACTCCAGATATTGCTGAATTACCACGTGACCTCTTTTCTGCAGCCTTATTATCCTCTTCGATTCTCAACCTTACTATGAGATCTTCAACAGTCATCTCCTTGCGTTTATGTTTCAAGTAGTTTTTGAAGTCCTTCCACAATGGAGGTAATTTTTCAATAATTGCAGCCACTTGAAAGGCATCATTTACAATCATTCATTCATTAAAGATTATGTGAGTATGAAGAAAAAACTTAATATTTCTAACATAGGCATTAAATAAATTTATACCTTCAGCAAGGAGATCATGGATTATGACCTGCAGTTCTTGAACTTGGGTGAAGACGGTCTTACTGTCTATCATCTTATAGTCCAGAAATTTTGCCACAATGAATTTATTCATTCCGGCATCCTCTATTTTGTACTTCTTTTCTAAAGCATCCCAGAGTTCTTTTGAGGTTTTGACATTGCTGTACACATTGTACAGATCATCTTGCAGGCCACTCAGAATATAATTTTTACACAAAAAATCTGAGTGTGTCCATGCTTCTGTTACCAAGAATCGTTCATCAGGCGGAGTTTCATCTGACATAACAGGAACATTCTCATTAATGAACTTCTGCAGACTCAACATAGTGAGATAGAAGAACATCTTCTGTTACCATCTCTTAAAGTCGACTCCAGAAAACTTTGCAGGTTTCTCAGCCGGCGCTAAGGCAGCATTTGAATGATTGTGTGCAACCGATGTTGTTGCAGCACTTACTGTTGCAGCACTCATTGTTCCAGCATTCACTTGACTTGAATTAGTCATTTTTTTTTCTGTCATTGATAATTTAAGTATTTGAAATACTAACAGTAAAGAACAAATCTTTACACAGACTATTTCTGATTTAACGATAAAGTTTTTATGTTCTTTTAATCGTTAATCGAATGAATTTTAAAAATTCAAGCAGAGTAGAAAACCATAAAGGTTTTAATCTCCAGAAACCTCAAATACAGAAACTTATTAAATTTCTTAAGATTGTTATTCAACCTGTATTATAAGGTTAGCCAAAAATAAAACAGAAATAGAATAAGATGAAACAGAAAGTATAATAGAATACAAGAAGTAATCCGAGTCCACAAAAACTACTATGTCTCCTTAAGAAATTTAATCCCCTCACTGTACCCGAGGTTATGGATTAATTTCTCCCAAGATAAAATGGATTAATCCTGTTAAAGAAATAGCGGTACCTCAAATTTCTTTAACTTCAGCGAACTGTAGAATAGCAACAAGTCACAAAGACTCAGTCGATCGACACTTTGATTTGTTTGAGAGAAAAGATTTATGCAGATCAGGAAAAATTCAGTGTTTTAAAAAACAAAAATTGACTTCCTTTTATAGCCATTTTCAGCAAGAAACGTGTCTGTTCAGAGAAATCTGTTCAGACCCGTTTTATCGAGAAAGTTGTGTCTTTTGGAAAAAATAACAACTTTTCGGAATGTTACCGTTACCCGCAAATTGAGATAATATTAACAGAATTTATAGCCGAAGCCGAAGCCGAGCGAGCGACGACGAGGACGGCGCGAGGGGGCATCTTCTTCTTAGCTCTTTAAGAAGTAATGGAAGTGTTTCCTTACATAAGGACAACAATTTCCCTTTCTTTTGCCGATATGGGAGAAATGACTTTTCATTTGCACTTTGCAAATGACTTTTCATTTTCTCTCCAAAATAGTTCCCTCACTTTTCATATTCTCTCTTTTCTTTTCCATTCACACTTGCTAAACCCAACAATATTAACATAAATAAAGTGTATTAATTATTTTTTAGTGTGAATTTACTGTTAATTTCATCTAAATAGTCTGTAAGCATTGTACTATATTGTCTATTAAAATGCATTAATATACAGGACAATAATGTTTCATCCGGCCGGTTGCGTCTTACGCATACGTCCCATTGAAGTTTCATTAGCTTCATATATTTGTAGTAATCAAATCTCACCCAATACTTCCTTGTAAACTATATTTCTTATATATGTCCTCGTGTGTCCATCTTGTTCTTCATTAATGACCAATACTTTTGTTGTCGCCATAGATATTCCTCTGGATAGTGCCACGTATAGTTGTCCATGTGAAAAAACATGTTGTGGTAGGTATAATTCAACATTTGGTATTGTTTGACCTTGTGCATTAGTTATTGTCATTGCAAAACATAGACGAATTGAAAATTGTTTTCGGATGAATTTGAACGGATATCCTTCATTCTCAGGTGGTGATAGTTGTATTCTTGGAATAAACACTTGTTTTGAGGCATGTTGACCCGTTGTTATTTCTGCATGTATGATATTCTTGTCAAAACCTCTACAAATCAAGTGTGTCCCATTGCATAAACCATTTGATGGGTCTAAATTTAAGCATGATTGGTGCATTTCCTTTCAAAACTAACCTAATGTATGGAATAAATAAATGTATTAGTTGCTTTGTATTTGTAGTTTTGTATTTGATTAATTCTCTTTTGTGGTTTGAAGTATCATAATAAGTGAATAGTTATATTTGTGATGAATTTGATTACGTACCTATGCGGCGGCAGTCCATTTGGTGTCAAGGTGTTAAGATACTCTTCTTGATAGTAGTTGTTGGTATCATCTTCGGCTGAGTCAAAACTGATGTATGTTTTTGTTTCTCTGGGGAATTTGTCAATCATCAGTGCATTTAGTTTATCTACAAATTCATTTCTACTTGCTAATATTGCACGATTTGTTATATACTGTGCATACCTGAAATTTTGTTCGAGTTCTGGGAATATTTCAAGAACCAAAGATTCTTCAGGATTAATATTCCCACTTTGTTGGACAGTCATTTGTTTTGGAAGTGCTATTAAATTATCCTTTATTGTGTTTTCTTCTCTGTTACCAATACAAAGCAAGAAGTCACTGAAAGTTTGATCTGTTCTTGCTCGAATATTAGTTGAAAGTTGTATCTTTTCCATTAAAGGCCACAAATACGACCTCACCAAACTTGCATTTACCGTCTCTGCTCTTGTAGATTTTGGCACCACAGGCAAAACTTGTCTGAAGTCTCCTCCAAATACCATGATTTTTCTGTTATCAATCTGTGTTATAAAACCAGAAATTACTGATTCTAATAAATTGTTCAGAAACACGAAGTAACTAAAATTTATAGAACCAGTAAGAGAGATGAACAGAAATTTAATTCATAAAAAACTAAAATCTGTAAAAACATACCAGAATCTGAAAAAACCTTTTAAATCGGAAAAAGATCAAGTCAACTGAACTCACAGTGTCCCCTTAAGGAAATTATTCCCCTCTAGTATCCGAGGTTTGAATTGGAATATAACCTCCCAGGGTAAACTCTTACTGTCAACGAACCAATCCACAGTAAGTTGCAACCTTTCAGAATAGTCATGGAGGGAAATTTAAATAAAACCGGGAAAGTTAAAATGGGTCGCGCGCGGATCTGAGTCGGGTCGGGTTAATCAACTAAATAATTGAAAACATTTCTGTTATCAACTAATTAATTGAAACAAACTTTGTCCAAAAAATAATCTCTCGATCGATTTGCCAAAGCCAAAGCCGTAGCCGTAGCCGTGACGTGACATGACATGACATGACATGACATGACAAGACGAGCGACGACGATGACGGTGCAAGGGGGGTCCCTCTTTCCAACCCTTTTAACAATTAATAGGAGTGTTTCTGTATTTAAAATCTCCTATTTTTCTTTCCACCACCGATGAGGGACAAATGCCTTTTCTTAAAGCATAAGAGGACTTTTCAAGTTCCCAACTCTTCAAGTTCTCAACTTTTCAAATTCCTCTCTTTCCCTCTATTTCCCATCAATTCTTGCTACATACCCAACATATTCCTCCAAAAGGGACGTCCTTATCCATTATATCACGGAAGCTTCTGTCTACAGTTTCAATTGTGTGTCTCTTAGCCATTGGTGCTTCATCCCATATTATTAATTTAGCTTGTGTAATTAGTTGGGCACCTCCACCTTGTTTTGACATATTTGTCATTGTTGTCTCATTTGCTTGCAGTGGTATGCCAAATCTTGAGTGTGTTGTACGTCCTCCAGGTAATATTGCTGCTGCTACACCACTGGTAGCAGTTGCCAATGCTATCATACCTTGCGATCTCACCTTAGCCAGTAGTGCCCGATATAGGAATGTTTTTCCGGTTCCCCCAGGTCCATCTACAAAGAATTTGGAGTTTCCGTGTTGACCCTTTCCAGATTGGTGTTGAATGCTTGTGCTTGTTGTTGATTCAACTGTGATTGAGCATCAACATCTTCGGTTGGAATGATTATAGATCTTTCATCCATTATTTCTCTACATTCCATTGTTTTTGATTGATTTGATTGTGTTTTATTTGTGGGATATCATATTTATCCAAACTTTGTCCCATACTTTCCAAGTAATAATTAATGCTTTTTAAGGTACATTGGAGTTGTACCTCTGGTGTGTTGGAATGGCTCCTATGAAAGTCTTCTGAGAAATCATAATAATATGTGTCCCATAGATTTCTCACATCAGTTGGGTTGCAATGAACTAAGATTGTAGCAAATAAACTTCGTAAGGCTGCGGGCATCTTGAAGGTGACAGCCTCTCGTAAACATTCTGAAATGCTATTATCAGATTCTAATAACCCACTTTCTTTGGCTGCCTCTTTAAATGTGTGGCAATGTTTACCATTCACAGTGAGTAAGTTTTCAAATGAACTTGGCCCTCGGACATGATTTAATAATAGTCGTTCGTAATATCTTTTTTCTTCTCTAGGATTAGCTGCAATATGGATTGTGAGTTCCAAACATAATGTTTTTTCTCTGTATAGGTAATTACGAGCTTCAATGTCTATTGAGCACATCTTAAAAAATTCGGTAAGCATAGTTTGGTGTACAAAGTCTGATTCCACGATACTTTGTAGGTTTTGCTTTTCCAATAGCAGACTGGACATTGTTTGTAGATATAATATCAATAATCATGTTGATTGTCATTAATAAATTCTTAATATGTATACTATTTTGACTGTCATTGTAAAGTACCTGCTTGTTTGCCCGGTAGATGTAACTGTAGGTTGATAACGGCTGGTTGCATTTCAGTTAGGTTGAACTCATAAATTCTCCACAATGCTTCTGGTGGAGACACCAAACGTGCATCCTAAAAGGTTTTGATTTCATCTACGATTTTTTCGCCATCGTCAGATTCAATGTATACAACACATTTATCGTTGCCTTTATATATATATTTGTAAAGATATTTTATTGCTTTAACTCATGAGCATACCTCAACATTAATGTGACAATTATATCTCATCAACAAATAGGGATTATAAGGTACAACCCATTGGTTATTCATCTTCATTCCACGGACCTCACTTGTTCTCCCATCATTTTTTAATTTGTAAATTGGATATCCATCCTTTCCTTGTATTGTTTTGCTGTTGAATGTTTGGGGGTAGTTAAACTTACATCGGCCATCTTTCATGCAGGGGCTTGTCTTGCGTTTTTACCCACAAGGTCCATGCATCATATGTTTGGTAACTAACGCATACAATTGTGAATGTGTTGCATTATCTGGTAGTTCTTCACTAATGTATCTGTCATAATCATCTGCTGATAGTATCTTATTACCTTCTTTAAATATTAGAAGTAGATGTATATGCGGCAAGCCTCTCTTCTGGAATTCTACGACAAAAAGATGTGCAACAATTGGTCCGAATATTTGTTTTTTATAAATTTGGTCTTTCAAGTCTTGCAAGTTTGCTCTAAACACTCTAGTAACCAAATCAGGCCGGTCCTGAGCGAGTTGTCCTTCACCCAGTTCTTCTTGAATCTCATGCCATTCTGTTGTACATGTCATGGTGATGAATAGATCTGGTCTTCCAAAGTGTTGAACCAAAGCCATCGCATCCATATATCGTCGTCGCATATCTCTAGGACCTCCAATGAATGATCCTGAAAGTAATATCCTTTGTCCTACCTTGTCTCCTCTACATTCGCCAGACGTGACACTATCAACAATACCTTGTAGTATCTCCCTTCTATAGTTTGATTGCTCAAATCTATAATATTCAAGTCTTCTTGTTTCTATTTTAATGTAGTTGTCCACAACAAACTGCTGCAACAATCTTCCGCATAGTAGTAATATTGATTTGTCACCTGTTCGGACTTGTAGTTTATAACAGTAATACTCTCTGCATGAAACGCGACCTTTTGTTTCGCGTTGTACACCTACAATAATTCGGATGTATTATTTAATTTTTTTGCATATTATTTAGTTAGAGATCTGTAATTGGAAGGTGCATGAGTCTGTAATTGCTCTTACTGATTATAATGTATGATAACGCAGTTATGTTGTAATTTTTAATGATTAAGGTACATTATAGGCGATTAGTAGTAGCATATTGCATAACGTCCAGTAATTGTTTTTTTGTTTCATTCTAATTATGTTATTCATGTTACAACAGTTAAGTTTCTTGGCCTCTCTATTTTGAAATGATTAGAGACTAAGGCAAACATACATCAATGTTACTTTTTGTTGTTTTGTCCTTGTACAATTTTCCATAATCAGTTTAGTATTAACTGCATATTTTTATTTTTTATGGAATATGTAGGATAATTTAGTTACATGTTTCTTGCCAATAGTTAAATATGCGTACCTTGTGCTTCAATGGCCAAAATGTTTGTGGCAGTTCTGTATGTTGATCTTCCTGTTTGGAGTGTTGTAGTTGGAGTTGTTTGATTATTGTTGATTCGATGGCAACACTTCTATATTCCTTGATGCCAACCTCCTTCTCCTTTAGGTAGAATTATAGGGTATTATAGCGGATCATAACAACCATAATAATGTTTTACTCTATGTTTATTCCCAGAGTGTTCGTGTACAATAATATCTCTTTCAAACGGTATATTTGGATTATTGCTGTCCACCCAGATTGCTGCCACCTGATCTACTGATGGTCTGTTATACACTCGTTGGTCTAATGAAGCATTTGTAGCTATGCATATTTCTAGATTCTGATAGCTTGTATGTTCTTTAAGCTGCGAGAAGAATTCTGCATATGCATTTTTCTGCATGATTTTTCTTAATTTCCTCATGACTCCCTCTGATAAATTGACATCTTGTAGTACGGACATTCTATTTGCTAATTCATTGTCTGTATCGTAGAAGTATAGTTGAAAATAACAAGGTCTGTCATTCTTTGGGATTAATGACGGTAGATCATGGTATACCTGTCCTTGTGCCTTGAAACTGTGTACTCCTCTCCTGGAAGATGCTAAGTCTTTATCTAGCTTTACTCCAAATGATGTAAAAGCAAATATGCTATTATATGCTCTTATATTTTTTTCTTCCAATTCTGCCACAAATAATTCGTAATATTCATCAGCTACTTCATTAGGTGCTAATTTGATATAGCCACCTGCGCAATAGAATGTTGGCGGCTCATATTCAAACTTTCGAGCATGACAGTAGGTACAATCTTCTTCTTTTTCCAGTTTGTGAGTTGTTATCATTGAGAAATTCCTATTAAGTACCCCTATACAACAGATCACATTAATATTTATTAGTAAATCATTATTAACTGATGACCCTTACGTATAGACTATTGTATTGAATATACCTCCATCATCAGTTGTCTCAGATATAGCTATTAGCTTCTTATTTATTTTTTCGTTTTTTCACTTGCGGTTCTTTAATGTTGCCATCTTCTATTTGATTTGTTGCTGCCACATATTTTTGCACACTTCGCAAAGCCCTTTCAATATCTGTAAGTATTTTACGCTTCGTCCCTGTCGCAAATGTGATGTAATCATGTTATAATTTTGTCTCTTAAGTAAGTTTGTAATGTGTATTTTTCTGTAAAACTGACCATTTGGTCAATATACCTCTTGTTTTAGGCTGTTCATTCTGTTGATCTGGCATGTTTAATTGAAATGCATTTGCTGTAATGTTCTGTTGTTTGCAATGATTTGAATTTGTAAACTCTGTAGTTGATACTTTCATACTGTCTGCTAGTGTACCTGTAAGTTGTTCATTCTGTGTTAGATCATTATTAACTTCCTTCGAGATGTTATGGTATGTCATTTTGGTTGGTTACTTGTTGTAATACGTACGTTTTCTGATAGAATGAGTGGTATATGATAATATTAATACATTATAAAAGCGAAGTGACAATGTGATAGAATGAGTGGTATATGATAATATTAATACATTATAAAAGCGAAGTGACAAAGTGTTGTGCGAAACAATAGAAAACATATTAGCCTAATGTGTTGCCAGCCCCCAAATATTTGAAAGGTTGATAACATCAATTTTCCAACAAAAATATGATCTTGGGTAGACAATTGTATATTTATCCCCTCAGATAGAGCAACTGTTTTTCAGCCATCATGGACCAAGTTGCAGTTGTGTATTTTTTTTTTCTTCTTGCACGATGCTTAATGAATAGATCATTATTTGGTGTTATTCACCGGTGTAGGCAAACCGGTCAATCTTTGAATATGTTACGAAATTTATGGTGAACTTACAATTAATAATTTGCTGATGTGCCGGATTAATCGAAAGTGTAGGAGTTTGCATGTAAATTCTAACCAAAACAGAGGAGCGTTGAAATTGATCCTGCGACCGCTGTGAGTAAACAATTGTGTGACTGCTTTACAATGTTTTGATACTTTGTACGGATGGGTATGTGTCGTCTACAGTATTGATCTGCATGAACTTGATTAAGTTGTATTGTTTAGTATTTTTTTAATAATAAATAGGGTGGTAATGCATTCGATGTCGATGTTTCGTTTGGTGAAGTGGTTGGAACGGTTGATGATATATGTTTCATGAAAGGTCACAATTTAATCAGGCAGTTGCAATGGTTGATAGAGGTTATGACTTTCTGCAGAAGTGTTGTCGGTCGGTGATGGGTTTTATTAATTTGTTACATTATATATTTTTAGGGGTTCAGTACGTTTATTGGTTAGGTTTGGTGGGAGTATAAAGTTTGAGGCCATAGGTCATGGGCTTTTATGTAAGCATAGCATGTGATATACTTTATGTATTTATAATATAATATTTCTAAAATGTAATTTGCTTCTTAGAAAGAAAGGTATATGATATTTAATATCTTGTAATGTCGTTCTGCTTTGACATATTTAACTAACAATGTCATTTTAATGTCAATTATAAATTAGTTTGTATCTTTTATATAAGTAATATAATATAAGTCAATTAAATAACTGATCCAATTTTTATTTTTTAAATGTTTTACCCAAAAAAAATCTCACCTAGACTAATTTACAAGTTTTGTAATGAAATACCTTTTGACTTTGCAGAATTTTTTAATTTGATGATGAAGGGATGTACCTTATAGTCGAACTGATATAGTAGATATTGGGTTTGGTTGAACAGTAACTTAGCCTCTCAAGGGGGAGTCGTGTAATCGTGTGCTGCTTAGTTTATTGTGTGAGGTTGTTGTCTTTGAAAAAATAATATGAAGTTTTGTATTTCTTATATGAAATCCACTACATCTTGTAAGTGTTTAGATTTGTCAAAATTGTTTGACTTTGTTGTCATGTCTTATTATCTTTAGATTGAGTTTTTAGATTTTAATCTTTTACATGTTTTCTCTTTTAACTAATTGAAATCATAGGTAAAATTGGTATTGTTAAGTAGACAACTGATAATGTACAACAAATTGTACAAGGAAAACACACATTTCAGTTATGTTGTTACATAAAATAAGATAGAGCCAATGATCAAAATTTGTTGAATGCAAGTTTTTAATTGATGTTATAGGTAAAACTGGTGTTGTTAAGTAGAAAACTGATAATGTACAACAAATAGTTCAAGGAAAACACACATTTCATTTATGTTGTTACATAAAATAAGATAGAGTCACTTAACAAAATTTGTTGAATGTAAGTTTTTAAGGGAACCCAATTTGTTGGTGTGCTGTTCAGAATCTTCTTTTGTATGTCTTATCTTGGTAATTAATTTTGGTGTCATATAGGAAATTCAATATTAAATGGATAGTGGAGATAAAAGTTTGATGGGTCTCCGGACATCCACCAATGTGTATATCAATGGTGTGAATAACATTCTTGATACAACTTTTGAACGAGCTTCCAAAGGAGATGAAATATTGTATCCTTGTAAAAAGTGTGCTAATTGTAAGTGGCATCAACGAAATCTTGTAGAGGATCACTTGGTTGTTTATGGGTTTGTACAAGGGTACACCAAATGGATTTTTCATGGGGAAAGTATTTCCTCCAGAAATAATCCAGATCATAATAAGGAAGTTTCCAACATGCGTGACAATATTGATGGCCTACTTCATGATACTTTTAGAGATGTTGCAGGTGATTTGGGGCTTAAGGGAGTGAGAGAGAGGTTATCCGAAGATGCAGAGAAATTTTATAAATTACTGGAGGAAGGTAAACAAGAGTTATATCCTGGGTGTAAGAATTTCTCGAAACTGAATTTCACCATTCGATTATTCTTGTTCAAATGCATTCATGGTTTGAGTAATGTGGCCTTTGGAGACTTGTTATACCTGTTAAGAGAGACATTTTCATTTGCTCATATACCTGATTCATTTCACAAAGCAAAAAATGTGATGAAAGATTTGGGTCTTGATTATGAAAAAATACATGCATGCTCTAATGATTGCATGTTATTTTAGAAAGGAAAATAATTGTTTTTTTATGGCTCGTCTAGATGGAAGACAATTAATGATCCCTTGACTAATGAAAGCACCAAAATTCCTGCAAAGGTTTTAAGATACCTTCCCTTAAAACCTAGGCTTCAGAGAATATTCATGTGTCCTGAAATAGCTGCAACTATGAAATGGCATGATACTGAACGACCAGAAGATGGAAATATAAGGCATGCGGCTGACGGGGAAGGTTGGAATAATTTTGATTCCTTGCACGAAGATTTTGCTAGAGATCCTCGTAATGTTAGATTGGGTCTTTCAAGTGATGGTTTCAACCCGTTTCAAACCATGAGTATTTCCTATAGCACATGTCCTATTATGTAAATGAATTATAATTTATCATCGTGGATTTACATGAAACCGGAGTATATGATATTATCTATGATCATTCCAGGTCCATCGTCTCCAGGAAAGGATATTGATGTCTACCTTCAACCACTAATTGCAGAATTGAAAGAATTGTGGGAAACTGGGATGGAAACATATGATGTTGATTCTAACCAAACTTTTCAAATGTGTGCAGCCTTATTGTGGACAATTAGTGATTTTTCAGTCTATGCAATGCTTTCTGGTTGGAGAACAAAAGGAAGAAAGGCCTGCCCAACTTATAATCATGGGACATGTTCTCAATATCTCAAGCATAGTCGTAAGATGTGTTACATGGGTCATCGGCATTCTTACCTCCTGATCATCCATTTCAAAGAGATAAGAAATCATTTGATGGTAAAGAAGATCACAGATCTGCACCTACTCCCTTATCAGGCACAAATTTATTTGTAGAGTTGCGTGGATTTAATAATGTTTTTGGAAAGGGCCAAAAGAAGAAGCGTCGTGAAAGTGAGGGTCCATGGAAAAAAAGATCCATTTTGTTTTAATTGCCATACTGGGAACATAACAAACTGAGGCACAATCTTGATGTGATGCACATAGAAAAAAAATATTTGTGACAGTTTGCTCGGGACTTTGTTGGATGTAACTGGAAACTCAAAAGATCATGTTAATTCTCAATATGACTTGCAAGAAATGGGGATACGAAAGGAGCTTCAACCATTAAAATATGATAATGGAAAAGTTCATTTGTCTAAAGCTTGTTTGTCCATGAAATCAGAATAGAAGAAGTTGTTTTGCACTGTTCTTAAAAATGTCAAATTACCAAAAGGTTGTGTTTCAAATATATCAAGATGTGTGGAAGTGAATGAGATGAAAATATCAGGTTACAAGAGTCATGATTCTCACTTCATAATGCATTACTTGCTCCACGTTGTTGTTTGAAAAGTGTTGCCTAAAAAATTTTTTATAGCCTTGATCCGGTGGGGAACTTCTTTAGAGTCATATGTGGCAAGGTGATAAGGCAAGCAGATCTTGATAAAATGCAGTCTGAAATCAATGAGATTATATGTGACCTTGAAAAGATTTTCCCTCCATCCTTTTTTGATATAATGGTACATCTTCCCGTCCATTTAGTAAATGAAGTTAAACTTGGGGGTCCGACACATCTTCGTTGGATGTATTCCACTGAAAGAAACCTCGGTTTCTTCAAGGTGCTTGTTCGTAATCGATTTCATCTAGAAGCATCTATACTAGAGGGATTCGTGGCACTAGAGCGCGTGAATTTATGTTCCAGATACCTACATGCTGGGGTGAAAATAAAATTTAGTCGATACAAATTAGAGGATGAGCAGGGAACTGAAACAAAGGGAGATAATTTGTCACCTATTCCCTAAATTTGTCCATCCAATTGGAAGCGAGAAAAAAATCAAAGGCAATAATTTTCAGATGGATATCCAGTTATGTCTTGATATACATCGATATGTATTGTTTAATACCGGAGATGAAAAAATGGATAACTTTATCATGTAAGATTTGTTGAATTTGGCAAAGAAAGTTAAATTTGTTGAAGTGCCTGAACATTTACGATAACTTTCTAAAGGGCCTAATACTACGGCAATAATATATACAGTATATTTCATCAATGGATATCGATTTCATACAATGAAACGAGATAGTCAAGGTAAGACTCAGAACTAGGGATTGACTTTATCAGCAATGACTGATAGTTTTGCTAGTGCTAGAGACCAAAACCCCATTGATAGAGAGGTTGTCTATTACAGAGTTATTCAAGATATCATAGAGATTGATTATTGGGACCGCTTTAGTTTTGTGTTGTTTAAATGTGGTAGGTTTCGTAATGAAGTTGATGAATATGGATTAACTCGGGTATACCTCAACAATTTATGCAGTACTGAACATGCATTTGTACTAGCATCTCAAGTGCATCAAGTTTTCTATGTGGAGGATCCAATTGAGAAAGATGTTTATTATTCAAGGACTAAAGTCAATGTTGATTTATTTGGTTTAAAAGAAGATCAGAATTGCCCTAATATAGGAGACACGTTTTTTGGGGAACGAGACAATAACATTAGAACATCAAATGGAATATCTGATGTTGATGTTGATCTTAGATGGTCGAGAGAAGTTGTACCTGGTGATGTCATTGATATGCCAACTTATGATCAACATTCAGAATACATGGAAGAAGATCATATGGACACATTAGAAGAAGATGAGGACTTTGATGATGTCGATTGGGATTGGATGGTGGCTGATGATTGACGAAGGAATTTTTAAACTTCTTTTGATATATCTCTATTGCATTTTTTTATATGTACTATTGGTTTGAAAGTCAATTGAATGTATGCTGATTTTGCCTATTTTATTATTATTGTGCACTTCTGTCTTTTTGGGTTTTCTAAATATTATTAGAGATTGATTTAGTGCTTCTTTTGCTAAAATGAGCTGATAGATTTTGCTTCAGTAATCCTATGTAAATCAGGTCGCAAGAAGTGGTGAATCTGATTTCTGCTTCACCCTTTCTCATTTTTACTAATTCATTTTATTGCTATTGTAATCTTCTTTTCACTGATTCTGCTTTATATTCTTGATTATGTTGGTATGTAACTCCTTATCTGTGTATCTCTATTTTTACAGTAGGCAGTACTTGGTAGTCATGAAACAACGAGTGTCTTCAAGAATAAGGAATAGAGAAGCAAGAGCAACTGTTTCAGCTGGAACACTAACATCTTTGGCGAATCAAAAGAAGTTGTTGCTAGCTAGATAAAGACAAAGATCTAATCGCTGAAAAGTGTCAACGTCTAACAGATGTAAATGAAGAACAAGATCTTCTAGAATCACACAGTCTAGAGACAGGAGTTCATATACAAGCTGACTCAACTAACAATGTAATGCAACCAGTAGAATAACAACTTCAATTGAATTCTATTGCTCTTGAAGAAAACGAACAATGTGCAGAACAAGGAAAGAACATCAATATTTTATTTATAATATTACTTTTCTTTTTTAATTATAAAATCAAACTACAATACTACTTTGGAAGGTTTATCCTTATTTTGTGTATTATTGTAGACTCCTCCACTAAAAAACGACAAAGAGGTCAAACAAAGATATTATCTGTACATGGAAGGCATGATCGTAAACTGATTATACTGAATAAAGTTGGTCAGCCAGTTGGTCCTAGTATGATGTCGTGATAGAGTTGAGCAACTTCCTCGGTACACTTGCTAGGAATTCGACCCTTTGTCCTCTTGATATAGAAAATTGGAAGTTGATGGACACAAAAGATGATTTGTGGGATTATACCAAGGTTTGAAGTATTCAATTCTCTGTTAATTTAAATATATTTAAATTTATTGCACTAACTCAATGTTCAAATTTCTAGGAGAAATATGACATTCCAGAAATCGGTGTTAGATGGACATTAAAAATAGTTAAAGAAGCTTGGAGAAGGCGTAAGTTTAATTTGAAAACACACCACTTTGATGCCTATGCTAATGATCAAATTCAGATGGAAAACAATCATGATGATGTTCCAACATCTCAATTTAATATTGGACACATAAAAATTCCAAGTAAGTCTTATTAGTTTGTAATGGTTCAATTATGTTAAGTTGGAGTTTACATTATCATTTTCCCTTCTGTCCTTGTTGGATCCGAGAACAACCTGTAATACATGTTTCTTGGTTGAATTTACTCCTTATGGATTTAGTTACTTCTGTTTTTGTAAAAGAATATTGTGATTAGTTGATTCCTAAAATATTTTAAGTTATATAAAGAGCTTTTTTCTTGTGTAACTGATCATTGGTAGTGTCTCCTCTGTCTCTTTTTTTTGGGAACACTGAGCTCTCATTTTTTTTATGAATTGCGGGAAAGAAGCTTTCTTCTTCTATAAAAATCACTTGATCATTATGGAACTTCTCTTCTATTTGCAGAAAATGTCAAAAACCAATAGTGAGAATCGGAAAAAGTTGAAGAATCCACATACTGTTGGCAAGAAAAGCTTTGCTTTAGTTCGCAATGATTTGGTATGAGCTCTTCTATAGCATTGAATAAAAATTTGTCGCATTTTAAAGAAAATGTTTGATATCCACTTTTAATGTGTACACGAAAAAGAGAGGGAAACTAGTGATACTCCATCACCTAAGGAATTTTTTGTGGTTAAAAAAAAAAAAGCCCAACCGATCATACAAGGGTAAATATGAAGATACAGCTAGTAAAAATGTGAGATTTCTATCTAATTTTTATTTTGTTTGATTTGAATTTGTTTTTCCATATTTACTCTTTATACAGTAAAACCTCTATAAACTAATATAGTCGGGGCCATTAAATTTTATTATTTTATAGAGATATTATTTAATCGATAATTAGTATTTATTAATTTAAAGAATGGTTTGAGATTTAATTAAGGTTAATTTTGAATATATCAAAATCAGTGTATCTTACTAATTTTTTTTATCATATTTATTGATTTCACGTAAAAAATATTATACGTAAAGTACAACTAATACATTAAAATCATTGTGTCTTACTAATTTGAACCTTGTGATGTTGGGATAATAAGAGTTTTCAAGATATATTATGGAACAAATTTTATCATAGGACATTAGAAGACAGGGACAAACTGATCCAGTAAAGATTAATGTTTTGGATGCTGTCAATTTTGCAATCCCAGTTTGGACAAAAAATGTTCGGCAAGAGATAATAGCAAATTGTTTTCGACACTGTAAATTCATTCGGGGGATGCAATTTCTAAGAATTTGAATAAACCTACTTGTGAAAATGTCATTATTGAAACTTGAGGTCATTGATTATGATCACAGTTAGCACAATAAAACATATGTCAATAACCTGTTGGATTATCCGGGTGAAAGTGAAACATGTTAAGAGGTCTAGAATATAGAAGAAATTATGGATACCACCGAAAAAAGCAACGTTGATTATGAAGTTGAAGATGATACTATACCTTTGGAACCAGTTACATGTAACGAAACACTTATCGCATATAAAACTCTTAACAATTTTATGGTACTGTTTGAATTGACAACATCGGAGCTCATAGATGCAATATGAAAAGTTAGAGGTGAGCTTCAACTAGATTTATATTTTAAGAAAAACATAACACAATAGAATAATATTTTACTAACTTGTCTTAGATATATTTGTACTTTTAAATAATTATTAATTTATGATATTAATGGGACCATATATTTATATAGGGATCTTCTGAAATATATTATCTTATTATCTTATCGAATTTGATGATTTTTTTCATTGGCCCAAGTATGGACTAGAGAAAAATATTATTTTAGAGAGATTATTAATTTACAGTGTATTAATTTATAGAGGTTTTACTGTATGTGTACTTGAATTCTATTGTTTCTTTAATAATAAAACTGCATTATAGGCTGAGATGGAGAATATATTGAAATGCAACAAAAAGAAGATGGAAATGAGACAACTGATGCATTTTATCTGAACATCCAGGACGTTTGGATTATATGGAAGAGGGGTTACAAAAACTACTTTGAAAGGGAATGTGGGACATTTTTAAGCCTTGTCAAATGCAACAAATGACCTTGTGAAAATGATGGAAGAGAAAATGATGAGAATGGAGGAAAAAGTTGAGGAACACAAAGAACAATATGACCAACAAAAGACCACGATGAGAGAAGAAATTTTAGAAGATGTCAGAACAAAACTTTAGCGTTCAGGCCTACCAATTGATGCTAATGTTCTAGAAATATTACTTGATGTTTCGTCAACACAAAAAACAAAAATTCGGTCAATCCATCGTTCATCTACCAGTAGCAAAAATCAAGGTCAGAATTCTCCTCCTTCTTCATTTTCTTCTACTACTGCTTTTGCAGTTTCTTGTTTGGTTCATCTTCATATATGGATTGTTATGTTAATCTGCTTCTACTTCTTTTTCTTGTGCTACTACACTTGCAATCTTCTTGTATTATTGCTGGTGCAACTGCAATGATCCTTTTATTTTTATCGAAGTTGATATTATCGAGATTAGTGTTACTGTTGTTTGCATATTTTAGGTGTTGTTGGTTTTTAGTAACTGCGATCATCAGTTTCCTTTGTGGTTCATCGTTTGTTTCTGATGTATATGTTCTTGTTGTATTTACTCTTGATGTAGCCCCTATTTGTTGCTTTGTCTCTTGTGTTTAATTGTTATATTTTGATCAACAAATATCATGTTTATGATTGTGTAGTCTTTCTAGTTCTGATTCTGAGGATTGTAATTTGTGATTTATTGGAATTCAATGTCTTCCGTCCTTTGGTAGGGAGAGTTTGAAAACTGTTTAGTGGATTGAGTTATCTTGTTCAAGTGCAATGCTTGTAATGTAGTTAGCTAACTGATTTGTTCCTGACTTAGTTGTTCCCGATCAGCTTCTTCACCTGGTGCTAATTCTTGTATGTGTTTACTAGCTGCTAAAATGTCCTCATCCGTGTACACTTTTATAGCTATATTTTTTGAGTTGTTTCCTGATAGGTTTGACTCCTCCTCATGAACAGTTAGAGCTTCTACCTCTATGTTAGAATCTTGGTTTCCTGGGAGTTATTTTCATCATGGACAGAAAAAGAAAAAAATTAGGAATTGTGTGTCTTCTTTTACTTTTTCATTTTTGAACTTCCTCTTTCCTAATTGTTGACCCTTTTGAAATTGTAGGTGAACAAAATGATGCGCAAGGCGGGGATGAAAGCAGTGAAGACCTTACTTAAAAAGAATTGGTTTATCTATATATCTACAAACATTCTAGCACTATTTATCTTTTGGCCTAAATTTTTGAATTTAAATGAATGCCAACTCTTGAACATTCTAGCACTATTTTTACTTTTTGGCCGAAGTTGAATGAATGCCAACTCTTGAACATTCTAGGACTATTTTTATGTTTGGGCTTAATTTTTGTGAACATCAATGTATGTTAACTCTTGAATTATAAATCAAGATCATCTGTTTTTATCTATAATATATGAATGCGACAAGTTGATGTACATATTGGTTTAATATGTTCTATCATTGTATTATAGTTTATTTCAAAAAATGGCTACAATAGCCTAGCCTGCAATAACCATTAAAAAGGTCTATTGCAATAGCTAAATAACATTGTTGCAATAGTTAAGAAGAACCGTTGTAATAGCTTAGGTCGAGTTGTATAATAAAGTTTTTATGATAGGTCATTTGCAACGATTTGCAACTATTGCAGAAACTGCAGAAAAGTGTCATCCTAGACTAAACAATAATTGTTGCTATAGATAATGTGTTGCAATCGTTTACAACTGTTGTTATAAAACCTTTTGCAACGGTTTGCAACTGTTGCAACAACCGCAGAAAAGTATCGTCCTAAACTTAAAAAATAATTGTTGTTGTAGACAGTGTGTGGCAACGTTTTATCACCGTCGCTATTAACCTTTTGCAACGGTTTGGCAACTCTTGCAACAACTGCAGAAAAGTGTCGTCCTAGACTAAAGAATAATTGTTGCTATAGATGGTCTGTGGCAACGACTTATAACTGTTGCTACAAAACCGTTACTATAGACATATCGCAACAACCTTATATGCAACACGCCAGTTTCCATTGCCATAACGCAATTGCAACACTCTTTGAGTCTATGGCAATGATTATTCTTGTGTTGCCACATCCATGTTTTCTAGTAGTGCCACGAGAGTCTTCATGACCCGTAATGGACACCACGAGTCGTGGTGCCACTCGTGGAGGTGGAGGAACTAGACCCTTAAGGTGTCTCATAAATGGACCCTCCACACGAGCCACATCATTGCTCATGAAGCCTTTGACAGCTCGTGGGAGTGGTCTTGAACTTGACTTAAGGAAAAAGGAGTTGAAGGCAAAGTGGCTTAGCCACTGCCTTAAGGCCACAAAAACGACCGCGACTCGTGGTTAGCTCCATGGCTCGTGGAGCCCTTCGTGAAGTTGCCTTGGGCATGTGAGCTTAATGGCCCAAGTGGTCTAGCCATTTCCCAAAGGACCACGAGAGGGACCACGCCTAGTGGTCTTGACTACGAGTCATGGACCACTCGTGGGAATTCCTTGAGCTTGTGATCTTATGGCACCAAGTGACTAGATACTACCTGAAGACCACGGGGACCACGGCTCGTGGAACCCATCGTGGTCTCTAGCAGACTACTTAAGTAAGGGGCATCTTAGGGATTTCACTATTTGAGTCCTATCAAAGTGGGGTCGTTTTACATTATTTTTAGACAAGTATCTAACTTATTTTAAGTCAAACTACACCTAAACTAAGTCATTCTTCACAAACACCCAAATCAAAATCAAAAGTTCAGTTTCCTCACAATATTTGTCTCTCTAAAACTCAAAAAAAAAAAGAAAAAAAGTAGAATTGGAGCTAGGGTTTGAAGAAATCAAGGGTTCTTCCCCAAATTCTTTGGAGATTCATTATGAAGGTATGGTGGCATTCCATCTATGAGTATATTTTACCCATAAAGAGTCTTCAAAACTAGATTTCAAAGTTTACAATTTTCCCAAAAAGCTAGGGTTTCACTCTAAGTCATGGGTTCCCTTCAAAAACAATTTCAATGGTAGATTTCTGATGGATTATGATTGAATTGATGATTCATTGTTGATTTATGATTAAATCCCCCCAATACCTATGAATTCCCCATATTACTAAATTGTGATCTCATGATGTGGGTTAATTGATTATAGAAGAATGTGAATAGATTATGTGATTATGTCTATATTGATTAAGTTAATTGAATCATGATAGTATCCATAACTAATGTAGAAATTCTGGATGCTTGAGTTGAATTTGATTCATGGTCCTTGAAGAGAAAATTATGAGAATTGTGGATGTTTATGAGAATTATGCATGAGCTTATGATTCACAAGTGAAGATCCTATTACTATGGTATAAGTGTGGTATTGTTCAAAGATGATTTTCCCTATACCCTTACACAAGACTAGCATGAAATGTCTATGATTATAATAATACTTGTTGTATTTATTAAAATTATATTCTCATGAACACACTATGAACATGATTTGAAAGGTTTACTCACATATTAATGATTCTGATATTGAATGGTTATTCTCACCTATTGAATCTATGTGCTATCATGATACCATGTTGGTTTGTGTGCTAGGGCATTCATTAATGAACATGAACCTAAGTTAATACTTAACATGAATTTAAAGGGAAGTATGCTTAGCACCAAGAGGATATGAATATGAGATGAAAGTTCTTATGTTAGTTAGTCCGGCTTTCGAAATGGGTTCCATTTATGTCAGTTAGTCCGGGATCCCAAAACAGTTATCTCATGAGATGGAAACCTTTGACCTTAGTTAGTCCGGGTTTCTAGAAGAAATCATTGTATATCGTAACTATGTGCCCACATAGGTTTTTACATAATAGATCAACCTAAGCTATCACACTATAGTTCTACGTTAGGAAAGTAGGACACCTTTTTTGGTGTGGGGCAGTAAACCAGATTCCATGTTGGTCACATGGTCCATGTCGGTTAAGTTTATTTCCCTACATGACAAGAATATGAATTATGAGAAGAACATGAACATGAACTATGCTTATGACTTCTTATGGATATCTACTTAGTGTGAGTTGGGGTATGGGACTTTATTCATACATTGCACAAGTAGTCTTCAAAAAGGGTTATGGTGTTCTTATCTCATGCTATGAAGATATATGAATTTATGCATGTATGACATAGATTTTTGCTATGAGTGTCTTTCCTTGTTCCAAGTTAATGAACATGAATGTGTCCTTGTCTATGAGTTTTGTTTATGGATGAGGTTACAGTATGATATGCATGATTATGGTGGCCTAAAAGTTGTACTTAGTATGATACTAATATGTATGATGACTCTTAAAGTTGAGAAAATGCATGGTATCAACTAAAATGTCCCTTTTTGCATGTATTAAGGATTTTTGTGCATGGCTATCATACTTAGTGTAACTTTGTACTAACCCATATTTTCTACATTTTTCTAAAAGTGTAGTGCCTGATCGTGAAAGTGTTTTCTACTATTGTTCTAAGCTTGGATTGATTCTCTCCATGCTTTAGGTGAGTCCTCGTGGTTTGATGGCAAGAGTTGTTCATTTCTGATTCCTTTCTTACATTCCCTTTTAAGTATACGTTGTAAAGGAATGTGACCCTTATTGGTACTCCGATTGTATTAGATGGTTATTGAGACAATGTCTAGACTTCCATTTTATTTTATGAAAACACTTCAATTGTAAAAAGTTTTTATTTCACATTATTTGTATTTATCTTAGGGCTTGTGTGAGACCCTTTCGGGGTCGTGTACGCCGTATTACACCTATCGGGTACCATAGGGTCATGAAAAACTTTGTAATTAGAGCAAACGGTTTAGAATGATTCTAGGATGATGTCTCATAAGAGACATCCTTGTTCATGAGTGTGAAGCACATCACATTTATGAATAAAAGTCTATAAGATTTTTAGGAAATTCCACTTCTTTTATTACTCTTAAGTCATTCCATAAAGTTTAACTCTATCAAGCCCTCTTGACACTTCTCTTGTGTCTTCCGTATCTGAATACAAGAAGGGTGAACGCAAGAAAGAAAAAGGGAAATGAGAATGTGAATAAGGGATTTCTTCCTCAAGATTCCCAAGATCCTCAAGTTCCTCAAGCTCCAATTAATACGAGGGCTATGTCAAATGTGGAAATAAGGTCGGCTCTCAAAATATTGATTCAAGTCGTGACAACTCAATCCCAAGCCATGACGTCCCAAGCCAATAGAGAGGTTGTTGCTCCAGCTAATCTGAATGTGAATTTAGATGCTTCGAGGATTAGGGACTTTGCTAGAATGAATCCTCCAGAGTTCCATGGCTCCAAAGTGGGGGAGGATCCTCATGAGTTTGTGGAAGATGTTTTCAAGATACTTAACATTATGAGGGTGACTTCGGTAAAGAAAGAGGAGATAATCACCTACCAATTAAAGTGTGTTGCTAAAGTTTGGTATACTCAATGGAAAAATAATAGACCGGTAAGATCGGGTCCCATAGATCGGGAAGTGTTCAAATCGGCATTTCTTGCTAGTTACTTTTCTCAAAAGTTGAGGGAAGCTAAGGTTGAAGAGTTCATCAATCTCCATCAAGAAAGCATAAGCGTGAAAGAGTACTCCCTAAAATTCACTCAATTGTCCAAGTATACTCATCTTTGGTGTCGAATCTGAGGGATGAGATGAGTAGATTTTTTGTGAGTGTGTCCGACTCGATTGAAAAAGAATGTCATGCGGCAATGCTCCATGATAATATGTATATATCACGCCTTATGGTGTATTCCCACAAACTCGAGGAATCAAGAATTAATTTTAAAAAAATAGGGAGGTGAAGAGAGCAAGGACCGATTATGCGTATTTTGCCAAGGGTAAATCCGAGGGTCAAGGTCGACCAAGGTTCAAGCGAAGGTTCTCTAACCAAGGCTTCTCTAGTGATCCAAGAGCCAAAAAAGATAGTGTTTCTAACCCTAAGCCTCAAGGAGGCAATATTGATGGATCTTTTATGGTGAGGCCTACTTTTGCCAAGTGCAGCAAGAAATATGATCGTAAGTACCTAGTTGGCACAGATAGTTGCTATAGTTGTGGAAAGAGCGGTCATATAATGAAAGATTGTCCCATGATTAAGGCTCAAGGAAGTCACTCCTAGCGGTTAAAATTCTGATGCTCCTAAGAAAAAACGTTTATATGCTCTTCAAACCCGAGGTGACCAAAGGAGCTCCTCAGATGTGTTGACCGGTATGTTATAAGTCTTTTCTATTGATGTGCATGAAATTTTAGATTTCGGTGCCACATTGTCCTTTGTGACACCTTTTGTGTCCATGCAGTTAGAAATACTCCCCGAATTGTTAGTAGATCCTTTTTCAGTTTCTACCCCAGTTGATGACTCGGTGGTGGCAAAAAGTGTCTATAAGAATTGTACTATTTATTTATCCCATAAGTTACTTTTGTGGATTTCGTGGAGTTAGACATATAATATTTTGATGTGATTTTAGGAATGGATTGGTTGCATGCATGTTATGCCTCTATCGATTGTAGAATTCAGGTAGTTAAGTTTCAATTTTCAAATGAGTCTAGTTTAGACTGGAAGGGGCGAAATTATATCCCTAGAGGTCAATTTGTCTCTTGCCTCAAATCTAGGAAAATAATCTCAAAGTGTGTATTTACCATCTTTTTAGGGTTATGGATGTTGAGTCTATAACCCATTCTCTGTGGTCAATTCTGGTAGTGCATGAGTTTCTAGAAGTTTTTTCTCATGATTTGCCTGGTATTCCTCCCGAGCGAAAAATACACTTTGGCGTTGATCTTTTACCGGATATGCAAACTATCTCTATTCCTCTTTATAGAATGGCTCTGTCCAAGTTGAAAGAGCTGAAGTAACAACTAAAGGATTTGGTAGACAAGGGTTTTATTCAACCATGTATCTCTCCATGGGGTGCTCCAGTATTCTTTGTTAGAAAGAATGTTGGGTCCCTTAGAATGTGCATTGATTATTGTCAATTGATCAAAGTGACCTTAAGAATAAATATCCCTTTCGAGAATTGATGACTTGTTTGATCAACTTCAAGGGGCTAGTTATTTCTCAAAAATGGATCTCTGTTCGGGTTACCGTCAACTAAGGGTGAGAGGGGTTGACATTCCCAAGACCGCCTTTAGGAATCGGTATGGTCATTATGAATTTGTGTTTATGTAATTTGGATTGTCAAATGCCCTAACGACATTTATGGACCTAATGAATAGAGTGTTTAGACACTACCTTAATATGTTTGTGATCATTTTTATCTATGATTTTGATCTATTCAAGGAGTTAAAATGAACATATGAACCATTTGAGAATTGTATTGCAAGTCCTTAAAGACCACCAATTATGTGCAAAGTTTAGTAAATGTGAGTTTTGGCTAAGGTCCCTACCCTTCCTTGATCATATTGTGTCGACCAAGGGTATTGAGGTAAATCCTAACAAGACGAATGGGGTCAAGAGTTAGCCTAGACCTCTAACTCCTAAATATTAGAAGTTTTGTTGGTTTGTTCGGTTACTATAGGAGATTTGTTGAGGGTTTTTCCTCCATTGCTTCTCCGTTGACGACTTTGACTAAAAAAAAAACTAAGTTTGAGTGGTCGGAGGCTTGTGAGAAAGCGTCCAAGATTTGAAATATAGACATACTTTCGTTCCGGTGTTGACCTCACCAGAGGGTATCAATGGTTTTGTTGTATATTTTGACGCCTATAGAGTGGGTTTGGAATGTGTCCTTATGCAACATGGTAAAGTGATCGCCTATGCTTCAAGTCAACTCAAGGTCCATGAAAAGAAGTATCCAACCCATGATCTCGAATTAGCGGCGATAGTATTTTTGAAAATATGGAGGCATTATCTTTGTGGGGTTCATATTGATGTGTTCACCAATCACAAAATTCTTCAATATGTGTTTAGTCATAAAATAAAACTTGAATCTCCAACAAAAATGTGGTCACAAATCTTGAAGGATTATGACATGAGTGTACTTTACCACCCTGGCAAATCTAATGTTGTACAGATTCCCTTAGTGGATTGTCCATGGGTTGTGTGGCTCATATAGATGATAAGAAGAAAGAATTACTTCATGATTTGCATAGGTTGGCTCAACTAGTGGATTCCACCAAGGGTGGTTTCATGGTCCATAATGGTTCAAATCATCCTTTGTGATGGACGTAAAGTCTAAATAAAACATTGATCTGATATAACTTGAGCTGAAAGCGTCAATACTCAAGAATTCCATTGAGGCTTTCTCCCAAGGGGGAGATTGGGTGCTCAGGTACAGGAGGTCGGTTATGTGTTCCGGATGTTGATGGTATGATAGAGCAAATTCTAGAAGAATCTCATGGTTTGCGGTATTCTATTAATGTGGGAGCCACCAAGATGTATCGTGATTTACGGGAAGTCTATTGGTGAATTGCATGAAGAAGGATATAGGGAATTCTATAGCCAAGTGTCCAAATTTTTAACAAGTTAAGGCCGAGAATTGAAGGCTGAGAGGTTTGTCCCAAGATATAGACATTCCCACTTGGAAATGGAAAGATATGAACATTAACTTTAGAGTGGGATGCCTGGATCCAAAGTCAACTTGATTCTATTTGGGTCATCAACTCATCATAGATCGAATGACAAAATCAGCCCACTTTATTCCCATCAAGGATTCCTTTTCGGAGGAAGACTATTCCAAATTGTACATCAAGGAGATATTGAAGTTGCATGGGGTCCCTTTATCTATTATTTTGGACCGGGTACTCAATTTACTTTGCATTTTTGGAGGGCATTCTAAAAAGGTCTTGGCACTAAGTTTAAGCTTAGCAAGACTTTTCATCCCCAAACCGATGGTCAAGAGGAATGTACCATCCAAACCTTAGAGGATATGTTGAGGGAATGTATTATAGACTTCAAAGGTAATTGGGATGGCCATCTACTATTAATAGAGTTCGCCTACAACAATAGTTACCACTCAAGTATTGTAATGACTCCTTTTGAAGCCTTTTATGGTAGGCAATGTAGGTCTCCGGTTGATTTTTTGAAGTAGGTGAAATTGCTCTAATTGGTCCCGAATTATTTTATGGGGCAATTTAGAAACTCCGACTCATTAGAGAGAGGTTGAGGATGGCCCAAAGTCAGCAAAATTCTTATACCGATATTAGAAGGAGGGATCAAGAATTTAAAGTTAATGATTGGGTCTATCAGAAAATCTCACCTATGAAGGGTGTGATGGGGTTTGGCAAGAAAGGGATACTTAGTCCCCGGTGTGTAGGCTCATATCAAATCTTGAAATGTCTTGGGAAAGTTGCCTATGAGTTAGACTTGTTGAATGAGTTGGCTCCGGTTCATGAACTCACTATGAACATGATTTGAAAGGTTTACTCACATATTAATGATTCTGATATTGAATGGTTATTCTCACCTATTGAATATATGTGCTATCATGATACCATGTTGGTTTGTGTGCTAGGGCATTCATTAATGAACTTGAACCTAAGTTAATACTTAACATGAATTTAAAGGGAAGTATGCTTAGCACCAAGAGGATATGAATATGAGATGAAAGTTCTTATGTTAGTTAGTCCGGCTTTCGAAATGGGTTCCATTTATGTCAGTTAGTCCGGGATCCCAAAACAGTTATCTCATGAGATGGAAACCTTTGACCTTAGTTAGTCCGGGTTTCTAGAAGAAATCATTGTATATCGTAACTATGTGCCCACATAGGTTTTTACATAATAGATCAACCTAAGCTATCACACTATAGTTCTACGTTAGGAAAGTAGGACACCTTTTTCGGTGTGGGGCAGTAAACCAGATTCCATGTTAGTCACATGGTCCATGTCGGTTAAGTTTATTTCCCTACATGACAAGAATATGAATTATGAGAAGAACATGAACATGAACTATGCTTATGACTTCTTATGGATATCTACTTAGTGTGAGTTGGGGTATGGGACTTTATTCATACATTGCACAAGTAGTCTTCAAAAAGGGTTATGGTGTTCTTATCTCATGCTATGAAGATATATGAATTTATGCATGTATGACATAGATTTTTGCTATGAGTGTCTTTCCTTATTCCAAGTTAATGAACATGAATGTGTCCTTGTCTATGAGTTTTGTTTATGGATGAGGTTACATTATGATATGCATGATTATGGTGGCCTAAAAGTTGTACTTAGTATGATACTAATATGTATGATGACTCTTACAGTTGAGAAAATGCATGGTATCAACTAAAATGTCCCTTTTTGCATGTATTAAGGATTTTTGTGCATGGCTATCATACTTAGTGTAACTTTGTACTAACCCATATTTTCTACATTTTTCTAAAAGTGTAGTGCCCGATCGTGAAAGTGTTTTCTACTATTGTTCTAAGCTTGGATTGATTCTCTCCATGCTTTAGGTGAGTCCTCGTGGTTTGATGGCAAGAGTTGTTCATTTCTGATTCCTTTCTTACATTCCCTTTTAAGTATACGTTGTAAAGGAATGTGACCCTTATTGGTACTCCGATTGTATTAGATGGTTATTGAGACAATGTCTAGACTTCCATTTTATTTTATGAAAACACTTCAATTGTAAAAAGTTTTTATTTCACATTATTTGTATTTATCTTAGGGCTTGTGTGAGACCCTTTCGGGGTCGTGTACGCCGTATTACACCTATCGGGTACCATAGGGTCATGAAAAACTTTGTAATTAGAGCAAACGGTTTAGAATGATTCTAGGATGATGTCTCATAAGAGACATCCTTGTTCATGAGTGTGAAGCACATCACATTTATGAATAAAAGTCTATAAGATTTTTAGGAAATTCCACTTCTTTTATTACTCTTAAGTCATTCCATAAAGTTTAACTCTATCAAGCCCTCTTGACACTTCTCTTGTGTCTTCCGTATCTGAATACAAGAAGGGTGAACGCAAGAAAGAAAAAGGGAAATGAGAATGTGAATAAGGGATTTCTTCCTCAAGATTCCCAAGATCCTCAAGTTCCTCAAGCTCCAATTAATACGAGGGCTATGTCAAATGTGGAAATAAGGTCGGCTCTCAAAATATTGATTCAAGTCGTGACAACTCAATCCCAAGCCATGACGTCCCAAGCCAATAGAGAGGTTGTTGCTCCAGCTAATCTGAATGTGAATTTAGATGCTTCGAGGATTAGGGACTTTGCTAGAATGAATCCTCCAGAGTTCCATGGCTCCAAAGTGGGGGAGGATCCTCATGAGTTTGTGGAAGATGTTTTCAAGATACTTAACATTATGAGGGTGACTTCGGTAAAGAAAGAGGAGATAATCACCTACCAATTAAAGTGTGTTGCTAAAGTTTGGTATACTCAATGGAAAAATAATAGACCGGTAAGATCGGGTCCCATAGATCGGGAAGTGTTCAAATCGGCATTTCTTGCTAGTTACTTTTCTCAAAAGTTGAGGGAAGCTAAGGTTGAAGAGTTCATCAATCTCCATCAAGAAAGCATAAGCGTGAAAGAGTACTCCCTAAAATTCACTCAATTGTCCAAGTATACTCATCTTTGGTGTCGAATCTGAGGGATGAGATGAGTAGATTTTTTGTGAGTGTGTCCGACTCGATTGAAAAAGAATGTCATGCGGCAATGCTCCATGATAATATGTATATATCATGCCTTATGGTGTATTCCCACAAACTCGAGGAATCAAGAATTAATTTTAAAAAAATAGGGAGGTGAAGAGAGCAAGGACCGATTATGCGTATTTTGCCAAGGGTAAATCCGAGGGTCAAGGTCGACCAAGGTTCAAGCGAAGGTTCTCTAACCAAGGCTTCTCTAGTGATCCAAGAGCCAAACCGATGGTCAAGAGGAATGTACCATCCAAACCTTAGAGGATATGTTGAGGGAATGTATTATAAACTTCAAAGGTAATTGGGATGGCCATCTACTATTAATAGAGTTCGCCTACAACAATAGTTACCACTCAAGTATTGTAATGACTCCTTTTGAAGCCTTTTATGGTAGGCAATGTAGGTCTCCGGTTGATTTTTTGAAGTAGGTGAAATTGCTCTAATTGGTCCCGAATTATTTTATGGGGCCATTGAGAAACTCCGACTCATTAGAGAGAGGTTGAGGATGGCCCAAAGTCAGCAAAATTCTTATGCCGATATTAGAAGGAGGGATCTAGAATTTGAAGTTAATGATTGGGTCTATCAGAAAATCTCACCTATGAAGGGTGTGATGGGGTTTGGCAAGAAAGGGAAACTTAGTCCCCGGTGTGTAGGCTCATATCAAATCTTGAAATGTCTTGGGAAAGTTGCCTATGAGTTAGACTTGTCGAATGAGTTGGCTCCGGTTCATGAACTCACTATGAACATGATGTGAAAGGTTTACTCACATATTAATGATTCTATGATTGAAATAATATTCTCACCACATATTAATGATTCTATGTTTGAAAAAATATTCTCACTTATTGAATATATGAACTATCATGATACCATTTTGGTTTGAGTGCTAGAGCATTTTTTCATGAACATAAACCTAAGTTAAGACTTAACATAAATTTAATGGGAATTATGCTTAGCACCGAGTGGATATGAATATGAGAAGAAAGCTTTTACCTCATTTACTCTGGCTTTCCAAATGGTTCCTTTACGCCAGTTAGTCTGGTTTCCCAAAACAGTTATCTCATGAGATGGAAACATTTTACCTCAGTTAGTCCGGGTATCTAGAAACAATCTCCCTATCCCATAACTATGTGCCCACATAGGTATTTAGCTAGTAGATTCACCTAAGATATCAAACTATAGTTCTACCTTAGGCAAGTAAGACACCTCTTTTCGGTGTGGGGCAGTACACCGGATTCCATGTTTATCATATGGTCTATGTAGGTTAAGGTTATTTGCCTACATGACAAGAATATGAATTATGACAAGAGCATGAACATGAAACTATACTTTTGAATTCTCAATGATCTCTACTTAGTTTGAGGGGCGGTATGGGAATTCATTCATACATTGCACAAGTAGGCTTTCAAAGGTGTTATGGTGTGGTTCTCTTATGCTATGAAGATATATGAATTTATGCATGTATGATATGGATTGTTGCTATGAGTGGTTTTCCTTGTTACAAGTTAATGAACATGAATGTTTCCTTGTCTATCATGAGTGTTGGCTATCGATGAGGTTATAGTATGATATGCATGATTATGGTGGCGTAAAAGCGATACTTAGTATTAAATAGGATTATGAGATCTTATCTATTCATTGCACAAGTATAGCTTAGGGTCGCTCATGAGATGGTTTGACTTGTGTATTTACGCTAATGTGCATGATGACTCTTACAGTTGATAAAGTGCATGGTTTCATCTAAAATGTCTGTTTTTGCATGTTTTAAGGATTCTTATGCATTTCTATCATACTTAGTGTCATTTTGTACTAATCCATATTTTCTACATTTTTCTATAAGTGTAGGGCCTGGTCGTTGAGGTGTGCTTCTCCTATCGTTCAAAGCTTGGATTGATTCTCGCCACGCTTTCGGTGAGTTCTCATGGTTTGAGGATGAGAGTTTTTCATTTCTAATTTCTTTCTTACATTATCTTTTGAGACTATGTTGTAAAGGGTTGTGACCCTTATGGATACTCCAATTGTATTAGATGGTTATTCAGACAACGTCTAGACTTCCATTTGGTCTTATGAAAAGACTCTGATTGTAAAAAGTTGTAATTCCACATAATTTCTATTTATCTTATGTTATGATATGCTAAGGGCTTGTATAAGACCCCTTCGTGGTCGAGTAAGTCGTGTTACATCTAGGGGGTACCCTTGGGTCGTGACATATGCATTGAGATTCTTGAGTTGATTCGTTCATGTCTATATGTAAGCATGGACTCTATTAATTGAGTATTGTTGAGATGAGTTTTATTGTTGAGTTCTGAGTTCTTGAGTTTTAAGTATTGAGATATCTATATTGTTAATGAGATCCTTAACTTGAGTTGTTCATGTCTATATTTCAGCATGAACCTTATTTTGAGTTAGAAATTTTAAATATATTTTGATGACAACATTTTTTTAAAACTGGGTTTTTGAGAAAGTAAAGAGGAGTTTGAGAAAGAGTTTTAACCAAGATTTGAGCAATAGTATAAGGGAACTAAGTATATCCCAAATGTTTCATATTTTACATGAATAAAATGAGTATTATTTTGAGAAAAGTAAAAGATTTTCAGAAAGATTGAGTACAGAACAATTACATCTTTAAAAGGCCTTTTTGAGTAATTATCTCAACCCAAAAAAAAGTGTTTTTACATTGAGCAAAGAGAAATTTTATTTTCTAAATGAGCAATGAGTTTAGAGATCTTTCAGGGCTAATACCTCTTTTAAGAGGATATTTGAACAATTATCTAAAACAAGAAAAAAAATATGTTATATATATAACATATTTTGTAAACATGGGTACATGATCATACTTTGTAAATGAATCATTAAAGCTTAGTGGATCCACTTACTTAAGAGGTTCTATACCCCGACATGGTAAAGGACAATTCTAGTAGCGTGAGCGAGACGTTGTATCATCACGAAATTTATAGTGATGGTTGTCGATTAGAGAATCCCCTAATAGAGTTAAAGTGTATTTTAATATATAACTTACTATGTTGAGTTCTGTGATGAGTAAGTATTTTTTAAAATCTTGAAATGATTTAACTCATTCATTTCTTTAGATTGAGTTTGAGTATATTATTATATATTGTGGTCCTTTCATTCTGTTATTTCGCCTCGGCTATATTACATACTCACACATTCAAATGTGTTGATGTCATTCGACCTGCATCTTTTTATGATGAAGTTAATTTATTCATGATCATTAACAGGCGTTCCGTTGAGATCACTCTACACTCCAGAGAGTTTTTGTGAGACTCCTTGCATTTCCGTAGGAATTCACATTTACTTTTAGTTTATTTGTTTTAGGCATCGTTGGTCTTGTCCTAACACCTATCTTGACATTAGAGGCTTCATAGATAGAAAGAGTCGACGAGTCTCTCGGTATTTTGTATCCTTTAATGATTTTTGCAAATTATTATAATTATTGCAATGTGTACTTTTAGACATTAAGTTTTATTTTGAGATAAAATTTTGTTTTAAGACTATTATTGTTTGAGTGAGTTTTTCGCTAAGCAGTCAGTCAGGCCAAGGGTTCACTTTGAAATCAAAAATGATTTTCGAGTGCCGACCACATCCAGAGGTAGGCTCTAGGTGTGACAAACTCGTTCTGATGAGGCCACTCATGGGATGGAGAGTTTTTATGTACGACCAAAAACTTAATTCTTGGACTGAAAACACACCATTTTCCCATGCCTTTGATGGACCAAATGGTGGAACGACTAGTAAAAAGGGGTTGAATTGTTTCCTTGACGGATCCCTAAACCCTAAACCCGAAGATCAAGAAAAGACCACCTTCACATGTCCTTATGGTTCTTCTGTTTTCAAACAAATGTCAATTGGATTGTGTAATACACCCGCTACCTTTCAAAGGTGTATGCTATCAATTTTTGCTGATATGCTGGAGGACACTATGGAAGTGTTCATGGATGATTTTTTTGTGGTGGGTGATACTTTTGAAACGTGTCTTGAGCATTTGAGTAAAGTGTTGAATAGTTCTGTCTAAATGAATCTCGTGTTGAATTGAGAAATGTGTTATTTCATGGTAAAGGAATGAATTATTCTTGGGAACAAAATTTTGCGCAAGAGAATTCAAATGGATCAAGCTAAGGTAGAGGTTGTTGCTAAGCTACCTCTTCCTATTTCAGTTAAAGGAGTCCCGAGTTTCCTAGGCCATGCGGGATTTTATTGTCACTTTATTTATTAAGGACTTCTCCAAAGTAGCTTATCTTGTTTTCTAGTTACTTCCAAAGGAGAGTAGTTTTGAATTCAACAATGCTTGCTTGAAGCATTTTCATGTCTTAAAGATAAACGTGTTTCAGCCCCTATTATTGTTGCACCGGGTTGGAGTCTTCCATTTGAATTGATGTGTGATGCTAGTGGAGTGACGCCTGGTGTGATGGTAAAAGGAAGGATATGTTGTTTCATCTGGTGCATTATGCAAGTAAAACGCTGAATGTTGCTAAGAAAATCACATCGTAAAAAGAGAGGAATTTTAATAATCAACCCCATCATTTAAAAAAAAAAAAGAAAAAAAAGTAAGACAGACCATTTTTTAGAAAAAGAAAAAAGATCACTTTCGAATAATTGACAAAATACCGCAATTGTTTGTTTTGGTCTTGCTATAAAATCCAGATATTTTTGAGACATGGGACCAAAATTATTAGGGAAAAAAAGAAAAGCAACCAATTGATAAAGAAAATCGTGAGGCATGCTTATCCACAAGTGTGCATTGTGCACATACTAAAAAGAAAGAAAGAAAAAGTAGTTCAAAAAGAATAACTTTTTTATCACTATATAGTTGACTCAATATAACAAAAATAAACATTATTTGGTGATTAATTATTAATTGCTGCTAAAAAGTCGTTAAATATATATTTTTAGCGGAAATTAACACTCTGTGTATATATCCTTAAAGCCTTCACCGACATTGGTTTTAATGGCACTTAACTAATATCAGTAAAGACTTTAACACTTTTTATTAATATCAATATTAATGCTACTAAAAATTATTTTTGTTATAGTGATCTTGGAAACCAAAAGTATTTTGTAATTTTTGTATTTTTATTTATTTATTTTATACATTTTAAGACACTTTTTGGTTAATTTTTAATTTTTTTCAATTATTTTAAAAAATATAATCTCAAAATATACTACTATTAAGATAATTCTTTTGCTAATATGTTCTTGAACAAACACATTAATTCTTCATCAAGAAGATAAAAATGTAAAGCCTTGTTGCCACATTGTTGATCTTAAACATTTTAATAGAAATGTTTGCATATGTTTTGTTATATTGTTTGATATAGTATTTACTACATAACTTTTAAACTTAATTAAGTAAAGGTTAATTAAAGAGTAAAGACTCAAAGTTGTTTAGTCTTTAGATGCCTAGGACTTAGGTAATATTTATATTTTAAAATTATTATTAAATATATTTATATATTAAATTTAACATATTGTTAAAATAAAAAATATATTTACATATATGTAAGGTTATTCCGTTCGATTAGACAATTTGATCAATGAACATGAATTATTACATAACTTTCTTATATTAGTCAAATTCATACTTTTAAAACTAATAATCGTAAGAATAAACTAGAAAAATACAGTAGCATTATTTATTTATTAAATTTTTTAAATGATAAATAGTAAGCAATATTTACTTTTAATAAGGATGACTGCTATTATTGTAATATTATAATAATAAGAATTAAGAACTTTATACAGGCTGAAAAAAAATAAAAGCAAATAATGAAAGACCAATGTCTCTTTCACTAATCACTAAAAATAAAGTCTTTCTTTATTTAAAAAAAATCTTTTTTTAGGATCAATGATTGCCCTATACAGTTGCCTTTCTTTTTTTCCCTAAAATTTTATTATGTGTGAAAAATCCTCTTGTATTGCCTTGCCTAGATCACCATCAAAATTTTCATTAAGAAAATGTATATCCATCTACTATATGAAATATTTTAATTCACAGTCACGTTGATTATATTTTTGGGGCCATTCGTACACCAGCGTTAGAGAATCATTTCGTATTTATTCTTTAACCCTTATGGATCTGCAATCTAAAAGTATAACGAAGGATAATTCTTAACCCTTAAGTCAAAATATAGAGAGGTAAATTTGATTAATTTTTTTCAAATTATTTTATGAAACAATTTTGGTGTTGGGGCTAATTCGAGGGCACCTCAACTAATTATTCAATTGGTTATCTGCTACCTCCATAAGCACAAGTACAAGGTAACTCAATCCATAAGGATTTTGACATATATGAAGAAATCACCTTGGAGTTTACTTACCACTAAGTTACACTCTTGAACTCCATTTAGATCTACATGATTAGGGTTTAATTGCCTCCAAGAACCTAATTGAAATTAACTATGTCTTATAGAGTCCTATCAAATTTTGATAATCTACGTATATATTTCGAATTTGCAGGAGATGCATCGCTAAAAGAAGGAGGCCACAACCAAGGCCACCCATAAAAACTAAACCACCAAAACACAATAATTTCAAAGACAAGAAAGAGAATAAGATGGTAGAGGAGAAGAGTAACATAAAGCTCCAACAAGATAATTACATGGTCAAAGCAAATTGATCTCTAGGATTAATAAGTTAATCATTTGTACTTGGTCTAAAGTTTTTTAAAAGTACAAAATGCTTTTGTTATTAGGGAAACTAGTATTAGAAAAAGTGCTCCATTAGTTTCCTACCAAGATATGAAAAGTACTTTGAACTTAGGGCGAACTTCACAAATAGGCACTTCTGAGCTCCCTCTTTTGAAATATATGACATTGAACGCTATAGGGGTCGCCTCCCACTATAGTGGACTATCAGAACTTCAGAGACTCGAAAATCTCCGAAAAATCAATATTTCACGCCTTTTCTTGACATCCCAAACTATTCCCTTCATGTTGAATTTATTTTCGAGAGTTTTACTCATCCAAATTTTGATTCCGTGAAGCCCGACGGGTTTCTTAATGTCTTGTGCATAAGAAAATATCAACGAAACCTAGACCTTACACCCCACCCATTCCTGGATGACCCTAGACTGCACCTACCCTAGATTTAGTCTGATACTGATCTAGCCTAAAAAAAATTGAAGTCACTACCCGAAATGTTTTCTTGTTCAAGTTCTTTCACCATTGGCCGTGTTATAACGACCGGAATGAGTCGTTGCAATAGATACAAATTTACTCATCACTCATCTCCAAGTAATCAAATAAGAAAAACTGGGCAATAAATAGATTATAGGGTATACTACCCGAATCCTCGAACAAGTGAGGATATTTTTCTTGCATGTCCTTCTGGGTCCCAAGTAGCCTCCTCAACCGGATGATGTTCCCATTGAACCTTTACCGATTTGATCTCTTGTCCTGTTAAAGAATGACAAAAGTCCCACATCGGTGGTTAATGAGATGGGTGGACTCCTTATAAGGCTTGGACAATCCTTCTCCCTTTGAGCTAGCTTTTGGGGTGTGAGTTAGGCCTAAGACCTAATTTCACATGGTATCAGAGCAGGGCTCGTCTCACCCGATGTTGGGGTCCCCAAAATCAAAAATTGCCCACGCACCAGATGCTAAGCACTGGGCGTGAGGTGGGGTGTTAAAGAATGACAAAAGTCCCACATCGGTGGTTAATGAGATGGGTGGACTCCTTATAAGGCCCTGCTCTGATACCATTGAAATTAGGTCTTAGGCCTAACTCACACCCCAAAAGCTAGCTCAAAGGGAGGAGGATTGCCCAAGTCTTATAAGGAGTCCACCCATCTCATTAACTACCGATGTGGGACTTTTATCATTCTTTAACATGTCCTCAAAATTCGTCGCTTTTCTTGGAAAAAATGCAGAAAAAAGACACTGGCTATCGTTTTTCTATTATTTTTTTTTTAAAAAAAAGGGAAAATGCACAAGTACCCCCTAGACTATGACAAAAATTTCAGAGACACATCTTAACTAAACTAAGGTCCTATTACCCTCCTGAACTTAGTTTTTTTGTAATTTTGTGCACCTTTTTGACTTACGTGGCATCTAAATATCTCTCACGCGTCTCAATTGCGTGGAGGCACAGAGTGTGTCACGTAAGACAAAAGTATATAAAGTTACAAAAAAAATAAGGTCAAAGGGTAATAGCACCTTAATTTAGTTAAAGTATGTGTCTGAAATTTCGATCATAATCTAAAGGGATACTTGTGTATTTTCCTTTAAAAAAATAAACGTTGCTTAAGAAGAAAAGATAATTTATTTTAAAAAAAGAAAGAAACGATAGAGTCTGTTGCTTTTTCAAAAGCAAAGAAACTGACTGCATCACTTTTCCATTTTTTTAGCTAAAAAAAACACATTGCCCATTGCTTTTGAGTTTTGACCAGCAGTAGTGATTATCTATCGAGTTATAAGCTATAAATTGCTTTTTCTGCGAGAATTTCTTTATTATCATGAAAAAAGAAGAAAATTCTTATTTTCTCTCGCGTTTGTTCAAAATTATGGTTAACTATCCAATTTATCGTGCGTTCGTGCATCCATACTGAGGGTATCAAATGGGCGGGTTGGGTTAAAATTAGAAATATTAAAATGGGTTGAATAGCAATCGGGTTGGGTCTTGATCCGCCCATGTTTACTTTGGGCTCAAATGGGTTGGGCTCAAATGGGCTAAAAACGGGTTGGGTCTTGACCCGCCCAATTTGACCTGATTAATCAATAATTTAACATATTATATTTAACTTTTATAATCACAATTTAAATTACAGCTCAAGAATTTTTTGTTAAAAAAGTAACAAATTCATAGATAAATCCTAAAAGATGTTAAATATATAATAATTCATACCTTCAATATAGAAACATATCTTAATAAAAAATTTTAAAACGGGTTGAAATTGGAGATTAAATTGGGCTAAATTAAAAATTCTCTTCAAATGTGTTAAGCTTGAATGGGTTGAAAATGAACTCAATTCAAATTATCTTAAGCCTAATCCTTAGAATTCTGGACGTATTGGGCGAATTACCTATGTTTAGGTTCACTTTTGACACTCCTAATCCATACATAACCAAAGCCTATATGTCTAATTATTTATAAAATAAAAATTGTTTCCTCATATTATAAATGGTTAATTGAATAACGGATTCTTAGGTGGTTTATAAACTATTACGTTGAAGGAGGATTTTACTTATACACACTTAAAAGGACAACGACATCATTTTTCTTGTCATCAACAACAACAAAATCAATAATGAATTCAAGAACTCATGAATAGAATTTAATACATATCAACGTATTTGTCTCTCATTTCTCATATGAGAACATAATGTAAACACTTACTTTACTTGACAACCAAAAACCTAACCTCATGGTCTCAAAATTTTTAATCCTTCATCAAAAAGCTCCAAGAAGGTAATTAATAAATCAGATATTTGTGGAAATAGTTGCATGGGACCAATATTATTAGAGAAAAAGAGAAAGGCAACCAATTAATTAATATATAGATAAAGAAAATCGTGAAACATGCTTATCCACTAGTAGGCACAAATAAAAACATCAAAGAAAAAGTAGTCAAAAAAGAATATAATTTTCACTACTACAATAATATTATAGTACTCTATAGAAGAACACATTCTTTGTTCGTCTCATGTCTACATCTAGTTGAGAGTATTTTTGTAATTTTTATAATTTTTTAAATTTAATTTTACATATTTAAAAATTATGTTAAAAATATTATAAATTATGATAATTAACAACTTGAAATATATAAAAGATATACAAAAAAGTTTGATTGACTCTCCAAATTTTAAGAATATTGATGTAACATAAATTGAGATGTATTGAATCAGGGACGTTGACACAGAATATAAGTTAGACCATCAATTTGATTTAAAATGGGTATCGGCTACTTGTAATTTTGTATAACATGTTATTATTTTATATTTCAGAGCAACATAGTCGTAGTGAAAAGTTACATGTTTTTTTAACTAATAAAAGTAAGTCTTTCTTTATAATTCTTCTTCTTCTTCTTCTTTTTTTACGTTTATATTTTTGGGGTCTATGATTGCCCTATACTGTTGGCCTTTCACTTTTAATTTCCCTAATAATTTTGATAACAGTTTGAAATTTTTCTCTTTATATATATTACGTCTTGCCTTATATATGCAGAAAACACCATAACAAGACTACTTCCTCTCATTTATATATTTCCAAGAAAATTTCAAAAACTCTTTGCTAATGGCTTTTTCAGGTAGCTTAGTGCTCAAAACCATGCTAACATTTCCCACCTTCAAGCCATGTCTACACAAGACAATAATAGCCATGTGAGTTAACAACTATACTATCTTCTATCATCTTTATTTAATGAAAAATTCTGAAAAATATACGTCTAATATATATGTGTATATATATATGAAATCATCTATGAATTTGAACCTGAAGCATTATGATTATCAATCTAGTTAATTGACCATTAAGTTACACTCTTGAACACCCTTGTAAAGTATTTTAACATGTTAAATTCATGTTGGAGCTCCACAATTCGTTAACGGAATATTTGGTATATAGTAGATCCATGTGATATATTTTTCTTATTTGTTGTGTTTAATTTGCAGGAGATGCATGGCTACAACAAGGAGGCCTCCACCAAGGCCACCCATAAAAACTAAACCTCCACAAAACAATATTACCAAAGACAAGAAAGAGAATAAGATGATAGAGGAGAAGAGTAACATAAAGCTCCAACAAGATAATTCCATGGTCAAAGCAAATTAGTCTCTAGGAATAATCTTGTTTGTTAAAGATCATAAATAAGCTATTTATACTTGGTCAAAAGTTGGTCAAAGTATAAATGCATGTTTCTGTTATTAGGGAAACTAGTAGCAGCAAAGTGCTCCATTAGTTTATTCCTACCAACATATATAAAGTAGTACGTATATATGTATGATATTTTATTTACATGTAGACACTTTTCAGCTCCTCTTTTGAACATAACCAATTCTGAAATCTGTGACATTGGTTATTTCTTAGAGGTAGCAGCCGAAAAGTGACAAGTGAACGTTATTTCTATCGTGCTTGTATTGTCCTTTAGGTTTCTTTTTTTCTTATGGTTATCCTGTTAGGGATCGTTTGGTTTATTTACAAATTATGCAGGGATTGTCTTATATACCCTCTCTTTCTCTCTCTGTTTATATGATTTATTATCCTTTTTAGTCAATCTTCTAAAGAATGATAAATTTATATATTAAGTAACAATCTAACTTTAAAATGTCAATTTTATCCTTACTGAAATGATTTATAATCACACAAATTTATATCACTTATTTTAGACCACAAGTTTTTAAAAGTCTTTCTTTCTTTTTTAAGCTCTGTGTCAAGTCAATTGGCTCATATAAAATGGGATGGAGGGAGTATATGAATAGTAATGCAGACCTCTACGTGTTGCTCTGAATGTTGCGTATATGTACAATGTAAGTGAAGTTTAGAGTAATTAGTCCATAACATGTGAGGCTTTAGAGTAGAGTAGCCTCCAAGAATCATAATTGAAATCGAACACGTCTTATAGAATTTCACAAAATTTTTATGTCTACAAATTCTCCCTACTTCAAGGTTTGTTGGAGAGTGGACTTGATGAAACTCAAGGATGAGGCTTGAACTACTTATTCTTTCACCTTAACAGTTTTGTAACTTCAGATTTATAGATTTGATTTGTGAGAGATCAGGAACAGCTAGATTTGGTCACAAAGGGTATGAAGAAATAAGAATGTTTTATTGATACATAGTGTGGGTACGATTTTGTTTGTTCTCTTAATTCTTTTCTTTAGATTTCTCCGTGATTCGGGGCTATTAGTAGTCTATTTCTCAAACATATAAGGTCACATATTGGTCTCTGTGTGAATATTCTAAGAATTTATAAAATTTTTGAGATGCATATCTTAAGGTAATATATACCCTTTATATAAGCATAATTATGACTTAGGGTAGAGTAGCCTAAGTGGAATCGAATACCTCGTATAAAGTCCCACAAAATTTTAATGTTCACAAACGTGTATATTTGTTAAATGTATTCAAGATGCATGTTAAGATACATGACATGCAATTATCATCTTTTTAATACTTCAACAACTAGTCTTAAAAAAGATAAAATATCTTTCCAAGACTTGTAGTAAAGAATATTTGTAATCATTTAAAATTTATTGGATAAATTCATAAAATAATTCGGATTATATTAAATTTAAGATGTACTAGTCCAAAAAAATTCGTTAATTAATATAATCGGATCAATTCTTTAAGTCTAATAAATATGAACTTAATTAAAGTCTAATGATATTAGACCGATCCATTGATTATATTATGGCTACAAATGATGAGTCCACTTTACTAAAGCTCACCCTTATGTCACTTAAATATGATTGGACGAAGCGAAACATGTTTTATCATAACTTCTCAATTATACAACTATAAATAGGGGTCTCATAATTCAAAAAAAAAAGACACCATAGTTCTAATGAGAAGCTAGAGAAAGCTTCTGGATCAAACGTTGTAAACTTCTATACAAGGCTACAAGTTCAAAAATTCAAGCACTCACGCATTAAAGTTCAAAGAATAACTTAAGATAAATACCACTAGATTCAAGAATAAGCTCAAAAACGCTTGAACTCAAGTACAAGTCAAGATCAAGTTCAAGAACAAATCGAGACCAAGACCACTATATTCAAGAACAAACTCAAAAGCCCTTGAATTTAATTATAAGGAAAGATCAAGTTCATAAAAGATCAAGTTCATTAAGATTCAAGATCAAGCTCGAAGACCCTTGAACCAAAAGCATGTTCAAGCTTCAAGAGGCCTCCAATTTATATTCAAAAAACGAATTAGAGGATTCATAGAGATTGTAACGCTCATATATATTTTGAAATCAAATATATATAATTATTGTGATATTTATCGGTCTTAGATTATTATTTTCTCGACACAAATTTTACTGTCTACAAATTTTGGCACGCCCAATGAAACAATCTCTTCCTCTCATCTCAACTTTTCAAGCATCAACGAATATCGGAATGACTTCAACGAGGATCAACTCTCAATTAGCTTCCTCTAAGGTTGTTGGCTCCAAGTTCTCTACCAAAGTAGAAGAAATCGTAGATGTTACATTTGAAAGTTTTGAATTTGTCACAAGGATCAAGACCACTATGTTGGGACAACAAACACTTCAAGTGTCGTGTACGTCAACTCCTATTTTTTGGTCTTCAACTCTAAAAGGATCAAGTTCCTCCACAAATGCTTCTGGAGGAGGAAGTAATGTTTCTGAAAAGATCAAGAAGACCTAGCTCTACTTGAGTTTTCTAGTTCCAAGAACTGTAACATCTCACGACTAGAAAGAACTAGAAAGGAGTTAAAAATCAGGAAATACATATTTTGGAAAGTGTAAGGAAATCTAGAAATTTTAGGTAAGTAAAAAAGTGAGTTTTTGGTCAAATTCAAATGGACATAACTCCTAGCTCAAGAATGAGTTAGGTGTAGTTCCATATACGATTGGAAAACTCTTGGAACGATCCTTCCAACGCTACAAAGTTTGCTCGATTCCGAGTTTGTATGAGTGAGTTATGCCCTTTGAAAGTTCAGATGTTGGATTAAGAAAATGTCCAGTTCTGGGATTTTAAAGGGTATTTTAGTCTTTTCACTATCGTATTAATTTAATACGTATGTAGGAGTTTAATATGAGTCAAAACAGAAATTAGTCAGTTTTAGAAATTGGGAATTTTCACGCTAGGGCTAAGGAGAAAGGAGAAGAGAAAAGAAGAAGAAAAGGGCAAGATTCACCAAGATCGTTCTAGGTTGATCGTGGTTTCGCCAAGGATTTGCTTCGAGCAGGTATGTGAGTCTTCCATAACATTGGATTCGTTCACTCACGTGTCAAGCATGTTTGATTTAGCGTGATTTTATCCTAAAAAGATTGAATTTTGAATGTTCTTGAATGTTGTTCTTGAATTGCTTTCGTTCTTGAACATAAGATGAGATTTAGGACTTTTCTTGATGTTTTAGGTATTCTTCTTGAATTCATTGGGTTAGATCCTTGTATATATGATGTGAGCACATAAATCTAAAGTGAAAGTGAGAGAAAGAATCGAGTCAAAATGATTTGGGATCAAAAAATGAGTTGAAAAATTCGTTAGGAACATCTAGAGAGGGCCAGGCGCACCGTGCACATGTGGGCCAGAGGGCCTGGGGTGGCACGCCTACAGTGCTCCAAGATGTGGTCTCTGAATTTGAGGCTTAGCGCGGTGCACCCTGGATGCATCTTAATTGGCATTTTCACTCAGTTTTCGTAGTTTAGTCCGTTTAAGACCTTCTATATTGTTTTAACACTTCCTAATGATTGTAACTATTCTAAATGAATTCTAAGCATATAGAAATCATCCAGAAAAATGAATTATAACCTTGAATTCATATCTTCAAATTAAAGGATAGTTAAGAGTCAAGTCTAGAAAGTTCATAGAGTCTTTTCAAGAAGTCTTTTACAAATGATTTTAACTTTGTTTTAAGACTTAAAAGTAAAGTTGAGTAAAGAGAAAATAAAATGAGGAGAAGTACAATTTTATGTTTCATAAGACTTTCACGAACATTTTAACTTCGTTTTAAGACTTAAGTTTAAGTTCAGATCAAAGTAAAGTGAAGTCTTTTCTTCAAAGAAGTATATGGGGACTAAGTATTCCCAAAGAAGTATAAACCTTTTTTTTTACATTTAAACAAGAAAGGAAATTGAGGATTCCAAAAGAGTCATTGAGCTAGTTATTCAGTAAAGAGGAAACTATGATTTTCAAGAGAGTTTTTTAAGCCAAGTTTGAGCAATTATCTCAAACCAGAGAAGAAGTTTTTTAAAAAACATATGAGCTAAGTGTAAGACCCCGAAAATGAGATAAGGTGTCTAGAGCCTAACATGTTCGTCTTAATGTTATAAGGTCCTAAAATGCCTTATTATGTGATATAGAGGCAGTGTGCAAAGTTTGAAGTAATTTGGAAGTCGAACGTCAAGGGACGTCCAAGACGTTCGACGATTAGTCGCTTATGTGCCTCATGTGTGTATGCATGCCTAAATTGTATGAACTGAGTCTAATGAGTCTTGAAATAGTTTAAAATGATGTTTAATGTTGTTATATGAAGTTTCGTGAAGTTTGGAGGTCAAACGCCCAAGAACGTCCAAGGCGTTCGAAAGATAGCCCCTAAGACGTTCATTGTATGTCATGTTGGGGTCAAGGCTGTTTGGACGTCTTGTAGGTGTTTGTTTTGGATGAAATTTATGTGGAAGGTCTATAACATGTTAAGGTTTGTAATCGCATTGGAAACTTCCGGGTACGACTTCTAAAGGGACCCACAAGAGGCCCCAAAAGAAGGACCCAAGGCTGCCTAAGACACTGCCTGGGCAGTGTCCCTTGACGGACCCAACGATGGATCGTTGGTCCCCTAACCGCCCGTCGAGCAGGTCTCGTCGAAGGGGACTTGCCTTGGACAGGTCTTAAGCCAAGCTTTTTGTCTAAGTCTCAGGCGACGGAGGCCATGACGCCCCGTCAAGGCCATGACGCTCCGTCGAGCCCCTCGTCGAGCCTGGCCTGCAAGTTGGTAGCCTGCGTTCTGTTAATTAAAGGGGTGAATCACCCCACGTCCTAACCTGACTATAATAGGTTTATTTAGTTAATTTTAGGTGTATATAAGTCTTCTAAAACGTGATCAACCCATTCACAAATCCTCTCACATGTTTTAAGCCTTTCCCTCCAAAAATGTTCTCTCTAAAACCACCATTGTTGGTGAAGCTCAAGAGCTGCTTGGAGATGGATTTTCTATGGATGAATCATGAAGTCTTAGAGGTTTTTAACTAGACAAAGGTATGGTGATCCTTCATCTCTAAGTAACCTTCCACTTGAAGAGTTCTTCTCAATGTTTTTCAAAAAAATCTTATGATCAAGTTTCCAATCTTCCAATCTAGCCATGGGTTCTTTCTCAAAACGTTTTTAATGATTAAATCATGATGAATTGAAGTTAATACAGTGGGATAAGTAAATTAGAGTTTCCAAATGCTTTGAATCTATATTCATTGGAGGTTATCATGGTGTATACACTTGGTAGTGTCGTAAATAGTGTACAATCTGAGTTTCCTGCTGTTCGCCTATCTACTCTGGTTGAGCATCTTGATTCCCTCATTAGAACGCATGCTCCTTTGATGAAAGATCGCAGGTGTGTCTCCTTCCTATGGTCTCTACTGCCAACTCGTTTCACTCCAGTTTACCATAGCAACTACAGCAAGCTGACTAGCTCCCTGGATCGTATGACTAGCTCGCTTACTTTACTTTCACTGATCCGCGTAGACCAAGGGCGAACACTCATCGTTTACGGCATGGACTACCAGGGTATCTAATCCTGTTCGCTACCCATGCTTTCGCACCTCAGCGTCGGTAGATTAGAATGTGATTTCACTCCAATTGCATGATGAACCCATGTTCCTTCCAAAATTGGTTTAGCTCTTGCATGGGCTTTGTGATTATGGCTTGTTCTTGATTAATTGGTGATTCTCTTACGTTGAATTGCTTGTGGTTATTGTTATTTACATTAATTGATGGTGAATTGATGATGATCAGTCCATGATGATAAATATATGAAGATTTGAATATGAATAGCCTATGTTTCTACATGTTGTCTTGAAGTCGATTGTGAGATCGGTTGTGTAGACTCTTGATTATGTATGAACTGCTGTAGCTACTGTTTTAGGGTGATATAATGGATGAATTTTTGTAGGTATAAATCCCTAATGATCAAATTAAGATGGGCTTGCATGAATGGATATAGATTTCCTTTAGGCTATGAAGTCAAAAAGCTAAGTGTGTAATAGATCTTGAATTGTGATTAGATGAAGCATGATTTTAGTCTTGATTTCCTATCTAATTAGCCACTGCCTAATGAGTTTATTATTGATGAAATATGAATGATGATCAAACGCTTAGATAGTTCATAGTATTGATAAAGTTTTCTACACTCTAGCAAATCGATAAGCCTAAATGCCTTTGTTGTAACCTTAATCTTGAAGGTATGTAATCATGATTTCAATATGGTTAAATGTAGGTTTAGCTACTGCCTTAGGCTTATATATGTATGAACTATGATCTAAAATCAATGTAAGGGAAGTTAGCTAATGATCTATGTTATTCTACTTTCCTAGTATGATGATATGTTGTATTATGTTATGGAATAATCTTGTAGCGACTTGTACATGGGTTCTTATATTTTTAAAGTACATTTATCTACTTCCATATATGTGTTTTATTGATGAATAAGGTGTATTGATCAATGATGATCAAAGGGTGAGAAGTTGGTAAGAATACTTAATTCCTCTACTCTTCTACTTCTCTATTCTTCTATAATAATGTTGATGAAGCCTTGTATGGCATTGTGTGGTATGGTCCACTTATGGTGGCGGTGTTTACTTTATTGTCATTATATATGTGTTGACCATGGCCTTGAAGGCAAAATTGATGAACTTATGAACATGTGCTTAAGATGATACTATGGGAAGCTTATGCCTACTTTTCTATTCTAGTTGTGAATTAGGTTGTGTGGCTATTGTTTGAGCATGTGTATAACCATGTTAGGGTAAAGTATAGGTGCTGCCATTGATGTGTTAAATGGTTAATAATCCCTTACTTATGTATCCTTTATATGAAAGTGTAAATAGCTAAAGTTAGGAGTCTTGATTATAATGTATATATATTCTTGTCTCCTATGCTATTATGTGTTGTGTGCTAGGTGCTTGGAAGTGTAATGTGGTCTAAGAGGGTGGATGCCTCAAGAAGTTATTGATAGCCATGATGTGATCATGTTGGTCAATGTACACACACTCTCACTTACATGCATGATACAAGTAGTATAAGTCATTGTGTCTAAATGAGAGGTAGTTCTCATCGTCACTAGTGTCTACTACTATGCATATTAAGGTGATGTTTATGAAAGTATGATTTGTATTCTCTTACTAGGATGACTTGATAGGTTTACTAGTATGGGCAAGGGTATGGAACCTTGTCTATGCATTGCACATGTGTATCTTGATAGGATAGTTCCTAGGTTTGGTTCTTATGTATATGAAGGATGATTATATGAACATGTTATGAATATGTTGTATATGATATGATGAGGTATGAATATGTAAGTATGAACATGTGTGACTTAATGTGTTATGTAAACGGTTTGCTCACATCTATGTATACACTCACACACATGGATGATCTAGTTAGTGAGAGGGGCCTTGCTAGGGGTGCCCAAGAATACTCCAAAACTAGATAGGTGCTTGAATATGCTATAAGCATATGAATGATGAATATCCTAAGCCTATGTTTTTATAAATAAAGGTAATAAAAGGCTTTTCAATAAAGGGAACTTAGCTTAGCACCGGGTGAACTTGACATTGAGAGGTGTTGACTTTCCTTGGAGGAAGATTCACCATTTGTCCCTTATAGAGTGTTGACTTCCCTTAGAGGAATCTCACCTATGGACCTACATGAGGTGTTGACTTTCCTTGAGGAAGATTCACTCATGTTTTCTTATGAGGTGAGGCCCCAATTACCAAATGGTATGTAGAGGGAATACCTATCTCTTAATTTCATAAACTATGCTTGCCACATAGGATCTAGCAAAGTGAATTCACTTAGGATGCTAGGATATATGTTAATGTTTTACCTTGGCTAGGTAGGAACACCTTCCATCGGTGTAAGGCTTGATGACACCGGATTCCATGTTTAGCATCACATGGTCTATGTCGGTTGAGGTTATAGTTCCCTAAAGGTAAAAATGGACAATGGAAGTAATTGAATAGGATCCTAACTAGGAGGACTTAAGGTAAGTTACTTAGGATAGGTGGAAGTAATGAACCCATCTAGAAATTGCACAAGTGACTCCTTAGGAAGTCTTAGGAAGGTACCCTAATGCATATGATTATGTATGTGTCCTTTATGTATGATATTGTAGTCTTGGTTTGGCTAGGTTTATATTGCACTATACTTATATGATGGCATGTGTTGTCTTGTGTAGATGTTATGTATGGTCTTCTCTTGTGTTCCTAAGGTGATACATTGCACCAAGTATCCTTAAAGGATTACTTGGAAGACTAATGAATTAAAAGAAAGAGTTAATGTTAAGAAGAGTGAGTTCACTGTAAAGTGACCTCAAATGGGGAGTAAATTTTATATGTGCTTTTCTATGATGTTTGGCCTTTGATTGTGTTTCTATGAAGTATGTGAATGATATAAATGCTATTGATAAAGGTTTTTATGATGATTTACTCAAAATGGCATGAAGTATGATTTCAAAGGAAATGTCCCTTTTAAATGCATTTTTTTGCATGGTTGTCATACTTAGTGCATTCTTGTACTAATTTCATTCTTCTCTACTTTTTACACAAAGTGTAGGTAATGGAATGCTTAAAGGAGGTCTATGATTTAGGAGCTTGATAGGTGATTTTCCCAAGCTCAAGGAAGGGAATCCTTAAGTTCAAGGATGTCCTAATGTGTACTTATTGTAAAGTCTATTTAGTAATGTATAGCTTTGTATTGTGTCTTATGGGCCGTGTCCTTAATGTACTCTAAAGTTATTGAGTCTAAGATGGCAAAGAAACTTAGAGTCTAAATATGTATTATGACTGATGTTTTATATATATATGAAGTGATGTTTCTAGCATATGATGTGCTATGAAAAATTTTAAATTTTCCGCTAAATTTACTATGCCAATGCAATGAATGATATGAGAGGCTTGTCTTAGACCTCCGAGAGGTCGACGATGCCGGTTACAATCCAAGATTGTATCCTATCTTCTAGGGTATGGTTTCGGGTTGTGACACTAAGTATATTGTGGGAGTAGTATTAAGCACCGATATGAGGATGTGAGTTCATATTAACTCAAGCCCCCATAAACCATGTAGTCATCATGGGCAGAGAAAGGATCATACTTTTTAGATGATTCCTTAGTGCTCTTTAACATATACTAGTGTATCCACTAGTGTGTTCAGGTTCTTTACCGATGAAAAGGTATAGAATGATCCTTGGCAACGTGAGGTAAAGCATTGTACCATCACTTAGGCTCATAGTGATGGTTGTTGGTTAGAGAATCTCCCACAGAAGTTATTGTATTTTCATATACATCAGTTATTGTATTTTACATACATTCAGAGTTATGTTGTATTATTTTATATACACAGAGTTGACATCATGTATTTAAACAATCTTTTCTTTATATAGCATCTACTTTAAACTTCTTTATAATGAAATGAGTTTAGTTCAGTATTCATGAGATGAGAAGAGTCAGGTAGTGTTTCTTTCAGAACCTCTATCAAGCCTATGTTCGTTAGCATTCTAACTCGCATACTTGTACATTCAATGTACTGATGCTAGTTGGCCTGCATCGTCTTATGATGCAGACACGGGTAACCAGGATCAGCATCCAGCGCCTCATTGATCCATTTGAGCACTCAGAGTTTGTTGGTGAGTCTCCTTGCTTTCCGGAGGACCCCTTTTATTTTGCTCTTAGTATTTCAGCGTTAGGATGATTGCGGGTCTTGACCCAACATCTCTCTTTTTACTAGAGGCTTCATAGATATACAGTTAGTAGTTCATTAGTCTTCACATTATTATTCTGTGTTAAAGACTTGAGTTTCCATTTTCACCAAGTGAATGTTTGATTCTTTTAACATTCCAAGTTTTATTATCAAGTTATTTGAGTAAGTGCATTTGTTCATTGTAAAAATGCGTATAGTCTTCTGCCCGGTCGAGGCCATCAATGGTATTCGAGTGCCAGTCCCGCCCAGAGTGTAGGCTCGAGGAATGACAAGAACTCCACTACAAAGAAGAACTATGATTCACCTAGTCAATCCTCTCCACATGCATCGCTTAATGTGTTCCCTTGAAGATCGACTTCCGTGATAATATATGCTACTCTCCTACGTTTAAAAATATTCCGAACCCTTTTCCCTTTATAATTGTTAGGTAAGTGTTAAGATTTAAAAAGAACTCAATGACTATTTTTTGCCAAAAAAATTGTTTTTTGTAGATTTTGGTTTTTTTTTCGAAATCTAGACAAATTATATACTATATCATCAAACATAGATTTATCAAAAGGAAAATTCTCAAAAGTGTTTTCACTATCATAGTCAGACATGTTGTTACAGCCTTTAAGTGCCCTATGATTAGGCAGAAATTAGCTATGCAATTCCTAAAGAACTTATGAAAGAAAAGCTCTTGAACACAGTTGCAAGTATGCACACTTAGAGAAAGTAGGAGAGAATCTGTAAAATATTATTCAATTAATGACCTTATGATCTGATACAACTGAATTAATAGCTAAACTTGGATCAAGTAATCTTTAACTACTTTTCCCTCCACTGCTTCAACTCACAACTGGAATCTAACGACTTAACTGCCTAATAAAATTGTCTGGAAATTACTTTTGTACCACTATGGCTAATTAGGTATATAACAATTACTCCCCCCTCAAAGACATCCTTGACCTCGAGGATTGAACAGTGGATATTGTTGTTCTACTGTATGTAAATCCATCCAAGTGTTGTCCTCCTGAGCACAATTAAACCATTTCACTAAGACATGTGTGACAGATCCTTTGTGTTTGGCCAAAAGCCTACGATCAAGAATAGCCTCAGTTTCAGTGGAATATTGCTATGAGCAGACAAGGTAACTGGAAGGTGTGGGACAACAGGGTTAGAACCAATCTTCTTTTTCAATTGTGATACATTAAAGGTGTGATGAACCCTCGCATGTGGTGTCAACTCCAAGTGATAATCAACCTGACAAATTCTCACAGGTACTGGAGAAGGCCCAATATACTTAGGACCAAGTTTCTGATAGGAGTGAACCCTTAAGGAAAATTTTCTGTAAGGTTGTAACTTCACGTAAACTAAATCACCAACCTCAAACACCCTTTCAGATCTCTTATTATTAGCTTGCTGCGTCATTCTCGGTTGAGCCATCGAGAGGTGGTGTTTTAACAGTTTAATAGTTGCTTTCCTTGCTTGTAAGCTTCTTTCAACTGCCTCAATCATAGACCCTTGACGGAAGTAGGGAATATGAAGAGGAGGGTGCTGTCCATAAACCACCTCATAAGGGGTCATATGAGTATATGAGTGGAAGTTGGTGTTATACCACAATTCCGTCGATGATAGCCAGTGAATCCACTCTTTAGGCATGTAACCACACATGCATCTAAGATATCCTTCCAAGTACTTATTCGCTGCCTCCGTTTGGCCATCAGTTTGAGGATGGTAAGCTGAGGAATGATGTAAGGCCACCCCCTAGAAGCTGAACAATTTTTGCCAAAATTTGCTCAAAAATATTGTGTCTCGGTCACTCACAATGGCCTGAGGAAGGCCATGTAACTTATAGACACGATGCAGGAACAATTGAGCAACGTTAGTTGTTGTATAGGGATGGGATAGACCAATGAAATAATCGTATTTACTCAATCTTTCAACTACCACCAGTATGACAGATTTAGAGTTAGCTTTGGGAAGACCTGTGACAAAATCAAGCCTGATGTTTTGCCAAATTCTATCAGGGATAAGTAGAGGGTGGAGTAAACTCAGAGATGCCACATGCTCAAATTTGTTTTGTTGGCAAACTATACATTCCCTCACATGTTCAAAAATCTCTTTCTTCATTCTCTTCCAGAAGAAAACCATCTTCAGTCTCAGAAGGGTAGCCACCCAAAGCACTGTCATGGTAAATTTGCAACGGTTCAGTTATGCCTCATTACCTACCATCAACATGTCCTTTCTATATAACAACCCATCCTTCAGGACATAGTAAGGTTTGCATGAACCATTTTTAGATATAGTTTGGAGCAACATCATGATATAGGCGTCCCTCTTATAGGAATCTTTCACCTGTTGTAACAGCTGACCAGTGACCACAAAAAGGGCATTTAAGGAAACGTAATTGTCACTTTGTCTAGACAGTGCATCTGCAACTAAATTTTCACTTCTTTTTTTGTATGCAATAGAATAGTCATATCCCACAAGCTTGGTCAGCCAATTCAGCTAGCTAGGAGTTGTGATTCTCTGCTCCATCAAATATTTAAAACTTTGATGGTCTGTCTTGATTGTGAAAGGCCTACTAATCAAGTATGGTCTCCATTTCTGCACTGCCAACACAATTGCCAACATTTCCTTTTCATATACAGAAAGAGAAGAGTGTTTTGGTCCCAAGGCTTTGCTCATGAATGCCAAAGGATGACCCTGTTGCATCAAGAAAGCCCCTACCCCCACTGAGCATGCATCGGCTTCAATGAGGAACTCTAAGTCAAAGTTAGGTAATGCTAGAACATGAGAGGGAACTTACAATTTCTAGAAAGTTATTTCAGCCTCCCTTGACCATCTAAAAGCATCTTTCTTCAGCAAGTCAGTCAAGGGTCTCGCAATAACACCATATCTCTTAATAAACCTTCTATAATACCCTTAGAGTCCCAAAAATCCCCTAAGTGCCTTCACTTTCTTAGGTGAAGGCCACATTTGCATAGCTTCAACCTTCTTAGAGTCAGCAGCCACTCCCCCAGAAGAGATAATGTGACCTAAGTAATCTACTTTAGGCTGTGCAAAAGAACACTTGTTGAGTTTAACATACAAATAATTTTGCTTCAAAAAACTGAAGGTCAACTCCAAATGATCCAAATGACTACTCATAGAGGGATTGTACACTAGTATATCATTGAAGAAAACCAAGATTAATTTTCTGAGATAAGGCTGAAATATATGGTTTATCAAACTTTGAAATGTAGAGGGTGCATTTGTCAACCCAAAGGGCATCATTAAAAATTCATAATGTCCATGATGAGACCTGAAAGCTGTTTTGTCCATTATAAGGGCATCATTCTGATTTCATGGTAACCAGATCTTAAGTCCAATTTAGTAAAACATTGAGCACCACCTAGTTCATCTAACAGTTCCTCGATCACAGATTTCGAATTTATCCTTGACAGTGTACTTATTAAGCTCCCTATAATCTATGCACATTCTCCAAGAACCATCCTTTTTCTTTACTAGGACTATGGGAGATGAATAAGGGCTCAGACTTGGTCTAATAACTCCACAAGTCATCATTTCGTGCACTTGCTTCTCAATTTCATCTTTTTGGATAGTGGGGTATCTATAATTAAGGCCTCACATTAATAGGTTAGGTGCCTTATTTCAAGACTATCTTGTGATCATGCCTCCTATGAGGTGGTAATTCTGTGGGGGTCTTGAAAATTCGGGCATATTGATCAACTAAGGACTGCACAACAATAGGAATAATCACCTATTGAGAATTCAGTATGATCCTAGACGTGTGTTTCTCCTCACATTGCTTGAATTTCACCATTGCTACTATCATCATGGTAAACTGGGTCGGCTTCTGCATTAACTTCTGGATGTGTTTGTTGTCCACCCACTTGTCTTAGCTGGTTGACTTCCTCTTAAGGACACTTTCTGCTTCCCCATCATGAATTCCATTTTAAGTTCCTTGAAATTCCACCTTATATGTCACCCATGGTGACCAATAACTGTATTCCAAGAACTACATCATACCTCTCCCCAAAGCCAATATCAACATATCGGAGGAAAATTCCACACCCTTCATCTTACAAGCAAAATCCACCAGATATATGAGAGTACTTGAATTTAGTGTCGTTAGCTACAACCACAGAGACAACAAGAATGACTTCTAAGGGATATCCTAGCCTGATGGTGGTCTCATAATCCAAACAAGGCATGAAGCAAGACTTGTGCCCCTTCCAGAGTCCCATGTCCTTCTTCTATGTTCGCTCCATTTACTTCATGATACTCCTCTTCTGGTGGTTCTTCTTCCTCTTCCTCATCCACCTCATACAAGTACAATTATTTTCTTTGTCGACAGTTGTGGCCCGAAATATACTTCTCTTCACACCAATAACACAAGCCCTTTGACCTTCTTTTATCCATCTCTGCACTGGTCAATATTCTACTGGTTCTTTGAAGGCTTAGGGATTTCTCAACAAGTTTAGCTTGGTTGTATGATTTCATCAAAGATCTAGTATTCAACAGCTTCACATGGACAACTATCTCAGGTTCTAATCCAGCCAACAAACAACTGACCGCTTGGTCCTCTGTGAGATCTAACCCATTTAATAGTTCATCAAACTAATCAAGAAAATTTTGCACAGTACCTGTTTGACGTAATGATACTAACTCCAATAGGGGATCTAAGTAAGCAGAGGTCCCAAATCTATGTCGAAGGGCTCTAACATACTCCTCCCACTTCGGAATGTCCTGAGAGAATCGAGTTTTCATATACATACATTTGATGCCATTGTAATGCTCTCCCTTCCAAATGTACGGCAGCCACCTTCACCTTTAATTCTTTAGTTGTATCCTCATAATAAAAAAATGGCTCGCATCGATAAACCCATCCCCTCAAATCTTCACCACTGAATTTAGGAAAATCGATGCGTTAATACCTGGTATTGGCTCTGTACTGTGACCCGCCAGAATCAGCCAATGCCCTTTCTTCTCTTTGCGGAGTTTTACGAGTCTCTTTCAACGTCACAAACATCTGTCGAACCTCCTCCATATTCTGCTCATGCTTCTCATTCATGACTCTAAGCTTCTCACCAAACAACTGTTGAAATTTCCACATTGATTGGTCTATCTCACGTCGAATTTCATTACTTCTCATAATGCCCCCACGACTCCAGAATTCCAATGATTCGCTTGCTCTAATACAACTTGTTACAGCCTTTCGATGCCCAATGATTAGGCTGAGATTAGCTATGCGATTCCTAAAGAACTTATGAAAGAAAAGCTCTTGAACAGAGAGTTGCAAGTAAGCACACTTATAGAGAAAGTAGGAGAGAATCTATAAAATATTATTCAATGAATGATCTTATGGTCTGATATAACTGAATTAATAGCTAAACTTGGATCAAGTAATCTATAACAACTTTTCCCTCCACTGCTTCAACTCACAACTTGAATCTAACGACTTAACTACCTAATAAAATTGACTGGAAATGACTTTTGTACCCCTCTTGGCTAATTAGGCATATAACACAAGTCCTTAATATTATTTCGAGGAAAAGTAGTCATGGTTCCAATCACTTTGTCCGTCATTCAACATGAAAAATAAATTTTAGGTATATTAACCCATGACTGAAAAAATTAGACACATTCATGTTAGAAAGTGAATAGAAAATATGATTATATGTAATTAAAAGAGAAATAAGACATCTGAGCTAGTCTCAAATTTTTGAAAAGACATCTTAATTATTAATTTTTTTTATTATTATATTTAGAGAACAACCAACACGAGATTTTGTCATATCTTTTCATTTGCTTTTCATGATTACTGCAGTCCAACATACATGAACCAACGTAGAAAAAGAAAAGAGATTTTTTTTTTGTAAAAATAAATAAATAAGAAATAACATAGATATGAATGTTTTTTTAAAAATAATAGACATGTAGTATGCAATTATCGGTATGTGTGTGCACTTCTTTTCTCATATGTGAAATTGACCAAAAACTGAAATGTTTTTTTATCACTTTTAAATTATTCAAAGAGATACTAGGACTAATATATGTATTTTTTTTTTAAATGTTGTAGTTGAAAAGGTTAATAATACTTTTTATTTCTCTTAATTGACTAAACCCATGGAATATTCAAAATCCTCTCCGTTTCTCATAATTGGTGAAATAAAATGTCTCATGTTAAAGAATGACAAAAAGTCCTACATCGGTGGTTAATGAGATAGGTGGACTCTTTATAAGGTTTGTGCAATCCTCCTCCCTTTGAGCTAGCTTTTGGGGTGTGAGTTAGGCCTAAGACCTAATTTCACATGGTATCAGAGCTGCTAAGCATTGACGTGAGGTGAGGTGTTAAAGAATGACAAAAGTCCCACATCGGTGATTAATGAGATGGGTGAACTCCTTATAAGGCTTGGACAATCCTCCTCCCTTAGAGCTAGCTTTTGGGGTGTGAGTTAGGCATATGACCTAATTTCACATGGTATCAGAGCATGACCCGTCTCACCCATGTTGAGACCCCCAAAATTAAAATTACCTATGCGTCAGATGCTAAGCATTGGACGTCACATTAATGAGATGGGTGGACTCCTTATAAGGTTTGGGCAATCCTCCTCTCTTTGAACTACCTTTTGGAGTGTGAGTTAGATCTAAGACCTAATTTCACATCTCATTTGTCGTGTCTTCCAATGAGCCAATCGATCATATGTGGAAAAAGATATTCTTGACCAAAATTATTTGGAGAAAAATAAAGAAAGAAAGACAGTAGGTGACAACAAGAATATAAGTGAATGTAAAAACATGAATAAAAAAACAGTAGTTTGGAATGTGAACTAAAGACTATTGTCATCTTTCACTAAAAATAAAGTCATTATTCTTCATAATACTTCTTGTTCTTTTTTTTTTTGGGAGGGGGGGGGGGGTAGGGGGGGGTCAATGGTTGCCCTAAACATTGATAACAGTGTGACATATTTTTCTCAATTCACGTTAATTATATTTTTGGGGCCATACATACTCTCTTGTTAGAAAATCGTTTCATATAATTTGAAAAAAATAATCAATTTTTATATGGAACAATTTTAGTGTCTCAGCTAGCTTGATTGCATCTCAACTAATTATCCCCGGTTATCTGTTACCTCTCACAAACATAGATACTGGATAACTTAGTCCACCAAGGCTTTTGACGACTATGAAGAAATCACCTTGGAGTGTGAACGTAAAACCTTTTGGTTATCGATCCACTTAATTGATCACTAAGTTATACCTTGAACGACCTTTTTTTTAAAGTTGATGTTGGAGTTCCATAATTTAGCAGGGGAGTAAATTTTGCAAGTCATTCATTTACATTCATGTGATATATTTCTAATTGGTAATATTGCTTCTTGAATTTGTTGTGTTTAATTTGTAGGAGATGCATGGCTACAACAAGGAGGCCACCCATAAAAACTAAACTACCACAAAATTAACAATAATTTCAAAGACAAGAAAGAGAATGTGATGATAGAGGAGAAGAGTAACATAAAGCTCCAACAAGATAATTCCATGGTCAAAGCAAATTGATCTCATCTCTAGGAATCTATTTTCTTAAAGATCATAATAAGTTATTTGTACTTTGTCTAAAGTTGGTCAAAGTACAAAATGCATCTATGATATTTTATTTTGTGGTAGCTGTTTGCAAGGTAAAATTTACAAATAGGCACTTTTCAGCTCCTTAATTTGAAAATAACCAATTTCTGTTTTACGATATTGGTTATTTTTAAAAAAGAGAGTCCAAAAGTGACATGTGAGCGCTAGGATCGTTTGGTTTGTTTATAATATGCATGGAATTGTAGTAGATATATATGAATTGTAATGTAAGTAGACCTTACTTGTTTCTTTGAATGTTGCATATATTTCCAATACAAAAGTCGAATGTCTTAAAAAAATCATTGTGCTTACTAGGCGGAGTTTGTATTATAGACCTTTCAACTTAATTCGAGATTGGATTCTTATCTTAAAATATTAAATAATTATTTATCTAGTAGAAATATAATTTGATTGCATAAATTACGAGAAAAAAATTGGGTCTCGATTAAACGAGTAAGTTCGTATCATTATTTCAAGACATTTATGAAAAAGAATAGGGGCATTTCGCTATCGTATGAGGAAGTTATGATTCTTTTAGTGAAATCAATGTTGCTCATTTGTGGTGTAAATTTTGTTGCATATATTTAATTTTTTCAGACTGTGTATTTGATAACTTGACCATATTGGGACTTCTAGAGCTCAGAATGGAGTAATTCTCGCCGCATTCTTCTCGATAAAATATGGGGTTTAGTATTAAATCCTCAATTTGTTACTCCTTCATCTGGTTTCCTTTCCTTATCCATGACTTGGAGAAGAATCCATATTTTATCGATTTGGACTCTATTTTTGACGAAAAATTTATATTAGGATCCTTATATTATGATAAAGTGATTTTGACATAAAATTATTGATTTATCAATTATTTTCATCTTATTAACTAGAGTTATCAAAAATGGATCAACCCAGCCCCATCCGGCCCAAGCTTGCAGGCTAAAGAAATTGATGGACTACGGCGGGCTGACCCATCATTTGGAAGAGACTGAAAATGCTCAACCCAACCCAACTCTAGAAGGGCGGGGGGCTGGCACAAGCTAGCCCTTCTTTTTTTCCCTTTTTCTTTTCAAACTTAAAATTCTATTACATAAAGAAAATAAGAATATTTTCAACTCAAATATGAAAAATAATTATGTTGTTTCAATAACACTAGCAAAGTATCTAGTTTAATTAGCATGTATCTAGAATACTAGATACATGAGATACATGTATCTAGTGGGATGCAACCAAGATACACGAGTGATATAAGAGAATGGCGAGCGAGATGGGAGGGAGACGGGGGAGCGGTATTTTCTATGTATGCTAGATACATATCAGTCCACTTGGATAAAGTATGTCTAGGATAAATTAAACTTTATTTTCCATATATGTATCCCGAGATGCATGTATCTGTTTGTACCAAAATGTGGTAAGACCTAAGGGCAGAGGGCTTATATTGGTCTGACTTATAAGCTCTAGTTTTGAATGGTCTCAAAAAATCCTATCTCATCCTACCCCTAATAACAGATTGGGTTTGGACGACCCCATAGGCTCGGCCCATTTTTACGGCTCTAATTTTAACCATGTATAAGCTTGCAAATTTGAGGTTTTCTGGTAAAGTTAAAGTTTGATAAGTTGAGAACTTCAAGGTAATTTTTGACTTTGTTCTCGATGAAATATCATATTTGAACTTAAATAGGCATAAGAAAGATACTTCTCAAGAAATATTTCAAATTTGAGTTGGAGTTTCAGACGCAAATCATAAAGACCTCTAGGTCATTTTTGTGTTTATGCCTCCTGTTTAATGTTTAGAGTGCTCATATAGCAACCCCTAGTAACTTATAACTTGTCGTGAGTGAGACTTCAATCACCTAGTCGTTTATTTGGGTTTTGTGACAGTTTTAGTATTTTGAGAGCCTTTGAACCTTGAACAATCAACTTTTACCAAAAGTCAAGAAGATAAACTCAAAATCAAATTCTGATGATTCTATCAGCTCTAGAAGGGTCATTTTAGTCTAGTAGTATGGTCTTTATTACTCTCGAAGCTTTCGGTGCGAGTTCGTTCAATTAGGAGTTTCAACTTCCAAGTTAAGGCCTATATTTAACTTTATTCAAAATTCGTTGTAAACGATCTCGAATGAGAAGTCTCTAAGCGTAGTTAGCTTCATAATGTTGAGTTTGTTCTAGAACGACCGTTCGTTTGGATCTTGAGGCTTTTGGGTTAATTTTCAGCCCACTTGTGGATTTTGGCTTAAAACAAAGTTTGGGGGAGGGACCCACTTTTTGCTGAGGTAATTTTGTATGGAAATTTTGATTGCTCCATTGAGTTCGCCATATCTAATGTTGTAGGGTCCCATATCTTGTTTGCGTACATAGGGTTTTGAGTGAATCCCGAACATCCCGTCATAGAATTCGGAGTTTAAGCAAACCAGGTGAATTGTTGATATCAGATGCAGACTTTTAGTGGCTAGAAACTCAACTTCTATTGACCAGAAGTAGATTTTTAGCGACCCAAAATAGATTTTTAGCGACCAGATTTCCGCTACTTATATAGCGAATTTGCTGCTTTAGCTCTTATTTTCAAAGACTATTTGTTCATCGTTTCAACTCAAATTGAGGTGATTCAATGTCTTACACGTCCATAATAATTGAGGCTACATGGTAGAGTTATCGTACTGTGTTTAGAAACCTTCGTTTGAGGTGAATTATGCATTAAAGTTGTTGTCCCTTCTATTATTGGTGCTTAATTTGTGAACTCTTTGCATATGTTGTTGCTCGATGATTCGGCATCAGATTGTGTTCCATTTTTTAATACAAGCCCAAGGAATATTTTAGGAGCACTTGGCGGAGTCAATACCAAAAATTTTGGCACAGGTTTCATGATTCCTGTTTGAATACAAAATTTCTTGATTTTTCGTAGTGTTTTTGTTGTCTAAACGACCGTACTGACATAGTGATACCATTTTTGATATGTAGCATCATTAGAAGGAGTTTCAGAAGGGAAAACCTCCAGCATTATAATTTGGAGCGTGCACGGTCGAACTACATATATGTTATAACTTTCTATCTAAATAAATTGAGCTTAAATGGGTAAATTCATGATGATTAGTGTGAATTGGAGGCACGTACCGAGTAATTCTTGCTTTCCTTCATAGAAACCATATTTTAGGATTGGTCCCACTGTTTCTGGGCAGTACCATCCTGATTGAGGTTTTATGTATGGTGTCACATGTTATTGTGAATTAATTGTGTTGTTACTTGTTATATGGAACATGTTGGCCTTCATCTAGGATAGACTAGTCTTGCCTCAGACTCGCGAGCCTTATAGCCTTGTTATCACCTCTTATATCATCTCGGATAAACTAAATCCTTGTAGACATGAATAGCAGACTTCAACCAAGTAGTATGAGTCTTAGCTTAGGCGATATCACATCTTTGTTGACTTTTTGTTTTCTCTTCCTAGTTCTACTACTGGAATGCGTTACCAGAGGTTTTGTTCTTTCATGATGACTTTAGATTAGATTTTCCTAGGCTTAAAGGCCTTTCTTGATGCTCGTGGGTGGACATCGTTCCACAATGACTTAATTATGATATTGGAATCCTCTTTGACATTGACACACCCATTTGTGACTCTTACTAGCTGTGTTGGGGGTTGACAGGACACTATGATTATTTCTAATTCAAGGATGATGTTTACAATTTGAGGTTGTTATCTTCCATCCTAGGTTGATGTTGACGGATCGAGGTTGTTATTCCCAGTCCAAGGCTGATGTTTTATAGTCTGAGGCGGTAACCTTTAGTTAGAGGCCATCAAATGGGGTTCGAGGCTCAAAGTACATTTGTTGTAGCTAGATTGAAGCATTTTTCTCTAGTCTTAACTATTATGTGTACGTGTCAAAATTATATGGTCCATTCCTGTTCTATTTAAACTTGCACATGATTGTACCTTCGGGCTTATGGTCCAGTTAATTGTAGTTTAGATGTAGTTTGGTTTACTTTGGGTGTGCTCCTGTGCTTTCCTTCATATTCATTTGGACCTTTGTTTGTGTCTAGGTTCTATCTTTTCTTATTGTTTTTACCTTTGTTGCTCAGTCGGCCTATGATGCACATTGAGTACCTTTATTTTGCTACTCATACTACACTCTGAATCCTTTTCATAAAGTAGGTCCTAGTACAAGCTATGAGTGGTGATCGTGCATACCATCTTTTGTAGCTTTTGGATATCGGAGACGAGCGTGATCACTTGGCATCTTGGATCAACATATCTCCATCTGTATATATGTTAGCTAGTTTTTTGTCTTTTAGACGACTTGTTGTGGTGCACTTTTTGGACTTGTATTTGTTAATATTAGACAACTTTGTAGTCATGTTTTTCATATTCTCAAAGGTTTTTTATTGTATATAGATCTTTTTTTTGCTTTCATTTCTATCTTTTCTTATTATTAGTGTTATTTTCTAGTTAGTTTCACCATTTTACTCATTACTTGTTGTTCTGGGTAGGGGTTTTCTTACTTATTGGTGGGTTATAGTAGGTGTTATCATGACTCGAGAAGTCGGCTCATGACAAATTAGTATTAGAGCCCTAGGTTCCCTCGGTGCAGAGACATTTGTATCCTATATTTGGGAGGCTACATGTGTCGTTAGGAATTCTTCTCTTTTATATCGCTATTGTGTAGCGTGTCTATTATTGTTTTCATGAAGGTCCACTTATTTAACTCTTTTTATAGGATGGATTGTACGTGCCGCTCGATGGCTTGAGGTTGGGGTCGATCTTCTCTACTTGATAGGGGTGAACAACCACACCCATATAGATAGGGGGTCTAGAGCGAGCAGTCGACCATCCAAAAGATCGTGTTCAATACTAGCTCAGTCGTCACCTAGACCGATGATAGCTTTAAATCTTCAGGCTCCTATTTCTCAGTATCTGATAGTGCTTGAGGACATGTAATATGCTTTAGCTGCAAAAGTGACACCTACACCAGGTCAAGAAGATAAGCCTACAACAGAGGCACCTTGGGCCTAGGTACCGCCTTGGGGTTCCCAACATGTGATTGGGGTTGGAGTTATGCCGCTAACATAGTAGAAGAAGCTTAGAGTGTTCCTTAGACTTTCACCTTCGAGGTTTTCTAGGGTTGTGACTGAGGATGCCCATGATTTCTAACTACTTTCCTTGAGCAGTTGTATAATTTGGGTTTGATGAAGTCTAGAGGATCCAACATCACTAATTCTCAACTAGATGGGCCAGTAAGGCAGTGGTGGCATACCTTCATTTAGACCAAGTTAGCTGGGTCACCTCCGATCACTCGGACCGAGTGTTTTTAGGCTTTCTTGTCTAGATTAATCCCCCGCAGTATGAAAGAACAGCTTCGCAATCAGTTCTCCATATTAGAGTAGGACTTCATGATTGTCTTAGAGTTGAGGCACGTTTTCATGAGCTCTCCTAGCATAATACCGTGATTTTACCTACTAATGACGAGAGAGTTTAATGCTTTCTTCATGGTTTAAGACTTCAGTTGAGGACTGATGCTCAGTCTATGGTCTCCACGGGTCATTTCTTTCTGGATATTTTTTGTAACACTCCTACCATTGAGAAGATTTGTCGCGAGGCCCTAGAGGATAGTGACAACTGGGATAGATATGAGGGCAGCTAAAGCGAGTCCGGTTCCATGGCAGAGAGAATCATATGAAAGAACCAGTAGTAGGTTCAGCCCAGTATGTTTGTTTAGATCTCATTACAGGCTTCAAAGGGTGACAGGTACAATTAGAGTGAGGTTGAATCTAGACAAAGTCATTGATCTTAGTTTGGTGCTTCAGGCCATGTCTATCGTTCTTTTGGGAGTCGATCATATCGGGGTTGCTTTGTGTGGGGAGCTTGACCACTCGCCTAGATATTTTCCCATGTGTAGGAAGATTTGTCCCCCTTTACAAGTAGATCCCCAAGCACTTCCAACTCAACTAGAAACACCTCCATCTACGGATTGATGTCAGTGTAAGGATCGTTGTAGTGGAAAACAAAGTATTCATGAAGGTCCTAAAGAGGCATGTCAGGTAATAGGATTGGTGTCCATGGTAGAGGTAGATAAGTCCATTTCTATACATCTTCAACAAGGGCGGAGTCTAAGACATCGGAGGATGTGATCACATGTATGATTCATTTTGTGTCATCAACCCACCTTAGGTTTATTTGTTTTGGGCTTTACCTATTCTTATGTGCCTGTTTATTATGCTTCTTATATGGGTATTAGTTTTGAGCATGTGGGAGGGTCGTTTCATGTGTCAATCCTCATGGGTGATTCTATAATAGTGGATTCGGTATTTCAATCTCGCTTAGTTACTATCCATGGGCATGATACTTGGGCTGACCTTATGTTGCTTGATCTACTTGATTTCAATGTGATTTTGGGCTTGGAATGACTATCCCCTACCGCGAGGTTTTATATTATTTCTCTAGACTATTACCTTAGTCATGTTTGGTATTCCCTCGGTGGTGTGGCAAGTCTCTGCTAGTAGCACACCATTTGAAGTTATATTTTTTGTATGAACTCAGAGGCTAGTGGTTCGCGGGTGTTTGTCGTATTTGACTTATCTATGGGATGTAAGTAGAGAGGTCTCTATAGTTTAGTCTATTCCATTTGTCCGTGATTTTGTAGATGTTTTTCCTACCGACCTATCTGACCTACCCTCAGAGTATGATGTTGATTTCCCTATTAGGCTCGAGGCAGGTACTCAACCTATTTCTATTCCGTCATACAAGATGACTCTTGTAGAGCTTAGTGTTCAACATCATGATCTCTTGCATAAAGCATTCATTTGGTTAGTGTGTCACCTTGGGAAGCTCTTGTTCTATTTGTAAATAAGAAGAATAACGATATGATGGGTATGTGTATTGATTATATGTAGCTAAATAAGGTATTCGTGCAGAACCGTTACCCTAGGCCTAGGATTGATGATCTATTTGACAATTTTTAGGGTGTCGTAGTGTTTTGAATGATTGATCTGAAATTCGGTAACCATCTGTTTAGGATTAGGGAAGCAAACATCCATAAGATTGTATTTAGCACTTGATATCAAAATTACGAGTTTTTGGTGATTGTTTTGGGTTGATTTATGCCTTTGCTGCCTTCATGGGCTTGATAAAACGGTTCCTTAGGCCATATCTTTATTTGTTTGTAACTTTATCCATAGATTACATTTTAGTATTCTCGTAGAGCAGGATTGATTATGAGTAGCATCTCAGGATTATGGTCCATACTTTGAGAGATTAGAAGCTTTATGCTTTCTCAAAGTGTGTGATCTTTATTAGGTCTATAGAATTATTGGGTCATGTTGTGTCAAAGGATGGCATCATGGTAGATTCGGTGAAAATTAAGGTTATTCTTGATTGGGCTAGGTCCACTTTAGTTATAGAGGTTTGGAGTTTCGTCAGATTAGCAAGTTAATACAAATGGTTTGTGGAGGGATTCTCCACTATTTCAACACCTCTGACCCGGTTGACTCTTCTTGATATTCCTTTTGTCTAGTCAAAGTAGTGTGAGATGAGCTTTTAAAAGCTCAAGAAGTTTCTGACTACCACTAATATATTTACTCATTCAAGTTGAGGGTGAGGGTTTCACGATATATTGTGATACATCTGACGTTATTTTAGGTTATGTATTGATGCAGTCGGGCCGATTTATTACTTATGCATCAATGTGGCTTACGATACATGAGATAAACTACCTTACTCATGACTTGGAGTTTGTGACGGTAGTTTTTACGCTTAAGATTTGGAGGCACTACATGTTGGGGTTCGTTGTGAGATCTACCCTTATCACCAGACTCTTTAGTATATTATCAGCTAGATGGATCTTAATTCCAAACATTGTCATTGGGTTGAGCTTCTAAAGGACTATGACTCTCTATTATCTATCATCCAAGCAAGACGAATGTGGTAGCAGACGCCTTGAGCGAAAGGCAGTGAGTTTGGGTAGTCTAGCCTTCTCTACCGTGGAGTGGACTTTTTCTCTAGGCATTCATTCCTTAGATAATTAGGTGATTCATTTAGATGTTTTAGATTCTAGGTGTGTTTTATCCTATGTGCGAGTTCAAGTCCTCTTTACTTGATCAGATCTATAACCGTCAGTTTGAGGATAATGCCTTAGTGGAACTTTGATATCGGGTGGTATCCTGTGTTGCTAGTCATGCTAGTCATACTACCTTAGATTCAGATAGGATTTTACGGTTTACAGGTTGGATTTGTGTCCCTAAAGTTGGGGGTTTAATCTAGTTGGTACTACATGAGGACCATGACTTTATAGACTCTATTCTTTCGAGCACCGTGAAAATGTATCCTAACTTGAGGTAGCATTATTAGCAGGGCAACATGAGGTGAGATATTATATATTATGTGTCCCATTGCTTGAGTTACCAACAGGTGAATGACGGGCACTAGAGACTTTGTCGTGAGTTCCAGATTTTACCCAGTGTGGAGTAAAAGGTTGATCATATAACTTTGGACATTGTGGTAGATTTGCCTTAGACTTATAAATGCGTTTGACAATATTTGGTTCATCGTTCATCGATTGACTAAGTTAGCACACTTCCTCTATGTTCCATTTTTATTCAGTGCTGAGAGGCTTTCCATATTTATGTTCGAGAGATTTTTCATATGCATAGTGTAATGGTCTCTATTATATTATATTATGGTGCACACTTCTGGATTTTGAAGGACCTTTTAGAAGGTGTTTGGCACTCCCATTGACATTAGCACAACCTTTCACCAGCAAATATGTTCAGTCAGTGCATATTATTCAGGTTTTGAGGATATGTTTTGGGCCTGTGTTGTGTAGTTTTGGGTCCAGTGGGAGTTGTTCTTACCTTTTGTGGAGTATGCGTACAATAACTAATACTAATATAACATTCATATGACCCCATTTGAGGCCTTATATAGTAGGTGTTATTGCTCTCCAATTGGTTGGTTTGATTCCACGGAGCCCGAAACTCGTGGTACAAAGTCATTTATGTGCTTACGCCTCCTTTTCATCATTTAGATCATTCATATAGTGACCCCATTATTTATGACTTGTTGGGACTGACAGTTCAGTCACTTTGTCATTCATTTGGATTTTCAGTGAATTTTAGTATTTTAGGAGCTTTTGAATATTAAACGGTTAGTTTTGAACCAAAGTTCAATAAGATTACCTCAAAATCCAATTTTGATGGTCTCATCAACTCTTGAAAGGTCATTTTAGGCTAGTAGTACGGTCGTCACAACTCTCGAGGCTTCTAGTATGAGTTTGTGTGTTATACATTTTAACATTCAACCTAAGGCCTAAGATTGACTTTAATAAACATTCTGAGTAAACAAGCTCGGAGAAGAATTTTGTCAGCATGGTTAGCTCTAGAGTGTTAAGTTTTATGTAGAACAACCATCCGTTTAGATCTCAAGGCTTCTGGTATAGTTCTGTGCCCCTTGTGGATTTTGGATTAAAATGGAGTTTAGGGGTGGGGCCCACTCTTGTATGAGAATTTTGACTGCTCCACAGAGTTTCAAATGTCAAATTTGGTTGTGTTTCATATCTCATTTTTCGTGTACGGGGTTTCGAATGAGTTCCGGACAACCTGTCAGAGAATTCAGAGGCCGTGTAAACCAGGGGATGTGCTGATATCTGCCTCAGATTGTTAGCGACCATACTTTAGACGTTTAGCTACCTAAAATAGGCTTTTTGCGACCAGTTTTGTGCTATTTATGTAGCTAATTTATAGCTTTAGTTCCTATTTTCAAAAGGTAATTTCTCCCTCGTTTCAACTTCGATTAAAGTGATTCAAAGTCCGATGCGTCTATAATATTTGAGGCTACATGATGGAGTGATCAGATTGTGTTTATGTACCTTTATTCGAGGTGAATTTTACATTTAAGATGTTGTCCCTCTTCACTTCTGTTCTTAATTTGTGAACTCTTTGCATGTGTTTTTCACTAATTTGGACATGGGATTGTGTTCAATTTTGGAACACAAGTACATGCATATTTTAGGATCTTTATACGAAGTCGATTCTAGAAATTCTAGTGCTAGTCCCACGATTTCCGTTTGACTCCAAAATCGGTCCATTTCTGTTTTAAATGTCTTTTATGTCTTAACGGCAATATCAGTGTTGTGATCTTATTTTTTATAGTCTAGCAACGCTTGGAGGTCATTCGGAAGGACAAACTTCAGCATTGTGATTTAGAGCATGCACGACCGGCCTACAGGTAGGCTACGACTTCCTTTCTAAATAGATTGAGCTTGAATGTGTAAATTCATGATGATTAGTGTGAATTGGAGGCGGGTAGTTAGTTATTCTTGCTTTCTTTCTTAGGAACCATGCTTTAGGATTGATCACCACTGTTTCGAGGTGGTACCATGCTAGTTTGGGTTTTCTGTATGTTGTTGTGAATTACATGCATTGTTACCTGTTATTTGGATCATGTTTGGCCTTAGTCTAGGGTAGACTAGTGTTAACTTAGAATCACAAGCCTTGTTATCGCCTCCGATGTCAATGCAGATAAAATAGATCCTTGTAGACTAGAATAGTAGACTTGAGTCAGGTAGTATGAGCCTTACAATAGGCAATTTCCCAGCTTTGTAGACTTTCTTTCTTCTCTCCCTAATTTTTTTTGGGCTCTGATGCGTTATCATAAATTTTGTGTTTTTGCGATGACTTGGGATTGGATTTTCCTAGACTCGAAGGCCTCTATTAATACTTGTGGGTGGACGTCGTTCCGTAATGACTTAGTATTGATGTTGGAATCCTCTTCATAGTCAACACGCCTTTTTGTCACTCTTGCTACCTCGTCTAGGATCTTATTGGACACTATAATTATTTTTGGTTCGAGGCCGATGTTTACGGTTCAAGGGTGTTATCTCCGATCCAGGCTGATGTTAATGGTTTGAGACCATAATTCCCAGTACAAGGTTGATATTTTACGGTTCGAGGTTGTCACCTCTAGTTAGGGTTATCACATAGGGTTCGAGTCCTGGAGTACATTTTTAGGAGATGGATTGAGACATTTCACTCTTGTAGTCTTAGCTATTGTATATTTTTATGGCTTATGGGGTCCGTTCAGGTTTTATTTACACTTGCACGCGAGTATACCTTTGGAACTTATGATGTCCTGTTGTGTTTAGTTTAGTTGTACTTAGATTTACTTTTGGTATGCATGTGTACTTTTTTTTTCATCCGCTTGGACCTTTGTTTGTGTCTAGATTCTATCTTTTCTAATTGTTTCTTAAATTTCTTGATCAGTTTGCATATGATGCCGACTGAGTACCTTTGTTTTGGCACTCATGCTACACTCTGCATCGTTTTTATGATGCAAGACCTAGTACCAGCTATTTGTAGTGTCACTCGTGCCATCTTTTGCAGGTTTTGGATGTTTGAGACGACGTTGAGCACTTGGCGTCTTGGATCATCCTGTCTCCATCTGTATGTATGTTAGCTAGTCATTTTACTTTTAGATAACTTGTTGTGTTCTACTTTTGGGACTTCTATTTGTTCATATTAGACAACTTTGTATTCGTGACTTCAAGATTCGAAAGGGTTTCTATTGTATATAGTTTTTTTGTTGCTTCTATTTCTATACTTTCTTAATGTTAGTGTTATTTTGTAGTTAGTTCTACCCTTGTACTCATTACTTGTCGTTCTGGGTATGAATTGACTTACCTACTGGTTGGTTATAGTACGTGTCATTATGACTCAAAAAGTCAGACCGTGACACGAATATTGTAGTTTTTGATCATGAACATTGATATTGTATATGAAGGTTGTTTTCTTGTTTTCCTACCAAATATAGTATATATTAAATTTTAAATGTCCCAGTAAAATTATTTAAATTTAGGCAAGGATAAGGCAAAAATATCCCCTAGACTATGACCAAAATCTCAAAGACACACTTTAACTAAATTAAGGTCCTATTACTCCCCTCAAGCCACTTTTTTTTATACTTTTGTACACTTTTTTGACTTATGTGGCCTCCAAACATCTCCCACGCGCCTCAAGTATGTGGGAGGTGAGGAGTGTGCCACATAATCCAAAAGGGGTACATAATTACAAAAAGAATGAGGTTGGGGGGGGGAGGGGGTAATAGGACCTTAGTTTAGTCATATTGTGTCTCTGTAATTTCGGTCATACCCTAGAGAGATACTTGTGCCTTATCCCATTTAGGAATATTATTTTGAGAATAATTTTCATTGACAACCCAATTAATTCCATTACTTTTCATATTTGAAAATCATTATGTTTTTCATACAAATAACCAAAATAAATCTCTCTCTCTCTCTCTCTCTCTGTCGTAGCACTCCATTCTTTTAGATTTTCTTAACAAAACTTGGTAGCATCAATTTTCATACCAAATTTACTTTGTTTGTAGTTAATTTTGGATTTCAGTGGTTAAGCTTGTGCACTAAACAGGCCATTTGCACTTTTTCCTATTTTCATCTCGTCTTTAATTATTTTTAGGGCTAATAATATTTTTTTCTGTGCATAAGTTTATGTTAGAGCTGCCTCAAATTCTTTTTCCTGCTGATTTTGCCTACTCATGTCAGCATGTTTCAAGCTATCTTGAGACTTCCGCAATTTCAAGAAAGCTGAACAGATCATGGGATTATGGTGCAGTAAGTAGGCACCAGTTTTCACTGGAAGTGGAGCTTATTTTTCTGGGCATTTCCTATTTCTTTGTGCAAGATAGTGGAGCCTATTTTTCTGGGCATTTTCTTTTTTTCTTTGGCAGAAAAACAAAATAATTTAGTTGTCTATTTTCTTTTCTCATTTTTTGAGTTCTGGAGAACTTGGAATTGTACTCTACCTTCAACATAGTCAACTTGCTCGTCGTTACCCCTATTTTTTCTCGACTTGGATTTCCACGTTACATTGTGTGTCATTAATTGTGTTTCCAGATTCCTTTCTCAATTATTCATATTTATCTTGGTTTTTATACATATTATTTCTTAACAAGTGGTATTTGAACAAGGTTCAAGCATGCCTACTGTAACCAAGTTTGATATTGATAAATTTAATGGAAAAATTAGTTTTAGTATCTGGAAGATCCAGATAAAGGTTGTTCTCACACACAATGGTTTGCAGAGCAGGAAAGTCAAAGAAGCCCAATTCTATGAACGACGACCAATGGAAGGAGTTGGATGAAAACTTCAATTCAACTTAGTCTTTACAAAGAGGTTCTGACGGAGGTTATTTGTGAGACTACGGCTGCAAGTCTTTTGTTGAAACTTGAGTCTCTCTATATGACCAAAAGTCTTGCCAATAAACTCCATCTCAAAGAGCGTTTATACACACTTCGTATGTCTGAAGGTTCATCCATTCAATCTCTTCTTGATGCATACAATTCAATTATAATAGATATGGAAAATTTACAAAATAAAACTAAGGATGAGGACAAAGTTCTGTTATTAATTGTCTCTCTGCCATCTACCTATAAGCACTTCAAAGAGAGTATGTCATACGGAAATAATGAAACTTTGTCATGTTAAATTAAATTTGTTGTCCAAAGAAAAATTTGATCTTGACATTCATTCTGAGGATAAAGGTGAGGGCTTGTTCGTTAGAGGTAGATCACAAGACAATAGAAGTATATCTAAAAAGAAGTTCATATCTACATCCAAAGGGCATAATTTCAGCAATACGTGTCGCCACTGCAAGAAACCAGGGCATGATATTTCTAACTGCTATAAACTAAAAAATAAAAAGGAGAGGGAAGAAAATAACAAAAAGATGCAGAAAGTTGTTGAAGCCAGAGTTGTTGAAAGTAATTCTGAAGGTGATGTTTTGTTGGCTGTCTCTGATGATAAAAGAAACTCGTTTGAATGAGTTTTTGATACTTGATGTACATATCATATGTGCCCACATAAGGAATGGTTTATAACATATGATAAAGCTGAATGTGGCGTTATCCTTATGGGAAATGATTCCCAATGCAAAGTTGTTGGAATTGGTACAGTACAAATTAAAACTCATGATGGTGTTATCAGAACCATGACCAACGTTGGTCATATTGCTAACCTGATACGCAACTTGATTTCTCTAGGTACTCTTGAATCTCTTGGATGTAAATATTCAGCTGAAGGTGGAGTTCTCAAGGTTTCAAAAGGTGCTATGGTCTTGATGAAAGGAATAAGACGTGAGACTCTCTATTACTTGCAGGGTTCAATTGTGAAAAGGTCTATAGCAGTTTCCACTTCATTGTCTGATGAAGATCTCACTCGTTTATGGCATATGCATCTGGGTCATATGAGTGATAACGGTATGACTCTTCTTAATAAAAGAGGTCTTCTCGGTATCAAGGAATATGAATATTGGGTTTCTGTGAACATTGCATATTTGGAAAATAAAAGAGAGTGAGTTTTTCAGCAGCTACACATCGTACACTTGGTATTCTTGATTATATTCATTCAGTTTTATGGGGACCTTCAAAGAATCCATCTCTTGGAGAAAAACTCTACATGATGACCATTACTGATGATTTTTCTCACAAAGTTTGGGTTTTTTTCTTGAGAAATAAAAATGAAGCTTTTCATAAGTTCAAGAAATTCAAGGCTCTTATTAAGAACCAAACCGGAAGGAAGATAAAAAAACTCTGCACTGATAATGGTTTGGAGTTTTGCGAGTCATGAGTTCTGCGCAAGTCAGGGTATTTCTAGACACAGGACTCTTGTTGGGAAGCCCCAACAAAATTGAGTTGCAGAACGTATTAATAGGACTCTTCTTGATATAGCTCATTGTAATCTCAAATGCGGGATTGTGGCATCATCGTGGTTTTTGGGATGGGGCTATTTCTATAGCTTGTTATCTTGTCAATCGATCTCCACACTCATCCATTAACTTCAAAATTCCAGAAGAAGATTGGTCAGGTAATCTTCGATTTATCAAATTTAAAAGTATTTGGATGCCCCGCTTTTGTCCATGTTAATGCTGGAAAATTAGCTCCTAGGGCTGTTAAATGTTTATTTCTTGGCTATGCTTGTGAGTTAGAAGGGTATCGTTTATGATGCCCGGATTTGAGAAAAATCATTTTGAGTAGAGACATTACTTTTAGTTAAAATGCATTGTTGTGTTCTGAAAAAGAGCATTATGTATTATCTTTGGGTATACATGATCAACAAGGTACCAGTAAGAAGGTGGAGTTAGAAATGAGAACTGAATCTCATAAGATTGACCCTATCGCTTCTACCGTTCCACAGTCAAACAGTGGTGCTCGTGTTGATGAACAAGATTCCAGTATCACTTGTCCTGTTGAGCCAAAGTTTGTTGATGATTCTTTTATTGCTAATAACAGACCAAGGAGAGTTATTAGAAAACCTAACAGATATGGTGATAATGATGGTCTGATTGCCTATGCACTAACAGTTGCACAAGAGATTTCTGAAAGGAATATTCAAAGGCAATCACTAGTTCTAAATCATCTCAATGGATGATAGCAATGCAAGAAGAAATTGAAAGTCTGTATAAGAATAGGTCATGGGATTTATGTGAGCTTCCTAAAGGTCGTCGTGCACCAGGCTGCAAATGGATCTACAAACGAAAAGATGGAATTCCTGGGGTTGAAGATTCAAGATGGAAACCTAGTTTAGTTGTCCAAGGCTTTGCTCTGTAATGATTTTAATGAAATTTTCTCTCCAAGAGTTTGTCATCCTTCCATAAGAGTACTTCTTGCCTTGTTGCACTATTTGATTTGGAATTGGAGCAATTAGATGTTAAAACTGCTTTTCTACATGAAGAATTGGACGAAGAAATTTATATGATGCAACCCTAGGGTTTTGTTTTTTCATGGCAATAAACAATGTGTTTGTCGTTTGAAAAGGTCCTTGTATGGACTTAAACAAGCACCTAGGCAGTAGTACAAGCGATTTAATGCTTTTATGGTTAGTCAAGGCTACACCAGAAGTCAATATAATAATTCTGTGTACTTTCAACAGTCTTCAAATGGTTCATTTATTTAATTGTTATTATATGTGCATGACATGTTGATTTCTTCAAAATACATGTCTTTGATCAACAAGTTAAAGTCTAAGCTTTAACTTTGGTGCAACATAGAAGATTCTGTGAATGGAGATTTCATTGAGAACGACAAGCTGGAAAGTTATACTCGTCTTAGGAAAAAATACACTAAGAAGATTCTTGACAAGTTCAACATGAGTAAGAACAAGCCTGTCTCAACTCCTCTAGCAGCTAACTTCAAGATACCTTCTGAATTTTGTCCATAAACAGATGAAGAACTTGAAATGATGTCTAACATTCCCTAATCTAGTGCAGTTGGTAGTCTTATGTATGCCATAGTTTGCACTAGACCCCATCTTGCATATGCAGTGAGTATGGTGAGTCAGTATATGCATAATCATGGCAAGTATCATTGGGATGTGGTGAAATGGATTTTTCGATACTTGAAAGGTTTAGTTAATCATGGCTTAGTTTTTGACAGGAACAAGGTGATATCTAATGATGTTGTTGGGTTTATTGATTCTTATCACGATGATGGTCTTTATAGGCACAGATCTTTTTCCGAATATATCCTTACTTTATGTTCAGGTTCTATCAGATGGAAAGCATTTTTGCAGTCCATTGCTGCTCTATCCATTACTGAAGCTGAATATGTTGCAGCTACTGAAGGTGTGAGGAGGCTACATTCATGTTTGCATGGTGTTATTCTTGAGCTAGGTGTTCTACAAGATACTACTGTTGTGTTTTCAGATTGTCAGAGTGCAATACATCTAACGAAAAATGATAAATATCATTCCAAGACTAAGCATATTAATGTGAAATATTATTGTGTCGGAGACACAATGACTAAGAGAGAGATTGTAGTCAAGAAAGTTCACACTACAGAAAATCCTGCAGATATGCTTACTAAGCCACTTCTGCCTCAAATTCTTTTTCCCGCTGATTTTGCCTACTCATGTCAGCATGTTTCAGCTTAACTTGAGACTTCCGCAATTTTAGAAAAGCTGAACAAAACATGGGATTATGGTGCAGTAAATGAGCATCAGTAAATGCGCATCAGTTTTCACTGGAAGTGGAGCCTATTTTTCTGGGCATTTTCTATTTCCTTGTGCCAAATAGTGGAGCCTATTTTTCTGGGCATTTTCTAATTTTTTTTTTTGGTAGAAAAACAAAAGAATTTAGTTGTCTTTTTTCTTTTACTCATTTTTTTTGAGTTTTGGAAAACTTGGAATTGTACTCTACCTTCAACATAGTGAATTTGCTCGTCGTTACCCGTGGTTGCCGACTTGGGTTTCCATGTTACATTGTGTGTCATTAATTGTGTTTCCACATTCCTTTCTCGATTATTCACATCTGTCTTGTTTTTTTATACATCTTATTTTTTAACAGTTTATATTTTGCATCATAGTATGTTACAAGTTATTCCACACTCTTAAGAGCGTGTACCCGTAAGATATAAATTTGATTTTCTAGCGTTAAAAATTTAAGATCAACTCATGAGTTATGAACAAATGATCAAAAATAGTTGGGGTTAATTACACTTTCCTATACTTAGTCCGTCAATAAGGATCATTCACTAATCAAAGGTCTCGAGTCATGTGAATGAAGAACCCTCTTGGCTCATTGGAGATACATAATTACGCTAGTCGCGAATCCAAATTAGTTTGTACTATCAGAAATATTGATGGTTAATAAACAGGGGAAAAAGTTACCAAAGGTACAAATTAAAGCAAAATGGGAAAAACAGAGTATGGAAAAGAAGTTCCAAGCAGTCAAATAGTTTGTTCCTTCATAAAACAAATTGCTATTTCTTGTTTATCTGAAACATGTACCAAGAAAATTTGATGCAACAAGATAGGTACATATACTGAAAATTTTAGTAATATGATAAGTAGAAGGAACACAACCCTAATATTGTTTAAGAAAAGTCTAAATAATATGGGATATTGGCGGGAATCCACTTGTCACCATTTATAAAATTCCTAACTGTGAAAGTTGATGCGATGTTCAGATTCATAGTGTGGGATGCCCATGTCACACGTTTCTGGGTAATTGCACCTGGTCCTCTATTTTTGTACTCCAGAAAATATGGACGACGACGAACAATGGATTTTTTTCCAGGTTCAATCCATTCAATCCATCCTCTAGGACTTATCAAGTGGTCAATGTAACTTTCCATGACCACTGTCCTAGAGAATATACCCCATGGTCGACCTAAATAGGTGGTGATGTTATCCATTTTCTCCAAATCTCGGCTAGCCTTTATAGTGCAATTTTGAAGCACTATTCCAGTTGCATCTTTCTCAAAATCTCTCTTTTGTGCTATGATTGTGTTGTACTGCATGGCCAATGGAATCCGTGCTATAATTAAACAGTTTTGGAATAGGGCCTTTGCGTTACCGCAAATGAAGTCTATCGTGCCATAGATTTCACAATCACAATAAAATTGATTGTTCATTTTGGTATATAGAGTATCTTGATACCCATCAAAGCGACATCTATAGAAAGAAGCCAAATCTGCTTCTACTACTAATGCCACTGCTTGATACTTTCCGGGTCCAGCGTCATTCCTAAAGGTGATGTCTTGGGCTGTGAAGCCACTCCCAAGAACCCCTACAAACAAAATAAGAACAAAGAATTATAATTCAACAAAATCACTGAAACCCCTAAGTATATAGAGAAAATTACAACAAAATCACTGAAAGCCCTAAGTATATAGAGAAAATTACCCACTGTTGCAGTGTCATCGATTTTATTGCCTTTAACGAAGCTTCTATTACCCGTTATTATTGTAGTACCCATTCCCTCTCCGATCATTACTATATTAGTCTTTTCTTTATTAACTCGAACGTATTCCCGATATATGCCTTGTTTAATCTTGATATAGTATGGTTGGACACCGTTATTCGGGGCTGCTCGTATTGCTCCAGCTATTGTCGTGAAATCTCCGGTCCCATCTTGAGAAACAACAATGTTAGGTGTTTCAGCCGTCAGCTGACTTTGACAACACAAAACTATAGTAACAGCAATAAGCAACGCCATTATATTCCCTGCAGTGAAAATTAAAAGAATTTGATCAGTTCAACAATTTTAATGAAAACAAATAAGTAATAACTAGTATCCATTGCATAGAGATAGAATTATTTTTTATAGTATGAATGAATTACAGCTACAATCTAGAGATATGGAGAACGATACCATAAGAAGTATCTGAGATAACCATAGTGAAGGTGAAGAACAATTTGGTGCTAACCAAAAAGAACTAAAACTTGGAGTCACTGGGAGGAGCAAGCAACAACTTCTTGGTACTTGAGGCTTATTGAGTAAATGGATATTTCTTATCGATGTCTTCTCTTACTGCATAAAACAACAACAACGATAATAATAATAATAACAACAAGAACAATGTGAGTCGGGGTTCAATGCGAGTACCATACAAAGTGGATAATATTTTGTTATAATATGTAGTTTCAACTTCTGTGTCATATTTGAGAGGAAAATTCTATTATGTATTACAACATTGCTAAGGAATTCAAAGTGTAAATTGAATTTCAATCGGTCAAGATTTAATTCGTTACTTGTTGCTTTCAATTACCTTAATTGACCTTGTTTCTAGTGAAGTATCTAAACAACACTCAACTCCAAATATTCAATAAAATAATATTAACATTCATATCTATGTATAATTAAACATAATATGCATTTGGTTTTAGACATGAAGAAATATTCTATTATTGGTCACATGAAAGTAAAATATCAAAACTATGAAAATAATAATAAAATGGTTTCTTTTCTTAAGTACTACTAGGTTTAAAATAGTGCTTATAAGTATCATCAGAAAATTTTGATCATTTAACGAGTTTATATATATATATATATATATATATATATATATATATATATATATAGAGAGAGAGAGAGAGAGAGAGAGAGAGAGAGAGAGAAGGATATTGTTTCTATTAAATCTTCGACTCTAGTCGAGAGTATCAAAATCAATAAAAGAAATTTAAAAAAATTGGAGTGGAAGGCCATATAGAATAAAATGGAGAAAATTACAATAGTTGTAACCAATAATATGATAGTCGGAGAAAATTAGACAATAAAAATAATAAAATGCCATGAGAATAATAGTAATCCCTCCATATCATATCCTCCTCCTCCCCCTATCCTCCCCTCCCCTCCCTTTAATTGTCTTACTAATACCACTACTTATTAAGCAAGGCTAGGACCATCACAAACACCACTAGTTGTATCAATTCCGTCGTCATTATTACTATCACCACGATTAACATGAACATCACCATTAAGAAAAACGGACTCCAACAACATTTCCTTTTACATATACCACATAGAGAGAGAGAGAGAGAGAGAGAGAGAGATATTGTTTCTATTAAATCTTCGACTCTAGTCGAGAGTATCAAAATCAATAAAAGAAATTTAAAAAATTGGAGTGGAAGGCCATATAGAATAAAATGGAGAAAATTACAATAGTAGTAACCAATAATATGATAATCGGAGCAAATTAGACAATAAAAATAATAAAATGCCATGAGAATAATAGTAATCCCTCCATATCATATCCTCCTCCTCCCCCTCTCCTCCCCTCCCTCCCTTTAATTGTCTTACTAATACCACTACTTATTAAGCAAGGCTAGGACCATCAGAAACACCACTAGTTGTATTAATTCCGTCGTCATTATTACTATCACCACGATTAACATGAACATCACCATTAAGAAAAACGGACTCCAACAACATTTCCTTTTTACATATACCACATTTATTATAAGACGTCATTGTAAAATATGTTGGAAATGTTACTGACAATACTTTCACCAAGAAAAGTTGTATGAAATGTGGTTCATCTTGTATTTCTAAGATACTTAGAACAAAACTTTGAAGAACTTCGTAAGAAAAAACAAAGTTTAAAGAGCATTTCCACAACTAGAAAATTAAAATTAGTAGAGAAAATAGAATTAGAAACAAATTAGAAACAATATACGAAATATTTTTCTTAAATAAGAAAATCGAGCCCACGGAATGAACAATGTCCCCTTAAGGAAATTATTCCCCTCAAGTACCCAAGGTTAAGGGAATATATCCTCTCAGGATAGAACGATCTTACTCACCCGTTTATCGGTACGTAAAACTATGGTGTCTGCGAACCACTCAACGAAAGTTTAGTACACTTAGAATACTAGATTTAGTAATTGTAGAAAAAGTACAGAAATTGGTTCAACTAAAACGAGAGGAAATCCCTCAATTTATAGAAAACAAAGGGTAGTGTGAAAAGGTTTTTATTGTGCCTTACCGGAAAGGTCACAAACCTTTGAAAAAGTCACAATCATTAGGAACGATCAAAACATTCCACAAAAGTTACAACTTTTCATAAAAGTAACAACTTTGCATAAAAGTCGCAATTCTTCATAAAAGTCACAACTCTTCATAAAATTCGCAACTCTTCATTTTCCATTCATACCTTTTGAAACCCAGCAATCCCCCACATGAATGGGAAATGACTCCAAGACAAAGAAACTAACAAGCATGTGTACTTTACAAGCAAGAATTAATTACATCTGAACAAGTAGGTGTAACACCTCGTATCCAAAACAGACAAAAAATCAGCTTTTCAAAAATTTGCAGGTGCAGTCGACGGTTACCATAGACGGACCGTAGCCTGACCCACGGCCCGTGCTGCACATCCATCGATTGTGACTGAAACTCCATTAAGACGCAGCCCAGAAAATTTGACTAAGTGTCGAACGACGGACGGACCTACGGTCCGTAGGTCAGACTATGGTCCGTAGTCTATGTCTGTCGATCAAGGCCCCATTTACCCAATCTCTGACAAGAACGACGATTGACCAGCATGGTCCGTAGATGGACATACGGACCGTAGGTGGAAATTAGCAGACAGTTAGGGGGGAAATACAGTAGGGTCAACTTCAAATATTCATAACTCTTTGCACAAAATTAATTAGGTGTCCCATGACCTATTGAATGATAGATAATTGAATATTCTTTCCATAGCCACCGACCTTGCTAAAATCAGACCTCAAAGTTTTTAGTAAAGGCATGTCGAACAGACCCAACCTATGGACCATCGATTGAACGACGGTCCGTCAGTCCAGGTCGTCGTTTGGTCCGACAACAATTAACTCAGGGGTCTTTTGGTCTTTTACCACTTTGTTTAAACCTTAAGATACGTCGTTTTGACCCTAAATCATTAGATTTTAGTCAGTTTAAGCCTAGAAACATAACTAAAACCTACCTAAGTCAAATCATTAAATCAAAACTTAGAAAATTAGAAGCAAGAAAGGAGAAAAAGGTTAAGAACCGTAGTTCAAGAACGCAACAAGGTTCCAGCAGTTCCATCCCTGAAATCTGAATATTTCTCCGTGAATTTCATCACCAGGTATGTGGGATTTCACTAGTGGGTTTCTTTCACCCATTGGATCCCTAGTTTTCAGTCAGATTCTTGATTCCCATATCATGATTAGACCAGGATTTCTAGAACTTCAACAGAACTTCATGAATTTATTAGTTATACGTTCCAAATCAGATTATCATGTTATTACTCATATTATTGCATGAATTTCAAAACCTTAGCTATATATTTCTTTAGTTCTTGAATTACACATGTTAGGTCAGATATTTCAGTTACTTCAGATATGCATGCCTCAGTTATAAATGCATAATTACCAAATTGATGGTTGCATTCTCAGTTTGCATGTTCATTTTTAAGCTATCCAGTATTTACAGAAACTCAGTCATAATTAGTTAATTACAGAATTTATTGGGAGTAGCATAATATCGAGTTGGACTAGGGTTCAGCGTACCCAATTAGTCCCAGAACTACTAGCCAAGTAGGTTGTAAGTCCCCTATGTGGATAATCAGTCTAGGATCACGCCAACATTCCTTTATACCTCTGGCAGGGTATATTGGGTCCTCTCGATGTAGCGTATACATCGGACTCCATATTTAACTCATGTGGTTTTATTGTCGGTTATTAGTAGCTCCCACAGTTCAGTCAGACTCTCTAATGCATTGACCATATTTACAGTTTAGTTATTATTCAGTATCATGTTCAGATTATTATACTTGCTTTGTGCTTGTTCAGTTATGTTTTATTTCAGCTTTACTCTATCCTACATGCTCAGTACCTTCAAGTACTGACGCATACGTGCGCTACATTTTCTCGTGATGTAGGTTCAGGTTTTCAGCATCCAGATCACGCATAGATCGATTCCCCATATCCAGTTCAGCAGATTCTGTGGTGAGTCCTCATTCTCCGAGGACAATAGTGATGAGTTCATTTCAGTCTTTTAGTCATTTAATTTCAATTTTTCCTAGACTTAGCTGGGGCTTGTCCCAGCATTTCTAGTAAGTTAGAGGCTTATTTCAGACATAGTTAGTTTCAGCTTAGTATTGAGTTAATATTTCATTTGTATTAAATTCATTGTTTTCAAATATCTCAGTTATAGAATATGGGTATTTCCCATCTTTTCAGTTTAAATTATGATTTAGATTCCGCATTCAATTTATTATCGTTAGTATGCTCATGAGCATGCCAGCAGGGTTAGCTTGGGATCACTTGTGGTCCTAGGTTCCGTGTCCGCGCCTCGGGGTTGCTCGGGGCGTGACAGTAGGTTTCTCATTGGACTTTCCGTAGTGAACATATGTCGGATATACTCAGTCAATTGGTAGATGCGATATCTTTAGACCGTCGAGCTTTGGTGTATACCTAGACAACCATATGTCACACAATTAGAGCTTTATCATTTATGATTCTTACGGTTGTGTTTGTTTCATCCATGAACACCCCATGGTTCCATGAGTGTATAGAGAGATGGGCTTTCGACAATCATCTTCTTTGAAGCGGCTTACACTTCACACTCACATAGGTGAATTCTAATCGTTGTCAACTCTGCCAAACTTAGAAAATCATTAAAACTATTAATCTTTATCAACTCATTAACAAGCCTTAATGTTGTATCCTTGTTCCTGAGCATTGTCTTAATCATAAGAAGGATTGAGTTGGTTGACAATGTCGAACCTTCAGTCACAACATTATTTTTCTCCTTGAATCTAGCTCTTGGGATCTTCAGTCTTCTAGATAGAGTTACCTCAATGATGACTTGTCCTACCGTAAACTCATTCTCTTAGATGATCTTTCAACTTTCTTTCTAGTTAGGCCTTTTTATAAGAGGAACCGACACATTATCCATTGACTTTACGTAGTCAATTCTGATAAATCCACTAGAGAGTAGTTTTCTAACGGTATTATGTCTATTTCTAATATGACGAGATTTTTTCTTATACATCATGCTCCATGTCCTACCTATTTCATCTTGACTATCAAAGTGAATGCATACTGATGCCGATGGTTTGGGCCAAAAAGAATATCTATCAAGAAATTTTAGAGTCTTTCAACTTATTCACCGACCTTAACTAGAGCACCTAACTCACAAATCAATGTAGAGCTAACGATACGTGTCTCTTTTGTTTTGGAAGATTTCCAAGAGACTGCTCCTCTACTAAGAGTAAATACATATCTACTCGTGGATTTTACTTCATTTATCTAGTGACCCAATTTGCATCACTATAACCTTTCAATACTTCTTGATATTGTTATAATGCAAGACATAGTTTTGAGTATTTCTTAAATACCCCAAAACTCTTCTCATTGTTATCTAATGAGTTTGATTGAGATCACCCGTGAACCGACTGAATTCATTAATAGAACATGCTATATTTGATCATGCACGCTTTGTGATACAGATCATACTTCCCAATACTCTAACCAATCCAATTGTGAGTCACTTTTGCCTTCACTCTTTTGATATGCAAAGCTCACAATTATTGGAGAGTTGACAATATTGAAATCCAAACATTTGAACTAGTCAAGTACCTTTTCAATGCAATGAGACTGTGGCAATGCTAAACATTATGGAGTTCTAAGAATTCTTATACGTAAGATCGCATTAGCAACTCCAAGATTTTTCATATCAAACTTGCTTTCTAGCATACGTTTAATAGAATTTATGTCATTAGCTTCTCTATTGATGATCAACATATCACCAATATACAAACAAACAATGGCCTTGTGATTTAAATGTAAACACATTTTTCACTTCCAACATTCTTAAATCCGTTTACCAACATAGTTTGGTCAAATTGCTTAAGTCATTGTTTGGGTGCTTGTTTTAGTCCATAAAGTGACTTAACAAGTTCTAACACTTTCTTTTCTTAACTAGGAACCACAAAACCCTTGGGATGTTTCGTGTAAATTGTTTCCTCCAATTCTTTGTTTAAGAGAGTTGTTTTCACATTCATTTGGTGAATTTGGAGGTCATATACCACAGCTAACACAATTAACATCCAAATGAATGTCGTAACTGCGAGTATGTGTCGAAAAGATGAAGACCATATTTTTGTCTTGATTTATATTTGTCAATAATTCCATCGACTTTCATTTTCCTTTTGAGGATTCACTTTGAACCAAAATATTTATTTCCTGGAGGAAGATCAGCCAACACCCAATAGGATTTCTCAAGAATGAACCAATATCACTGTTGACACCATCAGTCCAAAAGTATGAGTCTACAGAAGACACAAGAAATGTTACAAATTCATATTCGAAGGAAGTAGATGTCCTTTGACATTAACTATTCCTCTGAATCTCTTTATTAAGTACATTCTCCTTTTGTTCTTTCCAATGTCGTTTAGACCTTTCACTATACTACTCAAGTCTAATTTTACAGTCCAAGTCTTAGGTCCTATTTTAATCCTTTTAGGAATAGGAACTTGGAATTTGGCTAGACACCCCCCACACTTAAACATATATCAAGTTGGATTCTTCCTTTTCATTTCTCATATGAAAGAGATTGTGTCCTAAACAAACTCTAACACCCCGTATCCAAACTAGACAAAAATGCAGATTTTTAAAAGTTGCAGGTGTCAACGACGGAGACAACTATGGACCGTCAGTCAACTTACGGTCTGTCAGTTGACTCCGTGGATGGCCAGCTGACTTCCAGTTCATAATCGCGAATGAAGATCAACCAGTACAGTCCGTCAGTCGACATACGGCCCTTCAGTCAACTTACGGTCTGTCAGTTGACTCCGTGGATAGCCAGCTAACTTCCAGTTCATAATCGCGAATGAAGATCAACCAGTACAGTCCGTCAGTCGACATACGGCCCTTCAGTCGACTCCTTCAATTTGCCATCTAACTTTGAGTTCTCAGTCACAAATGACGATCGACCGGTATGGCTGTCAGTCGACTTACGGTCCTTCAGTCGACTCCGTCGATTCGCCAACTGACTTTCAGTTCTCAGTCACAAATAATGGTCGACCAGTACAAATCGTCAGTCAAATTATGTTCTGTCAGTCGAATCCATGAGTGATTCTGATAGCTTTTAATTTAGGGGTCTTTTCCTTGTTCGTTTGGCCCCTAAGCTACGTCGTTTAGACCATAAATCATGAGGTTTTAGTCAGTTTAAGCCTAGAAACATAACTAGAACTTACCTAAGTCAAAATCATTAATCAAAACTTACAAAATTAGAAGCAAGAGAGGAGAAAAAGGTCAAGAACCCTAGTTCAAGAATGCAACAAGTTTCCATCAATTCAAGCACCGAAATCGAAAGATGTTTTCGTGGAATTCATCACCAGGTATGTGGGATTTGACTAGTGGGTTCCTTTTGCCCATTGAGTCCCAAGAATTCAGTTAGTTTCATGATTTCCTTATTATGAATTGACCTAGGGTTTCTAGAATTACAGTATATAATCATGAATTAGTTATTAACATATTTTAAATCAGATTATCATGTTATTATATTGTTTCACGCATAAATTTCATAACCGTAGCTATGTATTTCTTTAGTTCTTGAATTACACATGTTAGGTCAGATATATCAGTTATTCAGTTATACATGCCTCAATTATTGATGCATCATTATCAGATTAATTGTTGCATTCTCAGTTTGCATGTTCAGTTTGAGCTATTGAGTATTTATAGAAACTCAGTCATAATCAGTTAACCACTTAATTCATTGGGAGTAGCATAATACCGAGTTGGACTAGAGTTCAACGTACTCAAATAGTCCCAAAACTACTAGCCAAGTAGGTTGTAAGTCCCCTCTATGGGCATCTGTTCAGTGATCACACAACATGCCTTTATACCTCTGGCAGGGTATATTAGGTCCTCTCAATGGGGCGTATACATCAGACTCCACATTTAGCTCATGTGGTTTTACTATCGGTTATTAGTAGCTCCCACGGTTCAGTCAGATTCTATTGCATTGACCTTTTTATTAGTATATCCAGTATTCAGTTTCAGCATGTTATAAATTGGTCACTGCATTCAGTTATCTCAATATTCAATATCTTTATCATGTTTAGATTATTTCATTTATTTATTGCATTGTTCAGTTATATGTTATTTCAACTTTACTCTATTATGCATGCTCAGTACCTTTCAAGTACTGACGCATACATGTGCTACATCTTCTCGTGATGCAGGTTCAGGTTCTCAGTATCAAGATCATGTTTAGATCAGTTCCCGATCTCCAGTTTAGCAGAATTAGTGGTGAGTCCTCTTTCTCTGAGGACACTATTCATGAGTTTCTTTTCAGTATTTTTAGTACTTTAGTTTCAGTTTTGCTAGACTTAGTTGGGGTCTGTCCCAACATTTCTAGTCAGTTAGAGGCTTATTTCAAACATAGTTAGATTTAGCTTAGTGTTGAGTTAATATCTTATTTGTATTAAACTCATCAGTATTTCACTTATCTCAGTAGTTATAGTATATGGGCATTCCCAATCTTTTCATTTTATTTATCATTTAGCTTTCGGACCAGTTTATTATCTTTAATATGCTCATGATCATGCCAGCAGGGTTAGATTGGGATCACTTGTGGTCCTAGGTCCCGTGTTAGCGTCTCTGGGGTAGCTCGGGTCGTTACACAAACAAACCCTTTTATTGATTTCTTTATGAAAAGACAAAACTTTTTGTTGTTCCCTTTTACGGTAAGGATGGTTCCTCTACACAAGTTTTTATGGTAAACCTGAACTTATAATTAATACAATCATCGTTTCCTTCAAATTTCATTTTTTTTCATCAGATTGAGATGAGTAGGGCAACAGTTTGATGGATAAGTCCACTTTTCAAACATATTTCCGCAAAATGATATTTCTACTCTCCATCCCTATTACATCTAATCTTTTTCCTAACTGATTTTCACCTTCAATATTATATTGTCTAGACGTTTCTATTGTTTCATCCTTACCATTCAGCAAATAGACATTGTCGTTTCTAATGCAGTTGCCAATAAGAGTTACAAGATATTTTTTCTACCACGAGATGATGTTGACTTCATATCACAAATGGCAGTGTAAGTCAATTCTAAGGGATTAGAATTCCTTTAAACAGATTTATAAGAACGCTCAACATACATAGATTCCACACAAACTTGACATTAATTATTTATTGCACTCAAAGTTAGACAAAATTTCTAGGTTGATCAGTTTTTCTTACAAGGTTTTGTAATTGAAATGTCCCAAGTATTCATGTCATAAACAGTTTGACTCAAGCAAGCAAGAACAAATAAAAAATATTAAGTTTGAAAATCTCTCTGCGATGTAGCTTTTTCTCACAAATATTTTGTTCCAACTTCTTACAATTTTGTGTGATACAAACATTGTTTAGAGTTCACACCTTGTCAAATTTCCTTTTTAGAAAGAGCTTTTCATAACTTTCAATTCTATTGTTATAGACTATCCATGAACAAAGTTTCATCGGGTCCAATAAAGGCAATGTAGGCGAAATGCTTCTTTTACAAAATATTACAAATGGCTATTCACAAATATTCATGTCTATAAAAATAACTATATTTAATAGACATATCTTTACATGAAAAATCACAACATTTTAAGTGGCACTTTTTCAAAGAACTCAATCATTTTGAACAAGTATACATATATTTGGTGGTTTCATACTAGTCATACCATATACTAGTAAAAGAGAAACTCAACGACCACAAAATCAAATATACTCCAACAATTTTGTGGGTCTAACATAATACAAAAATATCACTGAATTTTATATCTTGTGCTCCAAATTAAAATTAGACACTAAGTCTAATTTTATCTTTATCATAAGAAAAGAACCACCCCATTTTAAATGTGATCTCAAAAATATTTTTCAAGTATTTGAAAATAGTTCTTCCATATATTTTTCCAGACTATCAAATGTCATTGGCATTACGAAACCTTTTCTAGAAATATTATTCTACGAAAGATTTATTCTTCTTCAGTTCTCTTTGACAATCTTTACATAGTGTCAAAGTTCATTCCATAGAGGAACCTATTGCAGGTATAAAATCACACCCTTTAGGTAACTATCCTTTATTTGTTTTTCTATCACAGTTAGACATATTACTTAGTATTTAGAATACTAATAATAAAGACAAAAGTTTTTGTACAATTTGTTTCTATTTAATAATGAAGTTTGTAGAAAACCAAAAGTACAACAGTGACTTATTAGGTGAGGTTTTCATATTCTTCAAATCAATTGCATAGTCAAATTTATCCAGAGTAGAAAACTACAAATTTTTTTAGTCAACAACAATCTGACACAATCAAATTTTACACGGAGTACAAAACTACAAAACTCTTTTTTCTCCGAACAGAATAAAACATATTCTTCATCACATTGAAATGTTTTTTCTTTTCAAATAATCTTCCAACTATATCATATTGACATACTATTTTATCAGACAAAAATACGCATGTCTCATTTTGCAAACTAGTGAATTTTAAAGCAACATTATCTATCAAGGAAAATTCATTCAAAAAATATATGATTTGCAGAACTTTTTCGAAAGACACACATGATAAATATTAAAATTGTTAGCCTTAAAGAAACTATTTTCCTCCTTAGATAAATAATAAGAAGGTTACCTAGTGTAATCTATAACCGGAATACCACCAATGTTTATGGTGCATTCTCACTTCGATCTTGCTAAACAAAGCACTGAATTATATAGAAGTAGTGCACTAATCTTTTGAATGATCTGGTTCCCTTAATAAGTAGAATAGAAGAAATACCAATAGTATAATAATTTCCTTAAGATTGTTGTTCATCTTGTATTCCTAAGATACTTGAAACAAAACTTTGAAGAACTTGGCAAGAAAAAAAAATAGTTTAAAGAGTATTTTCACAACTAGAAAATTAAAATTAGTAGAGAAAATAGAATCAGAAACAGATTAGAAACAATATAAATATTTTTCTTAAATAAGAAAATCGAGTCCACTGAATGCACAATGTCCCTTAAGGAAATTATTCCTCTCAAGTGTCCGAGGTTAACAGAATGTATCCTCCCAAGATAGAAGGATCTTACTCACCGGTGTATCGGGTACCTTAAACCACGGTATCAGCGAACCACTCAAAGACAGTAAAGTACACTTAGAATAGTAGATTTAGTAGTAGTCCAGAAATTATTTCAACTAAAATGAGAGGAAGTCCCTCAATAAATAGAAAACAAAGGGTAGTGTGAAAAGGTTCTTATTATGCCTTACGAGAAAGGTCACAAACCTTTGTAAAAGTCACAATCTTTAGGAAAGATCACAACCTTTCATAAAAGTCACAATTTTTCATAAAAGTCCCAACTTTTCATAAAAGTCGTAATTCGTCATAAAAGTTGCAAATTTTCATAAAAGTCACAACTCTTCATAAAATTTGCAGCTCTTCATTTTCCATTAACACCTTTTAAAACCCAACATGAAGTTCATCAAAGCTTGAGGCATGTTGGGCAGTGTCCATAAGAATATTTTATCCGATATGGATGTATCCCCAAAATTCAACTAGCTCTTCTAGTATAAAACTAGAAGTCATAATCTAAAAAGGATTCAACAAAACAAAAATCTAGCACAATAGAGGAGAATAAATAGCTTCAACCATCAAAATAAGAATAAAGGCTCAATATGATTAATGGCTAATTAAGAGGAGTAGTTTCCAATTGATGTTACAATTAGACAAGTAACATTATAGATAATGTGTTAGGAGAATGGTCAACAAGACTATCAATAGCATTTAATAGTTATTATTAGAAATATGTCAGAATAATTAAAATATTAAACATTTGTTAACAAAATACAATGAAATGAACATAAATAATGATATGAATACTTCTTTTTGAGATATTAGAATTATTTTTCCAACAATTCCCTACATAACTTTAAAAATATATACATATAAAGGAATATAATGAAATGAGAAATTTTGTTTTGTTTTCACATATGAGTACAATGCATCGAATTAGGTTTCCATCGACTATGAACCAGACCTATATAAAATCAAATATAAATGTAATGACCCGGTAGGTCATTTTGGGTAATTTCTGTAAATTTATCATTTTGTCCCTTGTGATATTGACCCCGAGTTATTTTTGATTGACTTGTGAAATTTGGTTTAATAAATTAGAGTAAAAAGTGGTGAATTTTGTAAGTTTTAATTTTGAAAGGGTAAGGTTGTTAAAAAGTGTTAAGTGATTTTCAATGTCTTTATGAGTTTTAAGTATCATAATGGAATTTTGTCAATTTCATCGGTCCAAGAATGTGATATCTAGTCTATGAAAGTTTTCGGATTTAGATTCAGAGTCCTTTCGAGGATTTGAGGTCCTAAATTTAAAATTTGTGAAATTTTAGCCTTTGAGTTGACTTTGGTCAACATTCAGAGATCGGATACTCGGGTCAGAATTTTGAGAGATCTATTGGATTTGGGAATGATATTAGGCCTAAGTGAGGTCTTTCTTGAATTTTCAAAGGTCCCGAGATGATATTTGTCCTTTTAGGTATTACGTTAGTTTCTGGTGACTTTCACGGATGTCAGGTCAAGGAGATCTTGGATTTATATTTTTATGTTTCAATTGAGTTTAGAACATTTAGGATAGTCTATTTGTATATATGATTTTTATGTACGGGGTTTTGAACGAATTGTGAATGTCCTTTCGATGTTTTGAGAGTTGGTTGATTTTTGTTATGTTGGTGTGCTTTGCTTCCGCGAAGGGTACCTCGCGATCACGATGTTCGCAAAAGAGAGACCTCGGTTGGGAAAGCGACATGCCTATATTAGCTAGGCAGGGTTTAATCAAGCGAAACATGAATAGCGATCATGATATTTGTGAAAGTGAAGGTCTCCCACGAACTCGTTTCCCAAAAATGACATCAGAGGGGGTTTATGACTTATAAATCTTGAAATTTTAGCCCTATTTTCCATTTTTAAGCTTGGGAAAATCCTTGGAGGCGATTTTGAGGAAATGTTTTGTGTCAAATATTTTGGATAAGATTTTGTGATCCTTGAACTTTATTTCTCTTTGATTATTTATGGAATCTAACATTAAAACATAAGACTCTGATTGGAAAATGAAAAGGTTTTTCAAGAACTTGAGTTCAAAACTAAAATGGTGATTGTGAACTAATTTTTAATCCTTTTTCGAAATGATTTTAAACAATGGGTTCAAAATGTTATGGATAATGTTTTCAAGTAAATAATTTTGGATTTAAACCTCATATATTGAATTTGGTTGTAAGTTGAATGACCCATATTTCAAAGAACATGAATTGGGTATTGTTGTTTCCAGAATCTTATGGTGAACACTTTATTGAATTAGACTGTGTGACTTTTGACGTTTTTTAAAAAGCAAAAAACTCAAGTCTTGGAGTGACTTGTTGATTGAATTACGGAAAGTGAACTTCTAAACCTTGTAAATCTGGTAGAATCATGTATATTCTTCATTGTGTGTGTAAGGGAGTAATGAGAATGAGGTGATTAGTTCATTGTTAATGAAAAAAATAATGTGTTGATCATAATGCTTGTGAATTGCTTTGTTGTGAACTCTATTATTGATTAATAAAATGATTTGATTTCATGAACGTTGATTTGAATTACTTGAATTGTGATATCTTCCTTATGGTGTGAAATTTGTCATGTGCATTGATTGTTCTACACCATGTTGAGACATGTGATATAAAGCCGATGGAAAATATATGGTTCCCTATACTAAATGAAAATAAATCTGACAAGTGATGTGATATAAAGCTAATGTAAAATTGTTGTGGCTAATGATGTGATATTAAGCTAATGAGAAATGGTTCCGACTAGTGATATGATATAAAGTCGATAAGAAATGATTCTGACTAGTGATGTGGTATAAAGCCATTAGGAAATGATTCCGACTAGTAATGTGATATAAGATAATCGAAAATGATTTCGGCTAGTGATGTAATATAAAGCCGATGGAAATTAGTTATGGCTAATGCTATTGTGCCAAAGGGAAATAGTTCCGGCAAGAGGTGACTATTATGATTTTATGCATTTGATAAGTGTGATTGATATAAGTTTTACTTGTGACTGATCAACGTGTTACTTGTGATTGATCTACTTGTTACTTGTGATAGATTTATTTGATACTTGTGATTGACATACTTGATACGTGTTGGTTGTTGATATGTGACTGTAGAACTGTGATTATAAGCCTTGTGAGTTGTGTATTGTGAAATAGTTAGGTTGGGCTGATTTTTATGCAACCTATAGTTTGAGGAGGTCCGGTTGGGATGAAAGAAGTTGTAACATCTCGTAACTTGAAACATCTAAGAATAATCTAAGAAACCAAGAATAATCATTTTTGGAATTAAGTAGGGAAATTTGGAAAATTTCAGCTTTCAAAAGTAAGTTTTGGTCATTTTCAAACGGTCATAACTCCCAGCTCAGGAGGAGTTTGGATGAGCTAATTATATGTTTGGAAATCCCTTGGGAAGACCTTTCCAACACCGCCAATTTTGCAAAAATCCGATGTTGTAAGAGGGAGATATATTTTTTGGAAGTTGGGTTGTTGAGCTGAGGAAAATCCAATCGAGATTGTAGTTAGGGCAAAATTGTCTTTTCACCCTAGTATTTCCTAATTCCTTTTAAGATTTATTTAGGGGTTAAAACTAAGTCCCAATTTAGTTTAACAAGATTAAGAACACTTAGGGCTTGGGAGATAAAGAGAAAAGGAGAGGAAGATCAAGAATCGTCCAAGAACGCCAAGATCATGCGTGGATTTCATCGGGGGTGATACCTATCGAGGTATGTGAGACCTTTTTGTATTGGGTTAGTTCAACCACACACCAACATATTTAATTCAGCAAGTTTTCTATTGAATCAATGATAAATCTTGAAGTTGTTGATGAACAATTGTTGGATCTTGGTTCGTAAAGTTGTGATTCATATATATTAGTTTTGATTCATGTTTCCAGACTGTTTTTGGGTCTAATCTATTAGGTATTGAGTATAATAATGATTCTAAGTGTTTGGGGGAAGATCCATGGAAGTTTGGGAGGTTTAGAATTGAAAATCGGAGAAGAAAAGTGAAAACCCGTCTGACAGGCCCTTGGACGCCGCGCCTACCAGAACGCCTCAGGACAGACTCTGTCTGTTAAGCCCTGGCGCGCCGCGCCAGCCAAAGCTTCTCAGGCTCTGGCACTCCGCGCGTGTCAGAGCGCCATGACCCCGTGGAGACCCCGTTCTTTCCCTATCTCTTCGTACTAGTTCCTAAGTGATGTACTTATCATTCCTAGTTGATTCCAACACTATAAAGTACATCTAAATATCATGAAATCATCCATAAACATGATATCATGATCCTTGAATCCATAATCCAATTCAAGAAAAGTTAAGATCAAAGTCAAAGAAGTTAAGAGTCAAGTTTAAAAGTTAAGAAGCAAGTCAAAGTGAGTTCTTAAATTTTTCAAAGAGTATTAAACAATCATTTTAACTTTGATTTGAGTCTCAATTTACAAGTCGAGTAAAGAGAAAAGAGTTGAGTTAAATTCTCAATAACTATAAGGGAACTAAGTATTTCCTAAGAGTTAAAGTTTCAAGTTAAGTAAAGAGCAAGAGTTGAGTTCATTTTTCTAAAGTTATAATGGGGATTAAGTATTCCCTAAAGGTTGTTAAATGTTTCAAATTTAAGTTAAAAGGGAATTAAGAAGTTCCGAAAGAGTTTAGAACTAAAGAGGGGAACATTGATTCCAAGAGGATCTTTTAAAGCTAAAGGGGTTTAGTAAATTATCTCAACCCAAAGGAAGGACGTTTTATTAAAAGTATGATCTAAAGTAAGTTTTGAGAGTAGTATTGAGCACCGATGTGGGGATGAGAGTTCAGATAACTCAAGTCCCCATGTAAACCATGTAGTCATCATGGGTATTAACATGTCATACTTTTTAGATGATCATGTAAGTTTAGCCATTGGATCCACTAGGTTGAGGATATTCTATGCGACGACAAAGAATAGGACAATTCTGGCAGCGTGGACGAGACGTTGTATCACCACTTAGGTTCATAATGGTAGTTGTCGGTTAGAGAAACTCCCACAAAAACTATAATACTTTCATATATAAGTAAAGTTGAGTTTTTTATTCTTTCATCTTTAATGAACTAAGAGTTTACATTGTTTTACCAGTTATATATATACATATGTTCTTATGAGTTGAGCAGAGCCAAGGTATGTTTATCCTTACTCCATTTCAAGCTTTATAGTTGTGTTTAGCATTCCAACTCGCATACTCGTACATTCAATGTACTGAGTCCAGTTGTCCTGCATCGTTTCATGATGCAGATGCAGGTAACTAGGATCTGAACGCAGCGCTTCGTTGATCCAGATCGAGCTCTAGAGTCAATGGTGAGCCTCCTTGCATTCCGGAGGACATCCTTTTCATTTGTTTTACTATTTTAGTTGTTTTTAGGATGTTGTGGGGTCTGTCCCAACATCCATCTCAGTCAGTTTAGAGACTTCATAGATAGTTAGCAGTATTGGAGTTTATCTTCTTCTTGAGACTTACGTGTCATTTTGGCCAGATTGTTATATAAAGTGTTTCTTTGAATATGCTCTATCTCTTGATTAAGTTGAGTGGATTCTTCCGCTGAGTTAAGTAATTCAGGCCAAGGGTTCTCTTGGGGGCCAACAATGATCTTCGAGTGTCGGCCACGTCCAAGGTGTAGGCTCCGGGCGTGATAGAAGTATTTGATTTCTAGCTGGTGTGCTTTGTTTAACAGGTTACTTGTTGAGTACTATGTTGTCTGGTACTCTTTTCTTGCTTCTACACTTGGATAAGTGCTGAGCCCGATATCATATGATTGCTCTTTTTCTTTTTCCATTACGAGGCTTATTGAAGGACTTGAGAGGTAGATATTTGTCATTCTGATGATCTCTCTTTACCTTTTCGTTATGCTTTTTCCTATTTGAGAAACAAAGACTTTGAGACATGTACTTATTTTCTTTTCCATATTTTATGTATTAGTGTCCTGTACAGGTGTCAATCAAATTTTGGGAGTTTTAATAGAATGAATAAGTTTTTCGCTTTTATCCTTGTTATTTTTACTTTTCAGCATTTTTTTGTTTCGTTAGGTTGAGGTTGATCTGTCTTGGTGGAAGTAGAGAAGTGTCGTCACGTCCATTTTTGGATCGTGAAAATAAATTTAATTGATAATTGGTGAAATTTAGAACATTTATGAATCAAAGATTACTTTGTAAGATTGGAGTTTTATTCTATCACATCATATCTGCACAATCTTTATCGTTGTCGTGGTTTTGCAATAGTGGTTTTGCAATAGAAATCATGCGTATGTTCTGGTATTCATGAGTGCTCTAAATTATTTTCATAATTTCATAGAAACGACAGCACTCCAGGTCTAATCATCAAGTGTATCTTGTAGAGCAATACAACATCTTTAAAAGATATCATTTGGATTAAGAGCTTAACTTGCCTCACTTGGTCTTGCAGACTGTTACACTATATTCACACATCATAGGAGACACATAATTTCATAATGCTTACTTAATCAACTAATGACTTGTTACACTACCACAAAAATAACTTTTAGCTGCAATAAATATTGACATTAATATATAGTACTAAAGTCTTTATCGGCATTAGTTAAGTGTCATTAGAACCAATGTCGCTAAAAGTTTTAGGGACATATACAAAGAGTGCTAATTGCCGTTAAAAGTACATATTTTGCGGCAATTAAGAATTGATTGCCGCTAATGATCATTTTTGATATAGTGTTATTATCCATATGAACCTAATTCATGAGATCGCCAACCATATATGTTTGATTATCATCATTGTTGATTTTCTCAAATGACAACAATCTTACTCATCTCGATGTTTCATTTAGTTAGTGAACTGATCAAATTCGTCTTCGACTATAGACATAATTTATTTGAAAAAATAATTCAGCTCACTGCAGTATTTAATAACCTTATATCTCAAATTGCCAATAAAAATATCTATTTTCCATTATAATTTTTATTTGGCAATCATAATATATATATATATATATATATATATATATATATATATATATATATATATATATATATATATATATATATATATATATATATATATATATATATATATATATATATATATATATATATAACCACTCAGAGTTCTGTTAAGTATTTAGGCTTCTCATTAACCAACTCCAAAACTACTAAGTCTATGTAGTTGATTTTTTATGTTATTATGACACCAGACCAATCATAGCTCATAATCACTTAATCTCGCCATCTCTTTTTACTTGTTCACTTTTATTTTATAGTTGTCCCTAATTACTCCATTTTAACAAATCAAGAAAGAATAATTTTTTTACCTATTATACCTTCAATAAAATTACTAATTACTTTAAAAAATATAGTACTTTTCATTCACTTCATAATTAATAGGGTAAAATGATAAACTCACTGCGTCATTAATTATTTTCTTAATAGGTGTGTCAATTCAAAAGTGGACAAGTAAAAAAGAACGGAAGGAGTATAAAGTTTGAGATTCACATTTTATCATCATACACTTTTAATAAAGTACAAAATTCATATCATCACAAATAAAATTATAAAACATTCTTCAACGGACTGTAAATGTTGCATTTAATCACATCATTATTAATTACCACAAATTTGTATAAACAACATTCATAAGCATACAATCAAAACCTTATATCTTATTTTTCTTCCCTTAGGCTTATATATCATAACTTTAGAAAAACACCACCACATTTTTAAATGGCGAAATGACCTGAGAGACCCTTGTACTTGAATTTGTTTGTAAGTTGGACTCTTATACTTTCGGCTTTTCCAACTAAATCGTTAAACTTTCGAAAATACAATATTTTAAACACCTCTGACCATTGACCAAACACATATGACATTAAAATTGTTACTTTGAATTAATGATCCACATGTCAAAGCAAGTCCATAAACAAGAAAGAGGAAGTTATCTACTTCAAAGTCAGCCAGCAGTTGCTTCCCCCCCTCCCCCCAAACCAACTAAATTTTCACATCCCTTTTTCTTTGGATCAACCCACCATATCCCTGTCAATCCTAGTCTTTTTTTGTTTTGTCGTATTCCCACTTTTAAATTCTCGATTTCATGCGTATTTTTTTTTTATTATTTTGGATATTGGAAAATGAAAAGCTTCACTGATAAGTTTGACGAATCTTCAAGAATAACAAAGTGGCTATTGTGAATTTATGAAATAAATTTAATATTGTGAGGTAAATTTGTTGGGTTTGTGTTTGTGAATCAATAGTGTGAAATTCAAGTCAAATAGGTGGAATTAGTCAAATAGGTAAGAATTCCACCTATTTGACATTGATTTGATGCTCAATTTGAGAGAGAAAATGGAGAAAATAATGTTCAAAATTTCGAGCACTTTTATTTTATTTCATTTGTCGAATATTTAATTTCTTATGGGTCAGTAAAAATAACGTGGAATTTTACGTGCAAATGAGTTTACAACACGCATATGCATAGGATGAGAAAGAGATTTAAAATATTGTGTTTTAATGAGTTTAAGGGCTTAGTTAATAAAATGGTTAGGGTGTACATGATCGAATTAGTTCGGGATTTTCAAACATCAAATCAAATCATTTGTGTCGGATTTTTAAATGTATAAACCAAACCAAACCAATAAAATTCAGATTTTTCAACCACGGGTTATTCGGATTTATTTTTGGATTTTTCGGACTTCCGGTTTTTTTCCGGTGAAGTATTCATACAAACATATAATTTATTTGTATTTCAAATATTTCTTTACTTCTACCAAAATACAACTATCTAAGGTGTTTCTTAAGAAAATAACACAAAATATGATATGATTAATGACAGTAAAATATCCAACAAAAAATAATAATGATGAAATCGCATAAAATAAATATTGTAAATTAACAATTCATAATGAAAATGATCATAATTTAAACTAAATCATGTAAAATAAGTATTAGTTACATGAATAATATTAAAGGAAGTTAAAATTCGATTATGTATTTGAATTGTCTAAACCAATTTAGAACCAAAGAACAAACATTCAATATTATTGTCATTTGTTGAACTTATTTTCTTTTTGCACTAGTATTACTTTGATTTTTTATTTAAGCTTCTGTGGACTATGATCTTTATTGAATCATCAGAATTCTAAGTTTCAAACTTGAAATAATATATTAAAGGCATAATACATACATATGACCTTTAACTTGACCTCATTTCGCATTTATACCCTCAAACTTTAGGTGTGCACAAATAGGTACTTAAACTTGTATAAAGTTGAACAAGTAGATATATTAGTCCTATGTGGCACAATACACATAGGACACCACGTAGGACGCAAAATGTCGTGTAGGATGCCACATATGACGTGTGTGTCTATTTGTTCAATTTTATACAAGTTTAAGTGTCCACTTGTGCCACTACAACAAAAATAACTTTTAGCGGCAATAAATAGACACATTAATAAAGAGGGATAAAGTCTTTACGGCATTAGTTAAGTGCCATTAGATCCTTTGCCGCTAAAGCCTTTAGGTACATATACAAAGAGTGTTTATTGCCGCTAAAAATATATAATTTAACGGCAATTGCTAATTAATTACCACTAAAGCTCATTTTTTATGTAGTGTACACACTCAAAGTTAGAGAACATAAACATAAAATGAGGCAAAGTTAAAGGGTATATTTATGTATTATGTCTATATAAAAAGATAAAAACTATGAAAAAGTATAAGAAATGTTTAAAAATTATATTAAAGTTAATATTTTTATGTATAAATAAAATTTTAAAATTATATATATAATATCGGGTTGGTTTGGTCTCGGCCTGACTTTTTTTTTTTGTTAAAACCAACCCAATCCAAATATAGTCGGGTTTTTTTAAAATACCAAACCTAGTCCAACCAACCACTATCAGTGTTTTTTTTTATTTGACTCAATTTGAGGTTTGGTTCGATTTTTGATTCGATTTTGTACACCCCTAATTAATATAAGGGTTCAACTTACCAACAGCCAAATACAAGAACCTCTCATATCATTCCGCCTAATCAAATATTTCAATCTAAAGAAACAAACTTTTTACTATTCATACAACAATGGCTAATCACATGAGCAATTTCTGAAGGATATAAAGTGAATAATCCATGGTTTCTCAGACCAATTAAAATGCGTCACTTTTCACCACTGTCACAAAGCTTTCATATAATGCAACATCTTAATTTTCTCTGGAATCATCTAAGCATGCTGAGACATCAATAACAGTTATAACACAATGAACCATTACATCATGATACAAAAAAATGTCTTAAAGTTTGTATTAGTTATCAAAAGACTTAGCATCCTATATTTGTTCTAATAATTTAGATATTATATAATATGTTAATGTACTTAATTTCATCACAAATTTTATACTTGAAAATATTCAAAAAGTAAAATCAAAACAGTGTGCCTTCTTAATATAAAATAAATTTAAAAGAATAATTCTTGTGTATCATAAATCACATGAATTACTCAAATAAGCATAACTATCAACTTTTTCGTCTATCAGTTAAAAATACTAAGCACAAACAAAAAATCAAACTGATTATCCACTGAAATGTTGTAATTTATATCAACATCTTGTTAAACTCAAATAAAATCTTTATTCAATCTTTTTTTCACAATTTCGTAGAATTTAACTTGCACAAATACTAATATCAAGTAACCACCTCAGATAATACCAATATTTATATGTGAGTTTAATAGGAAGAATTTTTTTCATTCGATGAACTTGAATAGTTCTAGTTTCAGCAACACATATGCATATTCTTTTTCTCCAATATAATTTGGGTGTACACAATCAGGATTTAAAGACTTCGGGTGCGATAATATTATCTTAGCTCAAATATGAGTTCTAAGATAAACTTAAAATAAAAGCAGTAAAATAAACACTCTAGTTAGATTCAAACTTAGGTCTCGCGGGCGGATCCTCTAGCTTGTACTTGTAGCACAATAACTCTCCTATGCTTTTCATGGATGCATTGTCAATTATATTCTATTTTCTGTCAATATCAGTGTGTGTGTATTATCTATATATATATAGAGAGAGAGACATGCACCCCATCTAGAGGGTTGGATCCGCGCCTCTGTGTAGAACACAAAATAATCTTGGTAACACAAAAATCTAACAACCCATCTAGAGGGTTGGATCCGCGCCTCTGTGTAGAACACAAAAGAATCTTGGTACCACAAAAAGCTAACACTCCATCTTTTACATATTAGCTACAGAATTCACTTGAGGAATGAACACATAAATATATTATATGTTTTGTTAAATTTATTTTTACTTAGCGAAATTATCATTTACCTAAATCATCTTTAACATTAATGGGTATATTGACTATTTGCCGTACAAATATATTAAAATTATAGAGATATAGTATTGTCACATACCTTATTAATATGAATGCTAAAGGCTTCACCTCGCATTGAAGTTGCACAATTCACCTTGACACAACCCCCACAAATAAGTTCAATTCTGTGATTATTCCTTAGACAACAAAGCCAACAAAACTTTGAATCATCACAACTCAACCCAAACAAACCCTTTGCTTATATTTGCTATTCCTTATTTGTGTAGTAATTGATTTTCTCAAAGAATAAAGTTTTAAAATATTGTTTAAGAATGTTGGAAATCTTACGAAAACTATTTTCACCACATATATATGTGTGGAAAGATATTGTCCTTAAAGTTATTTCATCCGGTATGTGTATATCCCTCATGAATCAACATGCTCTTCTGATATAAAACTAAGAGTCAGAATCTTACAAAGATTCAATAAGAATGAAACACAATAGAGGAAAATAAATTTGGGTATTCTTGGAATTTTTTCTCTCTCCAAAAAGAGAAGACCTTTTAGTATATATAGATGAAAGATTATAGCATAATTTGGCTAAAAGGATCCAATCATAAAAAGGATAAATTATCTAACTACACATCATTTGTTATCATATTTTCTTATTTTTTTCTATCATTTCAAAAAAATATCAAAAATCTCTTCTTTTTACATCATCTCTTTTTTCGGATACATTAATTTGAAATCTAATATCCATGATTTTTCTTTTTTTTTTTCACGCCACAAATATCTCGACAGTTACCTCTATTAATTCATTTTTGGATTTCAAATGTTTTCTCTTTCCAATTAATGATTTCAAGATATTCAAGAGGTATATTTCTTTTCATTACTTCAATTTTTGATTTCTTTTAATTTTTTCTTTTTTAGTTTTTTCATCTTAAAAAATTATTGAATCTATTACTTCCGGTCTCTTTACTGAAACATCAATGTACTTGATAACTTGATTGTTCTTTTATTCATGTAGATACTTGATAACTTAGTTATAATTAGTGGTTGATTCATTCATGTTGTATTAGTACAACTTATCGACAAGTTTAATTCAAAAATTGAGATTTTTTTTGGAATAATTGGAAGATTTCTTTAAAATATTATAGTACTTACCAATCTATTTAATATTTTAGAAATAATAATAGATCATGAGTAATATATCCATCTCTAGATTATAAACTAAAAAATTGACTAGAAAACAGAATACATGTAATTCCATATCTTTCATTATCAGATCTTACACTAAAGTTAACATTATAAATAGTAATGTATCATGAACAATTTTATGGGCATGATACGTAAATACATAAAAGTTGATAATCTTATTGTATCAAATACATTATTATCAACTACAAAATTACACATTTATAGATACACTTTATTTCAGCTTACATACACCTTCTTTCACAATCTTATTGTATCAGGTACATTATTATCAACTACAAAATGATTGATATATTATATAAGAAAATGTATCTTATTAATTTGAAATCTTCCACATTTGTATATTTATCTTTAAGTCAAACAATGTATCTTCTTTCAGAATTATAGACTGAATATAGATACTCAGATAATGCAACAACCTGTTAACATTAAAAAAAAGTTAATGATACATTCTATAAAACAGATAGTTCTATGTATCTATAACAAGCAATATTCAAACAACTAACTTATATTTAGTATCAGGTACGAAATATAAATATAATTTGATACATACCCTCATTCTTGTACATTTTAATACTTTTACAACAAATTATATGTATAATAGTATTTCACAAACACAATAAGATAGAAAAATAGTAATGTATGCTAAATATTTAATCATGATACAATAATTTAAATTAATACTACATTATCACACAATAATGTGTCAAACTCTAAGCAAACATTTTTTGTGCAAAATTTACTTATTTAATGTATCTAATTAATAGAAATATAGTACTTATCAATTTATACAAGATACATAAATACTAATGTATTATGATTAATATAGTCATCTCGAAAACATAAATTAAAAATCGAATTAACAACATAATATATGTAATTTTATACTTATGATTGTTAGATCAATTAACTATGAAATTAAAGCTCTGATCTGTTTTATATATTACAAATCCTGGCTCATATATTTTCAGATTAATTCCTAAACGTCAGATCTTTTTTTGCTGAAGAAAACCCGTAATGACAAAGGAGGATAGTTCAAACTCATGTGGCTTGATAACACAAATATAGCCATAGATATTAAACCAACATGAAGACATGTACATAAGAAAGTTCAATTAGATGGAGAACCCCATGAACGGAGCAAATTTGGTCAATATCTCAACTTCCTTCTCTGCTGATTATTGTTTTTTGAGTTTTCATTTAGAACTTTCGGAGTTAGCCACCTATATTTCGTCATCTTTGGAAGATGGCCCATTACAATTCTTTGTTTTGTTTTCGCTTCAACTTTCTTTTTGTTGGTTCTGTTGGCAACCTTGGCTAATGGCGCTCGACGTGATTGAAAGAAAATTAAGAGAATAAAATTTGAATTTTAATTATTGAGAGAGAAAATTTGAATTTTTATTTGATTGAACCTGTTAAGATCTGGAAGAGATTGAAATCAACTAGATTAACGTGAATTGAGAAACTCATATTCAATTCAATATTCTTTTTTCTTTAAAAGTGTAACTTATTTTTTTTAATATATCGGATTTAATGATCCGGCTTCTTTGCTATGTATCCGAATATCACTGAATGTGACAAATTTTTGTAGATTAAAAAAGAATAGGGATTAGAATGTAATTTAGATCTTTAGACTATGAGATTTATGTAAGCATAAATAAAGGATTATCAATAAAACAACAAATCTGTTACAATTAGGAAAGTAATGATATATACATTATGTTAGGAGAAAGGTCAAATAAGACTAATAAGGACATTTAATAGTCATTAATAATATGTTAGATAATTAAAGTATTAAATTTTCATTAACAAGATATACTGAAATGAATTTGTACAATGAAATAAATACTTTTGTTGAGATACTAAAATCATTTTTCCAATAAAGTAACCATAGTTCAGTTTTTTTTAAAAAAAGGAAAAAAGCAAACGATTTTTGAATATATATATTTATATATATATATATATATATATATTATATATATTTATATTTATATATATATATATATATATTATATATATTTATATTTATATATATATATATATAAAATTCATTTTTTGGATCGTGTATTATAAAATTGAACCCTAATACTTATTGTAACATAGAACAATTCTACTACTAGATCTTACAAAAATTTTAATAAATAATATTCATTATTATTCTCTATAATCCACCTATTTTCTAAATAAATAATCAATTGGGGATCTGTTAGTTTCCCCAAAAAACTAAAAGAATATTTATTCCATCCATTTTCTTTTAAAAATAAAACTCATTGATAGACAAATGACTCGTGGGTTCTTATTATTTTATTTTATTTTGGCATTGGATTCAATCTTAATGAAAACAAATAGTTATATAGTCGCAGATACACATTTGTTTGTAACATAAAACAGATATGTTTTGTAACTTAAATTAAATATAGAAAAAAAGATATCTATTAAATATAGGAGATTGTTGAAAAAGATCATTTTTTACTACTCCTTTCGTAGACAACTAAATATCATTTTCATCTTATTGAATTTTTCTATAATTTGAAGAATTACTTACAAAATTAATATGCGATTGTGGAACATTTTAATTCATAGTTCACTTATAGTATTGCTTCCTAACTATTTATATTTTCTTATTTAGAGGTATCAGATCGTGAGCTCTATGAAATTTTCACTCTGTGAAAACGCAATATTATATATTCTTCGTTTCTTAGATATTTTAGCTTTTTAAAAGTTCTCCAAAATGAGTGACTCTTTTAAAATATCTACAAGATAATATTTTTGTTTTTTCTCTTCAAAGTTAATCTTACCTAAAATGCACAAGATTAGTTTTTTTGAAAAACATTGAACTTAGAAATATGGGAGACAGTTGTATCATAGTCTACAATAATTGACAATAGTTGAAACATCTATTGTCACCCTGAAAAAATCTTGTGTAGCTAGCATATATACACCACCGACAAATAATAAAAGGATTTGCTATAGAATGTTGATGTTTTTTTGTTGCGTTTAAAGACAAACGTAAGTGTATGTGGTTGTTAATTAATTAAATTATTTGTCCTAGTTGTTGATACATGGATTGATAATATGATTATAGACTTTCGAACCTCTTTTTACCAAAATGGGAGACCTAACTATATCGTTGAGCTGGAACAGGCCAACCAATCCCGATGCATTACGTTATCTTCATGTACTTGAACCAAATAACACAATCTAGGTACATCACTATCCTAAAAGAGAATCTATCTCTAATTCTAATTAGAACTCATTCCTTATGCTCTATGTTTCAACAAAAGGCTCTGTCGTCCAAGTTCACAAAAGGTTTATAGATGAACTTTAGTGGTAATTAAGCATTATAGTAATAAGAGAAGGAATGTAAAAGACATCAATAATGATAAACCACAGTAACCAACTCAAAATAATGTCATACTATCACGTCTTGCAACCTCAACTTTAGAACGAGAGTTTCTAGCCACTAATCAATCGAATAACAATGGTATGGATTGAAGAATTCGTACAAGAATTAAACTAATGAAAAGAGGAAAGAAAAACCTATAGAAAGTGCCTCCAAAGTGGTCCAAGAAGTAACCAGAATCGTCCAAGGTGTCACCTCCAAAGTAGGTCCACTAAAATATGTAAAAAAAAATTAAGAATTCCATAGTGTAATTATGAAATAACATCTTATTTCTATTTTTTTTTTTATAGTTACATTAATCCATTAAATTTTACACTTTCTGGATACATAACTAACAATTCGGATATGTTAATTGTGATATATTATATATGTAACAAAACAGAAAATCAAATTACAATTTCATAATTTATGTTATTCAGTCCCTCCTTACAGTCAAACAGTTAAACGTAAATCCTAGAATAAAAAATCAATTCAAAATTAAAAATCCCTATTCATCATTATGTCCTTGTTTCGACGAAGAAACTTTCAACTAGGATTAAAAAAAATTGCCAAAAAATTGATAAGATACATAATGGCTATTTTGATTTTGTAGAGGCATTCAAAAATATGAGAAAGTGAGATCAGTTATGAACGATACATGAGTGATGGGATAGTGGTTGGGAAAAATATTTCATTCTTAAATTTAGTTTGCAGCTGAGTAGAATATCGATGACAAAAAAAATTGAGATATGATACATTGTAAAAGGTAATTTTCTCCACTAATTATTAGGAATGATATAGGGGGTAAAGTTGTACGTTGAGGTTAAGAAATGTGAGGTTGGATTTGCTATATATCCCCCTCTGTATTGATACAACAGATAAGAATGTTGCCGAGATACAAAACTTTGATGTATCAACTGGTGCAATTGTATGTGTTGAAAATGACACATATGCTCTTAACTTGCTGGAATAAAAAATTGGTGATTCGTGTTATATACCAGAAATGGAGATAACAAATTACATAGCTGATACAAATAGTATAGAAGTGAAGGTGGAACAATTGTACAAGGATAAACACTACTCCAGTGGTTGTAATAACAAAATATAAAATAGAACATAATTTTAATTGTCAAGTTAAAAGATCTGATAATAAAGACACATATATTGTGCTTTAATCATTTTTTTTTATTTTTAAACTTTTATATTAATATATAAGTCATGATATATTACTGATTACGACTTGATACATTACTAATTTAACGTATATGTAATGGATTTTCGGATCTCTGAATTAGTTTGTTGTTAATATAAAGTATGAGATATATGTGAATCTCATTTTTGATATTTGAATTTGTGTATAGATGTATGAGTCATGATACATTACTGGTATTCTAATGGGTTTAAGAGTTGTGAGTCAATGTATTGTTACTATAACGTATCATGTGAACTTCTCTTTTTTTTTAGAAAAAAAATGTATTAGTATGTGACTTTTTTTTAATGTATCAGTATGGAAGGGAAGATATTTTTAATGTATCTATTTTTCACTTTAGTATGTATATTAATATTTTTTTAATGATACATGAAATAATAGATTATCTAATGTATCTGGTAAAATTGCAGCTATGTATTATTGTTTTTATTAGATGACTGTTCTTGGAGATTGAAGGAATCTATTAAGAAACAATTGGATAGATTCAAAGTGAGCCACTTCAATATATAGGAGAAGATACATTATTTGCCATGAGAGAAATATGTAATTGTGGGAGATTTCAGCATGACGAGATATCTCGTGCGCACACAATTACTCTTTTGAAGACAAAAAATGTTACATATATACATCTCTACTACTCCAATTACTACAAACCAGATGCATTAGCAAACATATATGAGTTCAATGGTTCCAATCTCAGATAAGGACAATTGGTTTGTTCAGAAATTATTTTGGAAGAAATTTTCTAGCAACCTAGGTACAAAAGGATGTTTGGACGACCAAGAAAAAGAAGTAAAAAAATTGAGATGAAGACTTAAGAAAAAACACAAACTGTTGTGATGTTGTGGACTAGAAGGTTACAACCAAAGAACTTGTACTTTCTTCCTGAAACATGATTGACAATTGTTTTTGAATTATTATTATGTTTCAAATATATTATTTTGAGATTAAAGACTTTCGGCTTTTAGATTTTCACTATTACATTGATATACATTACAATTTGCTATTAGATGATGAATTTTTTATACAATAAATTGACATGTTAATATTTTAAGCCTTGTGTACATTTCTGATTGAAAATAATTTGTAAAAATTGAAAATATATATAAGAATTTGTGAATATGGTACAACACATTATGTTTCCGATACACTTTTTATATAATGTATGATTTATTAGTTGAATAATGTATCTGATACGATATGATTGTGAAAAAGTTGTGCGTAAATTGAAATAAAGTGTATCGATGAATGTATCACAATATATATGAATCAAGTTATCAAGTAGAATATGCTTAAAATATGCATTGCAGTGATTAAGTGTCCAATGGATCAACAACTAAGAACAATTACCGAAAAAGAATGAATTTTGTTTGTGTATGCATGAATGCATTTGATATTTAATTGTATGACACTTTTGTATCAAATTATAAAAGAGAAATGTATAAAACAATTCATATTGAAAATAAAACTTAAGTATATTGAAAATTAAAGTCAAAATAAATGAGAATTTAGAGAAACACTCTAAAATTTGAGTAGAAATATCTTAAAACAGTTAAAAAATTAGTCTAAAACTACAGTTAATGTATGTTTAAAACCATAACATTCTAAAAGGTGTGTAACAACCGATAAATAATCTCTATTCAACATTAACCAAATCCTTTTGAGCTAATGTTTTGAAGTGACTCTTAAGCTTTGATGGATCATCATTTTCACTAATGTATCATGCCTTAGCCTTTTCAGTACCATATTTTATGATAGAGATGCATATCATGTACTGAGGTAATCAAATAAAAAATTGTTGGATGTAATGTGAATTTCATCACTGAGGAATTCAACAAAGAAACTAAAAACAATCTGCATGCCCTTCAAAATGCATAATATACATTATAAATGTAAAAAAGATACATGATAATTCTAAACAAAATCATACTAATACTTACATGGAATTGTCATTTTGTTGCATAATGTCTTGTACAAATTTAACATCAAATGGGTGCTCGTTTCAAAAGGGTGTCAGTGTCCATATCCTTGTAAGAATGCAATGATGATCATTCGGTTCGCTCCGATTGATCGAAAAAGCCGATGTCCGGATGGTATGATGACAACACTAGAGCCAACTTTTTCATCTTTAATTTCGTGGAGGGTTTTTTCCTTGAACTCAATGATGAATCGTACACGTGTATGAATCTCTTTTTTAAAATAACAACAACCAACACCCAATGGAACTCTCCATCAGAGTTCACTATAATGTAACACCATCTACTAGATGCCACCGGAATGTAAACATCATCATCTATTGATTAAATTTTGTATAGGATACTTATTAGAACTAGATATAATGTATCAGATCAAATTGAATAAGACAACTTTTGACTGATAAATCATTGAACATGACATATTGTGGTAGTAAATGACACCTTATACATTATTATTTTGTATCAATGACATTGCATCTTGTGACTGATATACAACTAAGCATACTACAACTCTTTATACATTATATATTTTATAACTTCATATAATTACAACACTATTCAAATAATAAGTAAAATCAAGGTTTAGTGTATCAACGAGTTAAACTTAAATCTTGACACATTACACTATGGAACATGTATTTTTTTAATCATTAATTTATCATGTTTTGATCAAATAATAGAATCAAGTTTAAAAACAAAAAAATGTAAAAGTAGATCGAAAATATAACCGTAGGTAAAGAAAGTCGAGAAATTGCGGAAGCAAATTTTTGACCTCTCTATTTGGATTTTTTATCCACATGCGCTTTACAAAATGAAGAACTATCCCTCTTCAACTTCTCAATGATTACCTTTATCATTACTAATGGATCGTACAATTTTTTAGATATGTGTTCGGCCCAACCAATATCATTGAAATAAAAAATAAGATAAATGTTGGATGAGTTTAATTGTATAATACCAAGACTAAAAGAAGGTGCATCATCTACATGTATAAGCATTTTGAAGAATAAAAATGAAAAACAAAGGATGAAAAGACAACTGGAGAAGATGAAGAGGGTACCTATTACAACGTTGAATTCGTTTTGACAAGAAAGATGCTAATTTTGAATTTCAAATGTAATGCATATATTAACTGATTAGATTGTGGGAGTAAAAATGGAGAGAGCTTGGTGGAGTGAAATCAAGAAGGGATAAACATGAGTTTTGGGAGTGGGAACTATGTATCCGAACGTTGAGTTTTGGGAGTAAACTAAGAGATTCTGGAAATATTTTGAAATGGTAGAGTATAAAAGAAATTATGGTAAATAAAAGTATTTATATAGGTAATATTTCCTTAAAATATAACCTAAGTGTCTTATTTAGAGTAGAAAAAAGTGCAAAAGTGCCTGTCTCAGGTCTGTGTCACGGATCAATTGTGCAGCAACCTGTTTAGTGAAATCAAAATTTTGTTCGTAAGTCCGTGGCATGATTTATCGCGGACCTTGCTGCTTTGCGAAGTCCAAAAATGCTGCCAAACTCCGTGGTACAAACTTGTCGCGGAGTTATCACAGTGTTGTTTAGTTTCTGCTTCAACTTGTATTTTATTTATTCTTCATCATTTTCCGTTAGTCCTTTCACTACAACTTCCACTCATATGCATTCCATCTTAAAGCCTAACTCCTTTATCTCTAATTTTAGCTTAATTCATACACAAATTCATCCTAAACAAGAGTTAATCACATATGTTAGTTTGTGGACACAATCACTAATAAAACACGAGAATAACATAAAATTGATTCTAGAACTAATATATAAAGTGTGTGTAAAATGAAATTTGAATGTATAAATACGGTCAAGATTACCACCCCACTCTAAAGCCTTGTTCATCCTCGAATAACTTTTTGCATCCACATCAAGGTTGACTCCAACACACTAACAGAATTCCAGATTGAAGTATCAATCAGTGAGCTTCCTCCATTAATGGAGGTTAAGCTCAATGAGAGAAGAGAAAGAAGAAGAGAGGATACAATGCATCATTCTATAATGAAGAACAGAGGATACAATGCATCATTCTATAATGAAGAACAGAGGATACAATTGAGCATTCCTTTCTCGATGAATAGAACAGTTGTGTATATATACATGAATAAAACATCAGAATAACCAACTAACCAACAAATTGTAACTAACTACTTAACAGTGTTTAACAGATTCCTAACTAACTTCAAGTAACTAACTCTAGCTAATTCTATCACCCCCCCCCCTCAGTTGGAGGTAGTGTGATTACAGAAAACTTGCTTAGAATCGTAGAGTGCTTGACTCTATTTAAGGCCTTTGTAAAATGTGTGCTAATTGTGAGTTTGTGGAAATATGATGAAGTGCAATCAGTCCTTGTTGAAGCTTATCCCTCACAAAATGACAATCCACCTCAATGTATTTTGTTTTCTCATGAAAAAGTGGATTTTTAGCAATATGAACTGTAGCTTGGCTATCATAGAACACACGTATGGGTACTTTGCAGCATCAGCTCATCATGTAATCTCTCAAGCCACACTAGTTCTCCTACTACTTGTCTCACATCCCTGTATTCTACTTCTATAGATGATAGTAACACTGTAGCTTATATCTTGGACTTCCAACTAACAGGATTGTCTCCCATAAGAACCAAATACCCACTGACTGACCTTCTTGAATCAGAACAAGCTTCCCAATCTGAATCACATTAAGCAGTAATAGTATGATCATACTTGTTTGAGATGAAAATTCCCAAAGTAGAATCTTGCATCAGATATCTAAGGACATGATAAGTAGCCTTCATGTGTGGTTCTCTAGGAGATTGCATAAATTGTGTAATATGTTGAACACTAAAAGCTATATCCATTCTTGAATATGTGATGAAATTGAGTTTCCCAACTAGCTTTCTATAATGAGTGGGATCTGATAACAACTCTCCATCTGTGCCTTAAGTTTTTCAGTAGAATCAAGTGGTGATGTCGCAACTTTGTAGTTCAAAATATCAAACTCCTTCAGAATATCAGTAGTAAATTCTCTATGGGAAAGAAGAACACCATCATCCCTATATAGTATTTCCAGTCCTAAGAAATAGTGCAACTTGCCAAGATCCTTTATTTTGAATTGATCATCCAGGAAACTCTTCAATGAGCATATTTCCTCCAAGTCTGTACATGTCAAGATCACATCATTCAAATATATAGCAACAAAAACTAAAGAGAATCCATTTATCTTATAGAAAAGTGAGTATTCTGTTTGAGTGTGTATAACCTTTTGAACATAGACTGCTGGCCAGCTTTTCATACCACTGTCTACTGGCCTGTTTTAATTCATATAGAGACTTCTTGAGTCTGCAAACTAAGTTGTTATTGTCAACCATACCACCATTTGGAATTATCATGTATACTTCCTCATGCAAATCACCATAAGTAAAACATTATTCACATCAAACTGGTATAAACTCCAACCCCTTTTCATAGCCAAACAAATCAAAGTTCTCACAGTGGTAATTTTCATTAGAGCTGAGAATGTTTCAGTATAATCACTTCCAGCTTTTTGTGTATATCCCTTTACCATCAATCTGACCTTGAACCTCTCCACACTACATCAGCTTTATTCTTGATTTTATACACCCACCTACATCCAATGACATTCTTACCTACTAGCAAGGGGAGTAGTTCTCATGTATCATTTGCATATAGTGCCTCAAACTCATGTGTCATTACCATTTGCCAAGCAGGATTCAAGATTGCCTCAGCATAACATGAAGGTTCACTCTCATGTGAACTGGCCTTTACTAACTGTTGGCTACTAAAACATAAAGTGTTAAAACAAACATGCTCATGGTTTGACAGGAATGAGGTGAGGGAATGTTGTTGTTCAGGTGGTGATTTGATAGAGTGTAGGTTAGGTAATGTGTAATTATATTCTTTAAGATAGCTAGGGGTATGAAGGGTTCTACTTGTTTTTCTAGGTGATGGCATTGGTGGAGCATCACAAGTAATGGAAAGATTAGGATCATGTGTTGGTGCTGGTGCACTGTTAGGTGAAGTTGAGTCTGTGTTTGCTATGGGATCAGAATTACTATTGACTACTTGGTTAGTAATAACCTCATGGTAGTGTTTGTATCCAACATTCCATCATTGACGAAAGTGGTTGTTTTATTAAGAATACAAGTCAACCTATTGGGGAGATGAACAAGCAATTTCAGAATAGAGTGAAAACTCTAACTAGCAGGAGCAATGACAAAAGGAAAAACATGTTCATGGAAAGAGACATCTTTGCATACATGAATCCTCTTTGTGGCCAAATCTAGGACTTTGTAACCCTTTGTATTGTAAGGATATCCCACAAAAATATAAGGTGTTGCCCTTGGTTCAAACTTGTCTTTATTGTTTTTCAAAATGGTGGGGAAACATAGACATCCAGAACTCCTAAGATGAGAGTATGTGGGTTTTCTTTCGTACAATTGTTCATATGGTGACCTATTTGGTAGTGATTTGGTAGGTAATCTATTGAAGGTAAGCAGAAATTAGCACACATTCTCTCCAATACCTCATAGGTAATTTGGATTGATAAATGAGGGCTCTTGTTGGATTGATAATGAAGGGCTCTTGTTGTTTCCAAGACATATTTATGTTTCCTTTCTACTACCCCATTCTGTTTGGGTGTATAAGGACAAGATTTCTGATGTATAATCCCTTTTTCTTCGAAAATTCTTGTTGCCTCACCACTTGTGAACTCTAGGACATTGTCAGACCTGATAGTTTTCAGTTTGGTTTGAAATTGGTTTTCTATGAGGCATACAAAAGCTTTCACAGCTTATAGTGCATTACTTTTTCATCTAAGTAGTTGTTTCCATGTTGATCTACTATGATCATCAACCATGGTCAAGAAATAGTTTTAACCATCATGAGTTGGTATGTGGTGTGGTCCCCATAGATCAACATGTAGTAACTCAAAAATCTTGCTAGTTGGGCTTGTACTTTCTAGAAAGGGTACTCTGGTTTGTTTTGCCATGGGACATATGGCATAAGGAAATGGTTGTTTGGTGGAAAAGTCTACAAGTATGGTTGAAATACTCCTCATCTTTACAAAGGGCACATGTCCCAATCTGGCGTTCCACAAAATTTCAGCAATATGATTATGAGATGCAGAGGAAGAAGCAAGAGTAAATGAATTTGCAGCATACAAAATAGGATCACCAGTAGAACAAGTTCCTTATTTACAGTTTTTGAAACTTTTACAATAGATGGTGAAACATTACATTTATTTTCAGCTAAATGTTTTCCACAATTTAGCAAAGATTGAATAGAAAGACAACTTGAAGAGTGGTGTGTGTGTGGATGAATGCCACCAGACTAAGCACAACAATTGTGAAACTTGTTTCATAGAAAATATAGACCATTTTTGGCTCTACCAAGCTCCAGAGGGCTCTTCAGACAAGGTCCATGCAATAAACAAGAAGATTTGTTAAATTAACTGTGCCTTTAAGTTGTAGAGACAAACAAGGACAGATATCAAGTTAAACTTGAAGCTAGGTACAACATGACTTTACATAGAGTCAAAGATGGATTCAAAAAGCATCTCCAATTTCAGTTACCTTAAATCCAGTTGGTAGGATAATTAGGAAAGGATAAGGTAGAGTTCTAATGTTCTTAAGGATTATTTTATTGTAGGTCATATGGCGTGATGCTCCCGAGTCTATAATCCATGAGCTAGAATCTAGTATAGTACATTTACTTGATAGATCATCTATCGCATTCATTACAGAGTATCAAGCAAGTATACCTGCCAGGTTAACAACTCCACTTAACGTGTTGTCTGAATTGGCAGCCCCATTATTTCTAGCCTGCAGGGTTTCCAAGAGGTTGAGCAGCTGCTCATACTGATCCTTGGACAAGCTCAATGGTACTTATCTCCTTAGTTCAGGACCTTCCTCAATTTGATTGTTCCCCTCTTATTGTGTATATGCATTTACTGCAGAACCTGCACCTTTACCTTTAGTCAATGTGGATGTTGTTGGATAACCATGCAGCTTATAACATCTATCTTTCGTGCGTCCAGGCTTTTTATACTAGTCACAAAATAGACCAAATTTGTTCTGTGAATAGGAGTTATTAGTTCTAGAACTTGCTCGGTTGTTGTTGGTACTGCCAGAGCTGCCTGCAACTCCCTTATAAGAACTGTAATTTGTATTTAAACCTTTTCCATTTAGAAGTAGATGTAGATGCAGTTAGAGATGTGGAGTCCAAAACAGTGTGATTATGAGGCTTTACTTCCCTTTGTATCTCCTCTTGGGATAGTATAACAAAGGCATGTCCATGCTTAGTAAATCACTTATCATCAGGACACTTTCCTTCACTACAACATACTATCACGGATTTAGAGTCTTACTAAAGCTCCGTGCGGCACTTGACAAATTACTCACGAATATTTCACAATCTTGTAAGTTCAACTAAGCCTTTAAAAACTAAGATTGCTAAGAGAATGAAAGGAAGACTTAGAAAGATTTGAGAACTTTGAAAGAAGGCTTTTTACTACTTGGTAGATTTCTTACAACTTGGATGGATGATTACAAATGAGAGCCCCCCTATTTATACTACTTCCTAGGGGCTAAAGTGTAATTAATATTTACTTTACAAGTACCTAAGATATTTACACTTTGGTGCCCTTTCTAGAGAATTCTACACTTTCTAGGATTTTCCAAAGTTTTGCCGATAAAATATCTGGTCTTCCTTCTAGAACTCTCCAAAGCCTTCTTGAAATATCCAGGGGCTTCTAGAGTTTTCTATGAAGCTCTCAAAAAACTCTAGACTTTTCCGCCCCTATCCGGATACAAAATCTTACTAAGAATTAGCGGGATGTCACACTCTCCCCCACCTACTGATGCGACGACCGCATCACTGCATCGATGATCGAGTTTTGGCTTCTTGTATGCACGACCAATAGTCCATTAACTCGATCAATGAATTCGCACAACTCCTTCAATTGCTTCTTTATCTCTTCTAACTCAGCCTCACGATCTGCCTCCTTCCAAAGAGGCAAATGCCTCGGCGGCTTCTTTGGCATTACGATATTGTTCCCTCTTGGAACCTTCTTTGATCACGGTGGCAAGGACTTCTTAGTACCACTGTCTTCCTTCGAACTTATAGTGGATAAAAATGTCGACTTCTCCTTCTTAGGATTTTTCTTGAGCTGCATGGTCGTTAGTCAGACCTGCCTTTCTGTCTTCGGTGCCTTAATCATGGGAACCATACATGTTCCTATTTTCTCCATGACCAGAAGTCGTTGTAGGTAAGGATCAATCACAGCGTGGCACTGCTAAAAGAACTCTTGCCCAAGAATTATATCAAAGAGATCTAAAGGAGCGACGGTGAAGGTTGTCTTACCTTGTCACTCGCCTAGCGTGACTATGAGAAACTCCACATACGGGAATCGATGGTGCATTCACCGTCTTGAGTTGGAAATTACTTGGACTAAACGCAACCCCAACCTTGTCGCTATCGTTTTGGTCATGATATTGACCTCTGCACCTGTGTCGACCATAGCATGAGCGGGTCTTCCATTGATCGTGATGTTGATATACTGCGCGCTGCATACTCTCGGCTTCCCTAGTGGCTTGGTGATAGCTCCACATAGTTCTATCAATCCCAATTGCGTCGTCTCCGCGCCTTGTTCTTGCTTATTTTCATCCTTTTCTTTCCATCTCGCAGGATAGCACCAAGGCTCTTCAGCTCAGGGCACCTTGCATAGCCATGTGGCCCACCGCATATGTAGCAACCCTTTCTCTTCGTAGGCTTTGCCTTTCTCTCCGCGTTGCCATGACGTCCAGACTTCTCGCCATCGGACTTATTGGTATCATAATTCTTGGGATATGGCCGCTGCTTCTCGACTTTGCCACAATCTCCCCCTCCATAGTCATGATCACCTTTCCTCTCTTCTCCTATGGCTGTGTCGGGCTTCTCATGCCTGAAATCTGCCAAAGCTTCAGCCTGCGTGATGGCTTCATCAATAGTCCTGACCTGTCGGCGTTCCAACTCCGTTCTGGACCAATTCTGTAGCCCATCCATGAAGTGGAACAACATATCTTCATTCGTGAGGTTGGGAATCTAAAGCGTGAGGGTGGTGAACTCCTGCACATATGCGCGTATGCTACCCATTTGCTTCAGCTCCCTAAACTTGTGCTTTGCTTCATAGATGATGTTGTTAGGGAAGAATGCCTTCTTGAACTCCTCTTGGAATTGCTCCCAAGTGTTGACGGTGCAACACCCCTTCCCTATCTCAGACTCTTTATGCCTTCACTAAAACGTGGCTATCTCTGAAAGCTACAACACAACGGTGTTGATATTATTTTCGTCGCTCTTCACTCGATTACACTTGAAGTAATTATCCAAGTGCAACAGGAAATTCTCCACCTCTTGCGCGTCACGGGAGCCTTTGAACATAGGTGGCTTGGGAGCCTCAACTTTGGCCTCCCTATCTCGGTCAAGCGACGATGATACTCCAACTTCCACGCCTTATTTGAGTGCTTTTATCTCGGCATTCATGGTCTCAATCGTTCTCAATGCCTCCATGAGTCGACACTCCAAGGAAGTGATAACCTCCATCATCTCAAACTCGGCCCGCTGACGTCCTTCCAACTCCTTACAAATGTTTTCTGTCTCTTTGAAGGTGAAGTCTTCAAGGGTTTTGAACTTTCCATCAGCCACGTTCAAACGTCGGCCTAATATCTACACGGCCTGCCTCGACGTTTCAACCCTTGCCATCCGCTCCTCCCCACCATCCAGCCTAATGTTGGGGGTGATAGCGGCATTTATGTCTCCTCCGTTAGCCATTCCCTTAGTACAACCTTTGCTCTGATACCACGTTTTCACGGACTTAGAGTCTTACTAAAGCTCCATGCGGGACTTGAAAACTTACTAACAAATATTTCACGATCTTGTAAGCTAAAGTAAGCCTTTAAAACTAAGATCGCTAATAGAATGGAAGGAAGACTTAGAAATATTTGAGAACTTTGGAAGAAGGCTTTTTACTACTTGGAAGATTGCTTACAACTTGGATAGATGATTTACAAATGAGAGACCCCTTTATACTACTTCCTAGGGGCTAAAGTTTAATTAATATTTACTTTACAAGTCTCTAAGATATTTATGCTTTGGTCCCCTTTCTAGAGAATTCAACACTTTCTAGGATTTTCCCAAGTTTTGCCTAGAAAATATCTAGTCTTCCTGCTAGAACTCTCCAAAGCCTTCTTGAAATATCCAGGGGCTTCTAGAGTTTTCTATAAACCTCTACACAAAACTCTAGACTTTTCCGCCCCTATCCGAATACAAAATCTTACTAAGAATTGGCGGGACGTGAAAATATACTTCATTCAAACCCATCAGAAAATGTATAAGTCTCGTGTCTTGTTCAACCTTATGCATCTTGGTCTTTCCACCACAAATGCACACATAGTGCATTGAGAAGTGATGTAAAAAATGTGCATCTCTTCCCACACCTTCTTCATTTTTGTGTAATATCTAGTAACATCTAAATTTCACTGCACCAAATCATTTATCTCCTTATGTAATTGATACAACTTAATGCATTTGTTTGATCATAAAGATCCTTCAATTCCTCCCAAAGTTCTCTAGCATTGTTCCCATACTGTAGGCCATCACTCAATTCTGGTGAGAGGGAATATAGAATCCACAAAGTCACCATGTCATCACATCTTTCCCAGTGTGCAAAGCTTGGATCATCCAAATCAGGCTTCATAATTTTCCCACTAATGAAGCCTGTTTTTCTCTTCACTGATAGTGCCTTAAGTACAACTCGTCTCCATGATCTATAATCAGTTCCATCGAAAACATTTGGCAACAATGTTGATCCTGCATTCTTTGAAGGATGCAAATAAAATGGATTAGTAATGTCCAATCTCACAGTAGAAGAAGTTACAATGTTTGAATTATGAGATTGAACATCAACCATATTGATCAATATACTTTTGAAATAAAAAACACCAGTTCGTGTAAAACAACAACCACAAAAAATACAAATAGATGATATGCAACATGATATGCAGCAGTGATTTATCACACATAAAAGATAGAAAGCAGAATAACACCAATCACAATTGATTCCAACACTTCGAATAGATCAAGAAATAGAAACGAACACAATCTCACAAATTCCCAATTATGAACTTAAACCATACTCACAGATCAAAGTTGAATGCGGAATGATCTCTAAACTCTGATAGCATGACAAAATTCCAGATTGAGGTATCAAATCAGTGAGCTTCCTCCATTAATTGAGGTTAAGCTCAATGAGAAAAGAGGAAGAAGAACAGAGGATACAATAGAACATTCTAGAATGAAGAGAGGATCATACTATTCCTTTCTCAATGAATGAATAATGAATACAACAGTTGTATATATACATGAATAGAACTTGAGAATAACCAACTAACCAACTAATTGTAACTAACTACTTAACAGTGTTTAATAAATTCCTAACTAACTTCAAGTATATAACTCTAACTAATTCTATCACACACTAGTTGACACAAAAAATTCAAGCTTAAACTATAACAACTACACAGATAGCACATGTCACACCAAGTATGTTCACAAAATCAACATAAGTCACGTAAATGACCCCTCAAAACCTCCTAACCTCAAGAATTGACTCTATAACATAGTATACTCATACATATTACTCATTTAAGAAATCATACAAATTACTTATCCTTCATTTAACAGGTGCCCTCACCACTATATAGTCACTCATAATCATTCAGAAGTATACAAGTTATCAAAAGCATGGGTGTAAAATAGAATTTTGCTCACTCTCCCAGAAAAATTCTCATGCAACACAAGATGAACCATTGGCAAGCTTTAGTGTAATGATACACTAAATATTAGAATATGAAAGTTTAACATCAAAAAACACTTTGCGGATTGTAATGTAGGCTAAGAAACGGGCAAAAACATATTTTTAGGGTAATAATAGTGAATAACGTTCCCAAGCACTTTAATACGTTGAAATTTAACTTCTGAACACATTTTCTAACAACCTATTAAACACCACTTTTCTCTTCTCAATTCTCTTTATTTATCACCTCTATTAAGCTAGATTACATACCTTTTGTAGGATGTTCTTGATTAATTTATTTTAACACAAAATTAGTTCTTTTGTGCTCTCGACAACAAGAAATAAGATTTTTCACACACTAAAGTTATTACTTTTGGGACTCCAATTAGACCTTTTGCTTTCTTCAATATTCTCTCCTTATCGACTTATTTTTACCTATGCACTTAGGAATTCTGGATCAAATTCATGGTTTATTGAAGGAATGGGAATAAGCTATTGCCCATGTTCCAGCCAAAGTCCCATGGCCTAATCCTACTTGGAAAAGGATTGAAATTATTCTATTTATTTGGTTTCAATTCTATTAGGAAAAGGATTGGAATTGTAATCCTATTTGTAGTTGGTTTTGACTTTGTGAGGAAAAGCACAACTCTATAAATAGAGGATGATCTTGAGAGAATAATCAATTGCTCATTGGTATTGTCTTTGAAAGACATTAGGACATAAGAGAGGTTTTTTAGAGAGATTTCAACAAGAGAAAAGAGAGAAGAAATAGGGTTCTTTTGCTGTAGTCTTTTTCTCCGACCAGCAACGTTCAGATCGTATTTTCCGATTAACTAACCGTTAGATCGGTCTGAAATTTGGACTGAGTGTTTATGACATCTTGGTGGTTGTTTTGAATGGTGGAGATCGGATTCGGAGGTCAGCAAGATCCTATATTAGGTCCCAAACAGAATCTGGGTTTGGGTGGTATTTATTTCTATTTATCTTTTGTTGGTATAGCTATTGTTTGTTCTGTTTTGGCACTTGTTGTGTAGCCATTAGAAGAATATTTGTAACCCTCTTATTGGTATAGTGAAGCAATTCATATCTTGTCGATCCCGTGGTGGTTACCTTCGTTTTGAAGGGTTTTTCCACGTTAAACTTGGTGTTCTTTATTGTTAGATTTTCGTTTTTATTTTTTTGTTACAACAACTGATATCAGAGCTATGGTTATCTATATGGAGGGGAATATGAGCAAGATGGTATGTCTAAATGGAAGAAACTACAACATATGGAAAATCAAGATGAAAGATCTATTGTTCGTGAAAAAGATGCATCTTCTGGTTTTTTCTGCTCATAAACCCGAGAATGTGACCGATGAAAATTGGGAATTTAAGCACCAACAAGTATGTGGATGTATAATACAATGGGTTGAAGATAATGTTCGCAACAATATTGTGAATGAGACACATGCTAGAAGATTTTGGGAAAAGTTGGAGATGCTTTATGCTTCAAAAACTGGCAATAACAAGTTGTTCTTGTTAAAACAATTGATGATCTTTAAATACAAGGAAGGCAGTCTTATTCTTGATCATATAAATGATTTTCAGGGTATTCTTAATCAGCTATCAGGAATAGGTGTTAATTTTGATGATGAAATACAAAGACTTTGGCTTCTTAATACTCTACCGAGTTCTTGGAAAACTCTTCGTGTTTCTTTAACAAATTCTGCCACTGGTGGAAAGGTGTCTATGAAATATGCAAAGAGTGGTGTGTTGAATGAAGAGGTTAGGAGAAAATCTCAAGACAAATCTTCACATTCAGATGTTCAATATACAGAAGATCGAGGGAGACATAAGACAAGAGATCTGAGGAGTAGAGCTAAAAGCAGAAGCAAGTCAAAATTCAAGAATCCAAATATTATATGTTATCATTGTGGAAAGAAAGGACATATTAAAAGATTTTGCAAACAATTGAAGCAAGATCTTTAAGAAGGGAAAAAGGAAGAAAATAATGAAAATAATGTTGTTGTTGTTGTCTAAGATGACCTTCTCTTCGCTTGTAATAAAGACGTCATCAATTTTGTATCTCAAGATACAAGTTGGATAGTAGATTCTGGAGCCATATCACATGTCACACCAAGAAAAGACTTATTTTCATCTTATAGTACTGTTAACTCTGAGGTGTTAAAGATGGGTAATGCTGGTGAGGTTAAGGTGTTCGGTGTTGGCACTGTTTGTTTGAAAACCAATATCGGTTCAACGTTGGTCCTTCAGAATGTCAAGCATCCTCCAGACATTACCTTGAATTTGATCTCTGTAGGACAACTAGATGATGATGGCTATCATAATGACTTGTTCAATGGCCAATGGAAGCTCACCAAAGGCTCATTGATTTTAGCTCGAGGAATAAAACACTCAAATTTATACGTGACACAAGGATCAATTCTTGGTGACTCTATAAATTTGGTGAAAAGCGAGACTTCATCAGAATTGTGGCACAAGAGGCTTAGTCATATGAGCGAGAGGGGGATCACATGTTTGGCTAAGAAGAATTTGTGTGCTGGTATGAAACAAACAAAGGTGAAAAGATGTGTTCATTGCTTAGCAGGGAAACAGAAAAGAGTTTCTTTTCACAGTCATTCTCCTTCAAGAAAGTCTGAGCTATTGGAGCTAGTACATTCAAATTTGTGTGGTCCTTTCAAAGTGAAGTCAAAAGGTGGTGCACTTTACTTTGCTACTTTCATTGATGATCATTCTCGCATATGGGTATATCCTTTAAAATCCAAAGATCAAGTGCTTGATGTGTTTAAACAGTTTCAAGCCTTATCTGAGAGACAAATGGGAAAGAAATTAAAATGTATTTGCACTGATAATGGTGGTGAGTATATTGGTCCCTTTGATAACTACAGCAAATTGCAAGGAATTTGTCATCAGAAGACTCCTCCAAAGACTCCTCAATTAAATGGTTTAGCAGAGAGGATGAACATACTTTAGTTGAGAGAGTTAGATGTGTGCTTTCAGAGGCTAAACTTCCAAATTCTTTTTGGGCTGAAGCACTTAACACTGTTGCTTATGTTATCAATTTGTCTCCTATTGTTGCTTTGGATGGTGATGTTCCAAACAGAGTTTGGTTTGATAAGGATGTTTCTTATGATCACTTGAAAGTGTTTGGATGTAAAGCTTGTGTGCATGTTACAAAATATGAGAGGTCGAAATTAGATGTTAACACTAATTAGTGCATCTTCATTGGTTATGGACAAGATGAATTTGGATATCGCTTTTATGATCCAATTGATAAGAAGCTCATTAGATGTCGTGATGTTGTGCTCTTTGAAGATCAAACTATTGAAGATATTGACAAGACTAAGAAACCAGACTCTCAGATTCATGAGAGCTTAGTTGATGTTGATCCAATTCCTATTATTGATACATCTTCTACACCTGAAATAACCCAAGATAATGATCCAGATAATTATCAGAGTGTATAAACTTTAAATGTTCCTACTGATGATGTTTTGGTTGATAATCAACAAACTCATGGTGAGATGATCACTTCTGATGCTCCAGAAACCTCTTGTAGAAGATCTACTAGAGAGAAATGAAGTTCAACACGTTATTCTCATGATGAGTATATTCTATTGACTAACATGGGAGAACCTGAAGGTTATGACGAAGTCATGTTAGATACTCATAGAGATAAGTGGAAAGAACTCATCATAGACAATCATGAGTTTTGTAGAAGTATGGCAGGCATGAAGCCTGTCAAGAGATACTCTACTTGAAGTCCATTTCGCCCCTTGGCTGGAGGGGGAGTTTGTTGGGCTATTGCCCATATTCTAGCCAAAGGCCCATGGCCTAATCCTACTTGGAAAAGGATTGAAATTATTCTCTTTATTTGGTTTCCAATTCTATTAGGAAAAGTGTTACGACTGGAATCTAGACCCCAATTGAGACCGGCGTCGTTGACCTCTCAGAGGTCGCAGACAAGCCTACTTACGTCATTCTTACTTCAGCTAGGTTAATTTTAGCGGAAAATTTGAAACTTTTGTCGCTTAACATACTTACTAATCATTTCTAATAAATTCATAATTTGTTCACCATCAACCATCTAACATTAAGATCATCAAATCAAAGAAATAGTTTAATATAACAATAACTGAATACTTGCCAAAATGGCACCAATACAATGTCTGAAATAATATGAGAAAGAAACGCTAGTGGAACATACTCCACTAGCTCAATCCTAAGACTAAGCTAGAATATAAATGGGCAAGCATCCTCGAAAGCATGAGGGACTACCAAGTCCGGATGAATGCTCAACGTCCGGATAGCTTCAGCATCCACCTGTAGCTCTAGCGTCCACTTGTGCCTGCACCTAAAATTGTAAAGTTGTATAGGGTTAGTACACACTTGTACTAAGTATGGGTATATGCAAGCACACACCAAGGACATGCATGAGAAAGGATAGCTCTTTCATAATAACATGATTATGGAAAGTCAAGTCAGTGGACTTGCCAAATTGGGATTAGGAAAGTTAGTGAACTTTCCAAATTTGGCTTAGGAAAGTCAGTGAGCTTTTCAAATTTGGATTAGGAAAGTCATGCCATGAGAATAACATGCATCATCATACTTATCATATTGCACACAGCACATAACATCTTACACATAACACTTATCACATAACATATAGCACATAACATCTTTCATAACATTCATTCATATGCCATGAGACCTTCAAATCATGGACTTGACATTAAGACTTTCCAAAATGAGGGCTCAACATATGGGACCTCAACTAGGGAGTCTTCATTAGCAAACACAGAGTCTGCTTCATTCATTCATACGTACTTCACTTCATTTCGTTCATAGGCCAGTGTGAACACCAGCTATACCTAGGGTGTAGTTTAAGACTTTCATCGGGTTTGCTGTGCAATGATCAAGAATAACCTAGTGTCATTACCTGAGTCTAGCTCACCTCTTGATTATCCTATCCTAACACCTTTGGTATCGTTCAGTTCATTATGTGCTTCATTTATGGATGGCCTCATTCATTCATTGGGAACTTTAACTTTAAACAACATAGATTATGTGAGCATCATGAAATCCAGTGTCTCCCCCACATCGAAAAGAGGTGGAATCACCGGCCAAAGTGAACCAAAACATGCTAGCGTACATGGGAATTTAACCCCGCCAGATCCCTATGTTGGCAGTATAGGTTGGAAGACTAGGAGATATAAGGAGACCCATACCCAGCAAGCCGGACAGTCTCATCTCATGAGAGTTACGTGAACCTCCGCCATTCTCGAAAGAAGGCATCACCGCTCATAGCTAGCCTATCGGTACTCAGTATAAAGTTCCATTACATTCAACTCATACGTCATGGAAGCTGGCTTCTAGTATGAGGACATCATAGCTCAATAGATGATTTCTCATCTCATCATTAGTATTAAGTTTGTTAATCTCAATACTTTCATTAGAGTGTTCATAGAGACTGGTCTCTTCATTAACTTTACACTCTCATAGGTGAGTACGTTTTGGTAACATTTACTTAGGGTCATTTGAGATTGTTCTCATCTTTTACATTAGCCTCATATCATGTTGTCACCACATTCATTAACATTAGCACAATTGCTCTTTATAATTACTCACCCCATTTTACGTGAATGTTCATTTCATCATATGCCAATGTACTTGACCATTTGTGTGTTTCATACTCTTACATAACCCTTCTAGGGTTTCTTCATTTTATTTCATACATCTTAGGTTCACTTATTTTTAAACGTATGCTAGACTTATGGGTCTATACATATAAGCCATGAGGCTTCCTTCATAGTTTGTTAAGTGACTCATATCTTCCTAAGATTATGTAGTACAAGACTTATGTATCTTGTATGTATGCCAAGATGTTGATTTCGATCTAAATAGGTGGTATTATTCTTGAACATTTAATTCACGTATGAATTATATATCAATACGGAAATTTGGGCAAGGGAACCCAAGTTCGAACCCCTTGGACAATACTTACATTTTTCCTTGACTTTATTTTTAGTCTTCATGATATTGGGACCCTAGATCGAGCCCCAACAAAAACATTCTATCTTTATTTTTCTCCTTATATTCTCCTCTTATTTGGCCGAAGGGTTGTGAGATCGAACCCCCACAACCCCTTTTTTTATTTTTTATTTAATTCCCCTTGTCTAATTTCGCATAGACTATGAGGTTGTGGGATCAAACCCCCACAGCCTCTCCTTATTTATTCATTAAATTCACTAGGGCTGTGAGGTTGTGGGTTCGAACCCCCACAACCTCCTTATTTTATTTTATTTAAAATTGACTTAGCTAGGCGTTTGGCAGTGAGGTTTTGGGATCGAGCCCCCACAACCTCACTTTATTTTCTTATTTATTTTTCCCTTCTCCTTTCCAGCCTTGAGGTCGTGGGTTCTATTCCCACGCCTCACACTTCCTTTCTTTTAATTTATTTCACTTCATTCGCTGCCTGGAGGTCGTGGGTTCGATTCTCAAGCCTCCCATTTTATTTATTTAAATTGTTGCTCTCTCCTTTCTCAGCCAGTAGACCCCATTTCGAATCCCCCCAACCCCTTTTCTTTTTCTTACGAAATTAAGGTGCTATATGGGTGAGGTCACAGGTTCGAATCCTGGTGGCCTCACCCCTTTAAAACAAATTAAATTTCCAGCTTTCCCCTCTATACTTTAGCCTAAGGAAACTTGTAGTTGCTGCTGGAAAATTAGTCATTTTATTAGCTTATTTTCACCAATATTTCCACTTGAAAACTTAGGAAAATTGGTGGATCGTTTAACACTTTTTGGGGTGTATTTCATGGATTCGTTTAACACATTCTTAGGTGTAGATTCATTGTCATTTTGGCTACAACTTTCCACCTAAAATAAGTCACATACACCTCATATGAACATCACGAATTACACATTTTATGCACGTTAATTTCAGCCATCAAACTAACCATTTTAAGACTTCAAAACGGATAGCAACAACAACAAACATTTACATATTGCACCACATCATTTTCGGTTGACATCATTGAACATGCTAGCTATTTCTAAATGCAAAATCACAAAGAACATCATATTTCACACTTAGCTACCAGCAACCCTACCAAAAACATGATTTCTAACCTAATTTAGATTGAAATCGGAAGGAGACTAGGGACAAGGAGTTCAACATTCAAGGGGACAGCCCTAGTTTCATACGTTGAATTTTGTAGAAAGAAATTCCTCTTGTAGAAAGGATTCCAAGAGAGAAAACCCATACCTTGTTGTAGCTTTCCACACCTTTCAAGTGCTGCCCAAATCCTCCCCTAAACCTTCAACACAATCCCGTCGAGAAGATGATGCAAAGTTTTTGTTTATTAAGTTAGCTTGCTTGTTGCATATTTTTTTTTTGTAAGTTCTTTGAGTGTAGAGAACTTTCGATTGCTTTCTAATGTTTATATCTTCTATTTTTGCAGCCAAGTAAAACAGAATGAATGAGAGAGATAGAGAGAATTAGGCGTGAGAGAGAGAGTTTGTGTGAGATAGTGCCTCTTAAAACTAGGATAGTTGGCAAGACTTAGTCAATTTTAAAAAAAACATTAATTAATAAATAAATAATAATTAATAATAAAATTTGATTTTCCTTTTTAAATCAGCCATTAATTATTAATTTATTAAATTAATTCACCCATAAAAAAAATTACATTAAATCATTGCTCCCACCTAGGTTCGAACCCGGGTGGAGCAAGACTTAACTTCTAGAGCTCAAATTCGGCTCTCTCCCCAATTTGACCCTCCACCTTATTAAATAACTAATTAAATATATATTTAGGGTAATTACGATACTACCCTTATCCAGGAAAAAGACCATTTTACCCCTAGACCCTTCAAACCTAAGATTTTCTCTTTTTAAGTCCGGTAAAGACTCCTTCGAGTAAATCTTCGTATTCGAGATCCCTACATGGCTGGTCCCAACCTTTCCAAGGTCAACTAACTCCCCAAGTTAGTTGTCTTGGCTGTAACAAGGGTTCCGAGGTCTGGTTCTACGCGCATCAATCCGTGCAAACCCTGGTCTAATCGTAGGCATTCTTGACACATTAGCATTTCTTATCTTATTCATTTTTAGGATTGTTACAAAAAGGACTGGGATTGTAATCCTATTTGTAGTTGGTTTTGACTTTGTAAGGAATATCACAACTCTATAAATAGAGGATGGTCTTGAGAGAATAATCAATTGCTCATTGGTATTGTCTTTGATAGACATTAGGACATAAGAGAGGTTTTTTGAGAGAGCTTTCAACAAGAGAAAAGAGAGAAGAAAAAGGGTTCTTTTGCTGCAGTCTTTTTCTCCGACCAAAAAGTTTCAGATCGTGTTTCCCGATTAACTAATCGTTGGATCGGGCTGAATATGGACTGAGTGTTTCTGACATCTTGGTGGTTGATTTGAACGGTGGAGATCGGATTCGGAGGTCAGCAAGATCATGTTTTAGGTCCCGAACAGAACCTGGGTTTGGGTGGTGTTTTTTTCTATTTATCTTTTTTTGGTGTAGCTATTGTTTGTTCTTTTTTGGAACTTGTTGTGTAGCCATTAGAAGAATATTTGTAATCCTCTTATTGGTATAGTGAAGCAATTCGGATCTTGTCGATCCCATGGTGGTTACCTTCGGTTTGAAGGATTTTTCCACGTTAAACTTGGTGTTCTTTATTGTTAGATTTTCGTTTTCATTTTTTCGTCACAACAACTGCTTGTTGGGACCAAAATAAGCAGGTGTAAATGCGGAAGCTAGCAATGCAAACCTCGAAATACCACAAGTAAAAAGACAGCCGAGAAATAAACTAAAAGACACAAAGATTTAACGTGGTTTGGTCAATCGACCTATGTTCACAAAGGAGATGAGCAATCCACTATAAATATGAGAGTACAAAATACAGAGAGAAACAACCTCAACCATGTCACAACCCAAAAGCATACCCTAGAAGATAGGGTACAATCTTGGATTGTAACTGGCGTCGTCGACCTCTCGGAGGTCTAAGAGAAGCCTCTCATATCATTCATTGCATTTGGCATAGTAAATTTAGCGGAAAATTTAAAACTTTTCATAGCACATCATATGCTAGAAACATCACATCGTATATATATAAAACATAAGTCGTAATACATATTTAAACTCTAAGTCTCTTTGCCATCTTAGACTCAATAACTTTAGAATACATTAGGGACACGGCCCATACAACACCTTACATAACTATACAATATTTAAAGACTTCATATTAAAGACATAAGTAGGACATCCTTGAACTTAAGGATTCCTTTCCTTGAGCTTGAGAAAACACCTATCAAGCTTCTCGATCATAGATCTCCTTTAAGCATTCCATAACCTACACTTTGTGTAAAAAGTAAAGAAGAATGGGATTAGCACAAGAATGTACTAAGTATGGCAACCATGCGAAAACATGCATTTAAAGGGACATTTCCTTTGAAATCATACTTCATGCCATTTTGAGTAAATCATCATAAACCTTTGTCAATAGCATTTATATCATCCACTTACTTCATAGTAACACAATCAAAGACCAAACATCATAGAAAAGCACATATAGAATATAAGTACACATAGAGGTCACTTTACAGTGAACTCACTTTTCTTAGCATTTAACTCTTTCTTTCAATTCATTAACCTCCTAAGTAATCCTTTAGGGATACTTGGTGCAATGCATCACCTTAGGAACATAAGAGAAAACCATACATAGCATCTACACAAGACAACACATGCCATCGTAGAAGTATAGTACAATATAAACATAGTCAAACCAAGACTACAATATCATATATAAAGGACACATACATAATCATATGCATTAGAGAACCTTCCTAAGACTTCCTAAGGAGTCACTTGTGCAATGTCTAGATGGGTTCATTACTTCCATCTATCCTAAGTAACTTACCTTAAGTCCTCCTAGTTAGGATCCTATTCAATTACTTCCATTGTCCATTTTACCTTTAGGGAAACCATAACCTTAACCGACATAGACCATGGGTGCTAATCATGGAATCCGGTGTCATCATATCCTTACACCGATGGAAGGTGTTCTACCGGCCAAAGTAGAACCATCATAAACATAGCTATCGAGGTAGATTCCTCTAGCTAGTATCCTATGGTGGCAACATAGTTCAAGAACTAAGAGATAGGTATTCCCTCTATGTACCATTCGGTAATGGGGCCTCATCTCATGAGAATTCATGAGTGAATATTTCTCAAGGAAAGTCAACATTTCATGTAGATCCATAGGTGAGTATTCCTCTAAGGAAAGTCAACACTCTATAAAGAACAAATGGTGAATATTCCTCTAAGGGAAGTCAACACCTCTCAATGTCAATTTCGCTCGGTGCTAAGTTAGGTTCCCTTTATTGAAAAGCCTTTATTACGTTTATTTATAAAACATAAGCTTTAGAATATCCATCATTCATATGCTTATAGCATATTCAAGCACCTATCTAGAATTTATAACATTCTTGGGCACCCCTATCAAGGCCCCTATAAATTACTAGATCATCCATATGTGTGAGTGTATATATATATATGTGAGAAAACCTTTCACATAACACATCAAGTCACACCTGTTCATATATCAATGCATAAGTCTATAGGCATAACTATATGAGCAATCCTTTCATATAAACCTACTAAGACACTATACACATTCATACTTCATCATATCATATTCATATAATCATCCTTCATATGCATAAGAACCAAACCTAGGAACTATCCTATCAAGATATACATGTGCAATGCATAGACAAGGTCCCATACCCTTGTCCATACTAGTACACCTATCAAGTCATCCTAGTAAGGGAATACAAATCATACATTCATAAACATCACCTTGATATGCATAGTAGTAGACACTAGTGAATATGAGAACTACCTTTCATTTAGACCCAATGACTCATACTACTTGTAATATGCATGTAAGTGAGAGTGTGTGTACATTTACCAACATGATCACATAATGGCCATCAATAACATCTTAAGTCAGCCACACTATTAGACCACATTATACTTCAAGCACATAACACACAACACATAATAGCATAGGAGACATGACAATATATACCATGAAATCAAGACTCCTAACTTTAGCTATTTATACTTCCATATAAGGGGTACATGGGTAGAGGTTATTAACCACTTTAACACATTAATGGAAGCACCTATACAATACCCTAACATAATTATACACATGCTCATACAATAGCCACACCACCTAATTCACAACTAGAATAGGAAAGTAGGCATAAGCTTCTCATAGTATCATTTTAAGCATATGTTCATAAGTTCATCAATTTGCCTTCATGGCCATGGTCAATACATATATAATGACAATAAAGTAAACACCGCCACCATAAGTGGACCATACCACACAATGCCATAAAAGGCTTCATCAACATTTCTATAAAGAATAGAGAAGTAGAAGAGTAGAGGAATTAAGCATTCTTACCAATTTCTCACCCTTTGATCATCATTGATCAATACACCTTATTCATCAATAAAACACATAAATGGCAGTAGCTATATGTACTTTAAACATATAAGAAACCATGTACAAGTCGCTACAAGATTATGCCATAACAGAATGAAACATATCAACATACTAGGAAAGTAGAATAACATAGGTCATTAGCTAACTTCCCTTACATTGATTTTAGATCATAGTTCATACATATGTAAGTCTAAGGCAGTAGCTAATTACGTAAGAAATCAAGCCTAAGTCATGAATCATCTAATCACAATTCAAGATCCATCACATACTTAGCCTCTTGACTTCATAACCTAAAAGAATCTATACCAATTCATGCAAGCCCTTCTTAATTTGAACATTAAGGATTTATACTTACAAAATTCATCCATTACATCACCCTAAAAGAGTAGCTACAGCAGTTCATACGAAATCAAGAGCCTACACAACCGATCTCACAATCGTCTTCAAGACAACATATAGAAACATAGGTTATTCATGCTCAAAACTTCATATATTTATCATCATGGACTTATCATCATCAATTCAACATCAGTTAGTGTCAATAACAATAACAACAAGCAATTCAACATAAGAGAATCACCAATTCATCAAGAACAAGCCATAATCACAAAGCCCATGCAAGAGCTAAACCTAATTTTGGAAGGAACATGGGTTCATCATGCAATTGGAGTGAAATAACATTCAAATCACTGTATTAACTTCAATTCATCATGATTTAATCATTAAAAACGTTTTGAGAAAGAACCCATGGCTAGATTGGAGAAGAAGAACTTTGATCATAAACTTTCTTTGAAAAACATTGAGAATGGCTCTCTAGATGAAAAGATAACTAGAGATGAAGATCACCATACCTTTTATTAGTTGAAAACCTTTAAAACTTCATGATTCATCCATGTAAAAACCCAGCTTGAATCTGTTCTTGAGCTTCACCAACAATGGTGGTTTTAGAGAGAACATTTTTGGAGAGAAAGGCTTAAAATATGTGAGAGGGTTTTGGGAATGGGTTAATCACGTTTTGGATGGCTTATATACACCTAAAATCACTTAATTAAACCTATTATAGTCAGTTTAGGACGTGGGGTGAATTTACCATTCACCCCTTTAAGAGGCAGCACGCGGGCAGTTAACTAGCAGGCCACCCGCGATGAGGCCCATGATGGGGCGTCATGGCCATGATGGGCCGTGGCAGCCTTCCGTTGCAGGACACTTGGCAAATTTCTTAGCTCACAACCTGACCAAGGCAAGTCTCCTTCGACGGGACCTTCTTGACGGTCCGTTGGGGTCCCAACGGTCCGTCATTGGGTCCGTCAAGAGACACTGCCCAGGCAGTGTTTAGGCAGCCTTGAGGTCCTTCTTTTGGGGCCTCTTGTGGGGCCCTTTAGAAGTCGTACCCGGACGTTTCCAACGCTATTACAAACCTTAACATGTTATAGACATACCACATAAGTTTCAACCAAAACAAACACCTACAAGACGTCCAAACAGCCTTGACCCCAACATGACATACGATGAACGTCTTAGGGGCTATCTTTCGAACGTCTTGGACGTTCTTGGGCGTTTGACCTCCAAACTTCACGAAACTTCATATAGTAACATTAAACATCATTTAAAACCATTTCAAGACTTATTTGACTCATTTCACACAACTTAGGCATGCATACACACATGAGGCACATAAGCGACTATTCGTCGAACGTCTTGGACGTCCCTTGACGTTCGACTTCCAAATCACTTCAAACTTTGCACACTGACTCTATATGACATAATAAGGCATTTTAGGACCTTATAACGTTAAGATGAACATGTTAGGCTCTAGAAACCTTATCTCATTTTCGAGGTCTTACAAACCAATTCACTCGGAATACATGGGAGGTTCACACAAGTGATAATGTATCAAGCTTGTGACCCACAAATTCTCCCCCTAACCAAAACTCTCAAAGCCCTTAAGACTACATTGTGAATGCTAATTAAGTTAGAAGGAACATGCCTCTATTTATAGAGTCCTAAACCTTTTCCTACTAGAAAATGGACTAGTCAATCCAAAATCTTTTCCTAAAAGGAAAACCTATTTATTGTAAGAAATCAGGGCAAATAAAACCCAACAATCTCCATCTTGACCTGAATTTCTGACAAAATAAATTTGTCCATCTTCATCACTTAATCTTCAACAACTTGCTTCTCTTCTCCATAATCTCCTTCGCAAAAGTTATGTCTCAACACAGAGAACCTCTCTGAAACAATTTCTCCAGCAAAAATCTTTATTACTATCAAAAAAGGTTGCTGTTAGAACTACACCCGCCAAGATGAACACATCTTTCTAACCTGGTTCAATCATCGTTTATCGAACCACAAAACCTGACTCCATCATTGAATCTGGCTCTGATACAACTTGTTAGGACCGAAAATTAAGCAGGTTTAAACGCGGAAGCTAGCAATGCAAACCTCAAAAGACCACGAATAACAAGACAGATGAGAGATAAACCAAAAGTCACAAAGATTTAACGTGGTTCGGTCAATCGACCTACGTCCACAAAGGAGATGAGCAATCCACTATAAATATGAGAGTACAAAATACAGAGAGAAACAACCTCAACCAATTCACTCGGAATACATAGGAGGTTCACACAAGTGATAACGTATCAAGCTTGTGACCCACAAATTCTCCCCCTAACCAAAACTCTCAAAGCCCTTAAGACTACATTGTGAATGCTAATTAAGTTAGAAGGAACATGCCTCTATTTATAGAGTCCTAAACCTTTTCCTACCAGAAAAAGGACTAGTCAATCTAAAACCTTTTTCCTAAAAGGAAAACCTATTTATGGTAAGAAATCAGGGCAAATAAAATCCAACAATTTTTACCTATGCACTTAGGAATTCTGGATCAAATTCATGGTTTATTGAAGGAATGGGAATAAGATTCATATGAGGCTGCCAAAGAACAAGCTAAAGGCTCAAAGGGGCTAACTAGGATCATACATTGAGGTAGATAAAGCAAACACTAAAGAATAAAAGAAAAAAAAAGAATAAGAAACTCGAATAATGATAATAAAAAAAGTCCAAAAAAAATTTTTGTATGAAAAATATTAAAATATAGCTTGAACTTGGCTAGAAGAATTATATATATATACCCCTACATTTTTTTTTCATTTAAAGTAAAAAATATAATATAAAACTAATTTTTTCTTCCATTAGATGAAGGGTATATGTGAGCTCTTTTTGTAACGACAAAGATATATGTGAGTAATTTGTTTAATGGTAAGGGTATATATGAGTCAGTTTCATTACTATAGAGTCGAGTAAGAAACCAGCAAGATATGGACTTTGTTCTTGACTTATTTGGCTGATGATTTAGATATACACGAGGCATGTTGGACCTTTATTTACGAAAAAAAGTAATCTTCGGCATTAAAGCAGACAACTGGCTTACCGAGATGAGTCCCATGTTGAATGTCAATAGTAGTAGAAGCTGTTGTAGATGCCAGAGTTGCTTGGACAGTACCAGCAAATGTGGGCTTCAATATTATTGTTATTAGTATCTTTTTTTCGGCAAAATAATTAGGCTCTTATTAACACGACATTGCTAACTAATGGAAAAAGTTAAACACCAACATAAAGGGCACAATACAATTAATCATTCTCTGGTTCGATCCAAATGTAGGATGTTGGTTGAAAACATTTTGACTTAAATAAGCTTTGATGCCCAAGTAATCGAAAGAGTAACATTTGCGATTGAACAAACAATAAAAAGCACCCTTGTTTCTGTGCAACACATGTTTTCAAGCATTATCCTGCCAAGCTCACAAACATTGTTTTATTATTGTCTAAACTTGTTATTCGTCCGTCTCCAACACTTCAACATTCATTTTGTACCTCCGAACCTCTACTTCCCCTTCATGGATTCCTTCATTGTCGACATAAACATATTGGATCGACTTTTGTTTTCGACGTGGAAAGTAGCTCACATAAAATTCCCAACTATGAATTGAGTTTCCGTTGATGTTGTTATTGGTATCAGTAGGAGGGGCTTCAAATTTTAGCTGTCTGTGCTGCTTTGCGGGGCGAATATCCTTGAAATTTTAGAATTGAACAAACTCAATTCTTTACGATTGTGGAGAAGCACATAAAGGGAATCGGGGATACAAAATGACCTTGCTCGGAATTCATGTGTATAGGACTCATCCTATTCACAAGGTTAATCTAAATAAGTAAATTATCAAAAAACATAGAAGGTACACGGGGACACACATGCAACACACATTCCTAGAAACTAGTCTCTAAAAAGATGGCAGAGATTTGTGGAAAGTCTAGTAAAAGATAGAGATTGATTTCTATAGATTTTGAAGCCTATGCAGTTGGTATAAACATAGGAAAAGACGATGTGAATGAGATTTACTTTGAGCACCAAGAGTGTTATTTGGCTTGGTTCTTTACTTATTTGGATATACATGACAATGAGGCTGGTTGTACCTTTATATCGGACAAAAAAAGGTCTTATTCAAACTTTTAACGATATTACCATATGTTATTCATCATAGAAATCAATGTACATTATTATATAATCAATTAAGCTATTTTAACAAATCTCTGTAGCTGAAATTGTCTAATAAATAGCTTACTTAGCTCTTCCATAGTTGGTTTTCCCTTTAGGAATTTCCCGACTATATGGTATGTTTCCTGTAAGATTAAAGAAAGTAATCTTGGCACAAAAGAACACAACCAGCTCCCATGTTCAATATCAATAGTACTAGAAGCTGTTGTAGATCAATAATTAGCTCTGGAGCATTTTAATAGTTACTAAGCTTATTAGAACAAGTCACGATTCGAGACTACCCCTAGTCGTAACACGATGCACTTAGAGTCATAAGTGACCCCAAACTTTTAGATGAGATGGTCACACCTCAACACAATGATGTAAAATCTTGCTGAGCCGAACACTAGCTTGCTAATGGAAACCACCCCCGAAACCATTGTTCAAATCCAGCTAAAGCCCTTTCAGAGTAAACCTTTCCACTGTATATTCTTTGCTTCCCCGAACACCTTCAGATCTCCACTGACATGAAATTGCATATGTGAGTCAAAGGGAATAAGTGTCTCAGATCCTATCCAATCAATATGTACAAAATGGGGAAGTGATCCCTTTTTTTTGGCTCATATTCACATGTTCGTGTTTATCATCTGGCAGTGATTATCACATACTCACAATTTTTTTTGGATGTAGTTGTTTTTTTTCTGGAGAGGCTATGATTCGACAATATGCAGCCACCATGCATGGAGCCTATTTGAGTGGCTTAAGAGAAGCTTCTCACATTTCCCAATCCATGAAAGCGAGGCAAAACAATCCAAACAAAATTGTATGTTGTCCACAAAAAATTGTTAACAGTGTTGACACTATAAACACATCGACGGAATGAGAAATTCTTAGTTTCATTTTGATATTAGTCTCCGCAGTATATATATCTTTGAAGAATTTTTTTGTACAAATTTGTGGTCATCCAATGATCTCTATTACTTGTAACAAGGGAAGCTATTGCTCTCTGCTCCAATGCTTCCCATTAATGAAGTTACATGGACTGAAATTTCTGTTAGGTACCTGCTAATTATCATTGTTACGTCATCCATGGAATTTAACCTTGATTTTGCAGAAATTGCGTGCAAAGAAAGCGGTAGCTGAATGTTTAATTGATTACAAGGTGATTGTAGCCTGTGGGCCAATTTGTGGCTCACTTAATATAAGTAGTTAAGTGTACATGTTTTACATTGCCTATTACATTAATTAATAATAGTAATATATATATATATATATATATATATATATATATATATATATATATATATATATATATAACAATTTTTTATCAAACATAATATTAATCTAATATATGAATAACCTACTTCTTAACAAACCACAAAATGACCCCTTAGTATATAAATAAGCTTTATTTGAGATATTTACTTGAGATGTGCCGCCTTTTGCATATTTTGAATTCTTTATTACATATGGGAACACTCTTAAAGAGACCCCTCAAAGTTATTTTCTAAAGACTCTCCTCTTTTACATTGTCTCTAGAGCTGGAAACGAATCCACCTAAATGGGCAAGGAAAATATCGGTGCACTCCATTAGTAAGGAATGAATTTAGAAAGGAAAATGCATCAGGACCAACTAAGGTGAAAAGTTCTATCTATGTGTCTGATATCATTATGAAACAATGTATGTGTTATAATGTTGTACTGATGATTTTGATGATTCACAAACCTATTGAAGGGATCTGGTGACTATGATGAACTTTTTTCAAAGTCAACACTCCAAATGTATATAAAGGGCCATTTATTTTATTTAGACCTAATATGCATATGCACAACACGTACACTTAACTAGTTATATCAAGAAAACCACAAATTGTCCCACCATCACATTGTAATTAACGAAAACTCTACCGATTTCTTTTTAAGAAATTTTTGCAAACTCAAGTCTAAATTTCACGGATGACGTAACAATGCCAATTAGCATGTACCTCAGAGCAATTTCAGGCCTTGTAACTTCATTAACGGGAAGCATATCAAGCCTAGTTTTCTTATGAGTAGCTAAATTATCAGAATCTTTGAGTATTCTGTTGTATAATTTCTTGCTCTAACCACTTCACAAGCATTTTTTACTTGGAATTGTTGTGAAATAATCTTGAAAATTGAGAGGAGAACCTAAGTAAGAGAACTTACACAGTCAACCAACTCCACTCGATCAACTGTTGTTCGTCCATTTTATACACATCATGTCATGAGTAGAGCACAATAGGATTACTCTTTTTTTCTTATAAGCATCAACGCTGAAGACTCTGGGAAACCATATATTCCCACCCAGATGATGGTGATTCACCTTCCTTAACGCGTGAACTCCCATATACTATCCCCTATACTTTTTGAGTGAAACACTAGGTTGCTAATGGAAACCACCCCAAAACCAGGGTTCAAATCCAGCTAAAGCCCTTTCGGAGTAAACCTTTCTACCATGTATTCTTTGCTTCCCCGATCACCTTCAAATCTCCACTAGCATGAAATTGCATATATGAGCCAACGGGAATAAACGTGCATGATCATATACAATTGATATGTACAACATGGGAAAGTGATCCCTTTTATTTGGCTCATATTCACATGTTTGTGTACACTCATCTAGCAGTGATTTTGACATACTTAGGACCCGTTTGGCCATGCGATATGGTATCATGATATGGAACCATGAGATGAAATTGAAGTTTTGTTTGGACATGCGATATGGAATTTAGGTGTTGTATATTTTCTTATATACATAAAAACACCATAAGTTCTAAAACTATTAAAATAACCCTAATTGTTTATTCAATATTATCAAATAAACAAAAATTCATAAAATCATATCATAAATTATTACAAAGTTATTTGTTCTCAACTTAAGTAATTGTTTCATCAATATATTTGAGTTAAAATGAAACACCTTTCACGGCTCTTCAAGATTTTATTTGCTCAACAATCGTGAAGTGTGAGTTAAAGTGACTATATGTTGGTGAGAATCTTAAATTTTATGTCGGTGAGAATAATAAATTTTAAAAAGTAATAATTTGATTATAAATTTATTTATATGTGAAATAAATGGTTAGTAGATATAAATGTGGGGTTGTTTTAACAAAATATAAACTCGTGGATTAATTTTTGTATTAAAAAAACTCAAATCATGATATGGTATTCCCATATGATTCCATATCATGTTTTTTTTTTTGGAGAATATCGTATCACATCTCATGAGATGGAATCATGAGATGGAATCAGCGTAAAATCGCATGTCCAGACGCTGATTCCATCTCACAATACCATATCATGATATGGTATCACTTGACCAAACACCTAGTTATACAAAATCTTGGAGGACAATTGTTTTTTTCCTGGAAAGGCTACTATTCGACAACATGCAGCCACAATGCATGGAGACTATTTGAGTGGCTTAAGAGAAACTTCTCACATTTCCCAATTCATGAAAGCGAGGTGAACAATCCAAGGAAAACTGTATCAAAGAATGTTGGACCAAGCAATGATGTGTTGCAGGAGTTGTTCAACAATCCAGATCTAGCATTCGAGAAGTTCTTATTTGTATTTGATCCCTTCACTTGTGATTCTAAATCATTAGGTCTCATGAGAGTTACTTTGGGAAAACCATGAATTTAATACATAAAAGGCATATAATATGCTAAACAATGTTAAGTAATTAGTTACAATTAGTTGGTTAGTTGGTTATTCTCATGTTATATTCATGTATATGTCCACAATTGTTGTATTCATAATTCATTCATTGAGAAAGGAATGATACAAATTGTCTCTTCATTCTAGAATGCTCCATTGTATCCTCTATTGTTCTTTCTCTTTTCTCATTGATCTTAACCTCCATGAATGGAGGAAGCTCACTGATTTGATACTTTAATATGGAATTCTGTCGTGGTATCAGTCTGTTCACAATTCTAACTTATAAGCCACTTTACCAACTCTTTTCAGAATCTTGTAAGGGCCTCCATATCTAGGATTGATCTTCCCTTTCTTGCCAAATCTCATCACCCCTTTCAGAGGTTACACTTTTAAAAAAAACCAATCATCAACTTGGAACTCTAATTCCCTTCTCCTTATATTTGCATAGGACTTCTGGCGACTTTGGCTATCTTAAGTCTATCTCTAATGAGTATAACTTTATCCATAGCATCATGAACTGAATCTGGCCCTATCAAGGCTATCTTACCTACTTCATATCAACAAAATAGATATCTACATCTATGACATACAATGCCTCATAAGAGGCTATCTGAATGCTAGAATGGTAACTATTATTGTAGGCGAACTCTATAAGAGGAAGGTGATTATCCCAACTACCCTTGAAATCTATCACATAAGCTCGTAACATGTCATCTAAGGTCTGAATGGTACACTCTGCCTTCCCATCCTTTTGTGGATGAAATGTCGTGCTACGATTAACCTTAGTACCAAGACCTTTCAGAAATGACTTCCTAAAATAAGAGATAAACTGAGAACCTTTATCTAAGATAAAAGACAAAGAAACCCCATGCAACCTAAATATCACATTAATGTAAAGCTTGGCATAATCCTCCGCTGAATATGTAGTCTTAACTGCCAAAAAGCGCACAAACTTACAGATTTTAGTTGAAGTAATATCGAATCACTCTCTTGTTTTTCCTTAACCTCCGCTACTGTAACACATCATATCCAAAAACATACCAAAAATGCAGATTTTCAGAATTTGCAGGTGCCAGCAACAGAGCCAACTACGGACCGTCAGTCGACTTACGGTCCGTCAGTGGATTCCATTGATGGGCCAGTCAGCTTTATGTTCTCAATCGCGAATGACGAACAACCAGTACGGACCATTAGTCAACTTCATCGATTGGTCAGCTAACTTCAAGTTTTTAGTCATGAACGACAGTCGACCAGTACGGACCGCCAATCGACATACGGTCCGTCAGTCGACTCCATCTATTGGCCAGCTAACTTCCACTTCTCAGTCACGAATGATGGTCGACCAGTATGGGCCATCAGTCGACTTACAGTCCGTCAGTCGACTCCGATGATTCGCCAGCTGAATTTAAGTTCTCAATCACAAATAACGGTCGACCAGTACGGACCGTCAGTGATTTTGACAGCTTTTAATTCAGGGGTCTTTTGGTCTTTTCCTTGTTCATTTGGCCTCTAAGCTAAGTCATCTAGAGCCTAAATCATGATGTTTTAGTCAAGTTAAGACTATAAACATAACTAGAACATACCTAAGTCAAAATCATTAATCAAAACATAGAAAATTATAAGCAATAGAGGAGAAAAAGGTCAAGAACCTTAGTTCAAGAACGCAGAAAGTTTCCATCAATTCAAGCCCCAAAATAAAAAGATTTCCCCGTGGAATTCGTCACCAGGTATCTGGGATTTTACTAGTGGGTTCCTTTCGCCCATTAGGTCTCTAGAATCCAGTTAGTTTCTTGATTCCCTTATTATGAATTGACCTAGGATTTCTAGAATTACAACAGATCATCTTGAATTAGTTATTAACATATTCCAAATTAGATTATCATGATATTACATCGTTTATCGCATGAATTTTAGAACACTATCAGTAACATTCCAGAAAAATGTACTTGTTTAGGTAAGGGTCCATTAGGTTACAAGGATACGTATGGGGATACATAGGCATCCCAATGCCCAATATTGATAAATATTGGGCATATTAGAAAATATTTGCTTAAAGGGTGTTAGCTAATTTTCTAAGTATTAATAAGCTTGTTTAAGAAATGTACATGAAGACCCTAAGATAAAAACATATATTTCCTAGCATTTGCACATTAGGTACGAGGCATCCACGTGTCAAGCCTAGGCACCATAGTACATCACCAATTAAAATGATCATGTAGATTAAGTAGTGTCCAAGGACATAGTGAGGATCCTTGGACAAGGAGTGAACTTCCCAAATGCAACCATAAAAGTGCAAAGTTGGGAAAAATAGGCAGCAACACATGTGCAAGCACTTGTGTAACCGGCCGAGGGGAGACCACACGACCAAGACAACCGAATTCGGTTAGGCGGTTAGGGGCAGGCGCGCGAACGGTCCAGCCAAGTGGGGCCTGACTTCCTAACAACCTCTAGACTCTAACTAACTTAACCAACTAGCTAACTAACCTAGGACAAACGAAAATGAACAAACTAAGGGACCTGACAACCTAAGACCTAGTCGGGTGACACCAAACCGTGTATCTAACGAAGAGACAACCTAGTACCTACCTAGGATGGTCCAAAGAGGTTAATTGTGGTCTTAGTGACTTAGGGGTATTTTAGTAATTTCCCTAGGTCCCTTAATTAATTAATTTAGCAACTTAATTAATTAATTTAAAGCCTTGGTCAAGCCGAGACCCTTAGCCAATTTTCAGATTTGGCTAAGTCAAATGTTCTCCTATGTCTAGTCAATTTAGAAGAGGCGTTTTAGTAATTAGCTAATTAATTTATTAATTAAGTTAATTAGTCTAAAGTTGAATTATTCAACATCAGTTTCAAAGACCTAAAACCCACGATCATTCACTTAGAAACGGGACTCAAAGGCAGTAAGCAAAAACATAAAAAGAAAAAGGTTCTCTTAGGCTATTTCAAGATTTTCTTCAAGGTCTTTGTGCAACGTGATATTCGTAGATTCAATTCTACATAAGGTATGGGTTTTATGTCCTGGAATTCTTTCTCGAAGAGGCTTTTCAAACATTTTCAATTCATGAATATCGAAACTAGGGTTGTTCCTAATTGCCAACAGGTTAAGGTCGAACACCTTAAGCCTGGAGGTCTCACCTAGGCGATTGGGATTCCAACATGGAAGTGGGAGGCTATTAATATGGAATTTGTGGTTGGTATGCCCAGAACCCGAAGACTACATGATTCCATTTGGGTCATCATTGATAGAATGACTAAGTCTGCTCACTTCATTCTCGTAAAGTCTACTTACAGAGCCGAAGATTATGCCAAGCTATATATTGATGAGATCATGAGGTGGCATGGGATTCCTTTATCTATCATTTCGGATAGGGGAGCCCAATTCACTTCTCATTTTTGGAGATCTTTCCAAAAGAGCTTGGGTACACAGGTGAAGCTTAGTACTGCTTTTCATCCTCAGACGGATGGACAAGCAGAACGTACCATTCAGACCCTTGAAAACATGTTGAGAGAATGTGTTATTGACTTCAAGGGGAGTTGGGATGATCACTTCCCACTAATTGAGTTCTCTTATAATAATAGCTACCATTCCAGTATTGGGATGGCACCTTTTGAAGCACTATATGTCAGGAGATGTAGGTCTCCAGTTGGGTGGTTTGAGGTAGGAGAGTCTTCCATCCTTGGCCCTGATATCATACATGAGGCTATAGAAAAGGTGAGAACGATCAAGGATATATTGACTACTGCTTACAGTCGTCAAAAATCCTATGCTGGTAACAGAAAGAGGGCTTTTGAATTTGAAGTAGGTGATCAAGTCTACTTGAAAATATCACCCATGAAAGGGGTGATGAGGTTTTGTAAGAAAGGGAAGTTGAGTCTGAGGTATAGATCTTACATAAAGTAGGGAATTTTGCCTACGAACTAAAGTTACCAAACGACTTGGCTTTTGTTCATCTAGTGTTTCACGTTTCGATGCTTAAGAAGTGTCTAGGCGATTCAGCATCCATCCTGCCTGTTGATGGGGTTAGGAGTCGATGAGAACCTTGCTTATAAAGAGGTTCCAGTTGCAATTTTAGATCGCCAAGTGAAGCAATTGAGGAACAAGGAGGTTGCCATCGTAAAGGTGTTATGGAGGAATCACCTTGTTGAGGGAGCGACATGGTAGGCCGAGGCCGATATGAGATCCCGTTACCCTTACTTGTTCATTTTTTGAGGTTACATATACTCTTCCTAAATCTGGTTTTGTTTAAGAAACTGTATGTTTTTAGTGCATTAGTCAATTTTGGTGTTGTAAGTCCATAATTTTGTGTTTTATACTTGCACTATATGAGTTGAAATGAGTTCATGCTTGCATTCATGTTGCTGTTTTTGTATAGCGTAGACATGATTTTTGTGTTGCATGAGTTGTGATGTGCATTAAGTTAAGTGTGATTGAGAAGGAAGTTCCTCAATCTCAAATATGAAGCTTCAAATAAGCTTTGAGTAATATGCATCATCAGAGTAAGTGTGAATCAGATATTCATCAAAGAGTAAAGTTTCAAGTATGTTAAAGTGTTTTCAAAATTACCCTCTTTGCTTTAAAATGATGTGTAGTGTTATTCGGGGACGAATGTTCCTAAGGGGGGGGGATAATGTAACATTCCAGAAAAATGTACTTATTTAGGTAAGGGTCCATTAGGTTGCAAGGATACGTATGGGGATACATAGGCATCCCAATGCCCAATATTGAGAAATATTGGGCATATTATAAAATATTGGCTTAAACGGTGTTAGCCAATTTTATAAATATTAATAAGCTTGTTTAAGAAATGTAACTGCAATGAAGACCCCAAGCTAAAAACATATATTTCCTAGCATTTGCACATTAGGTACGAGGCATCCATGTGTCAAGCCTAGGAACCATAGTACATGACAAATTAAAATGATCATGTAGATTAAGCAATGTCTAAGGACATGGTGAGGATCCTTGGACAAGGAGTGAACTTTCCAAATGCAACCATAGAAGTGCACGGTTGGGAAAAATAGGCAGCAACACATGTGCAAGCACATAAGCAAGCACATTTGTAACCGGCCGAGGAGGTACCACACGACCAAGCCAAAAGAATTCGGTTAGGCGATTAGGGGCAGGCACGCGAATGGGTGTAGCCAAGTGGGGCCTGACTTCCTAACCAACTCTAGACTCTAACTAACTTAACCAACTAGCTAACTAACCTAGGACAAACGAAAATGAACCAACTAAGGGACCCGACAACCTAAGACCTAGTCGGGTGACACCAAACCGTGTAACTAACTAAGAGACAACCTAGTACCTAACCTAGGATGGTCCAAAGAGGTTAGTTGTGGTCCTAGTGACTTAGGGGTAGTTTAGTAATTTCCCTAGGTCCTTTAATTAATTAATTTAGCAACTTAATTAATTAATTTAAAGCCTTGGTCAAGCCGAGACCCTTAGCCAATTTTCAGATTTAGCTAAGTCAAATGTTCTCCTATGTCTAGTCAATTTAGAAGGGGCATTTTAGTAATTAGCTAATTAATTTATTAATTAAGTTAATTAGTCTAAAGTTGAATTATTCAACATCAGTTCCTAAGACCTAAAACCCACGATTATTCACTTAGAAACAGGACTCAAAGGCAGTATGCAAAAACGTAGAAAGAAAAAGGTCTTCTTAGGCGATTTCAAGATTTTCGTGCAAGGTGATATTCGTAGATTCAATTCTACATAAGGTATGGGTTTTATCTCCTGGAATTCTTTCTCCAAGAGGCTTTTCAAACATTTTTAATTCATGAATATCGAAACTAGGGTTGTTCCCAATGATATTATTGAACGTCCATTTCCCTAGTTATCCTTGTTTTCGATTCTGATAAGTGTGTAGATGTAATCTCGAACATGTTGTTGGTATGTGGTGCTAAATGATCATTATGTGTAGGTTTCTTGATTTGTTAATGACTAATGAGGCCTATAGATTTGATTCGTATGATTTGGGTATTAGTTACACGAAATAAAAAATGATGAAATGCTTAATTGTGTTCGAGAATATGAAGTTTGCTATAAGTCGGTTATGAAGTTTAGTTACTATTGAATGTCGACTTGTTTATATTGAGAAGATCACTATAGTACATTCATGAAATTAATTGATTTTTCTAGTAATAACATAATGAAAATTGTTTAAGTAAAGTTTGGTTCATGCCAATAAATTGGCTAACAATGTTTTACCCAAAAAGTTGAATGGAATTGGTTTACAATGTTATTTCCAAATATGATATAAAATTGTCTAATGACTAAGTTAAACCAAAATAAGCATGACCAATGTAACGCAACGAATTCATAACCAACGGTATGCTAATCATTGGGACAAGTCCCAACATACTCTATCACAATGAACTATGAATATAGTAACTCAATTGAACGAAGTTCATAACGTTCATAAAGAATGGTATAAAGCTACCAAATGACATTGAACAAGATAAAGTGAGTAATAACATAACTAAAAGCTTAAGAGTTATGAAAGTGACCAGAATGGGGTGTTAAAGGAAGTGAGACAAGTCTCACTTACACCTAAGACAACTATACTCACCTAAGAGGGTGTTAGAAAGTGTGAGACGAGTCTCATTAACACCAAGATGATAATGTAAGGTTAAATTCACATTTCATCAAGTAAAGAAAGGGATGTCAAATTATCCATAGAGTAAGTAAACCTCATAACTAGAAGTAAGCTTCCATAATGTTTGAGTCAACTCTAAAAGTTATGTAGTAAAAGAAATTGAGCAAAGCACCGATAGACTAGCAATGAGCTTGTGAAAGCACATGTAAGTCTCATGAGTTGAGGCTCCACCAAGGTGGATAACAGTCTCCTAAAATCTCGTAGTCTTCGAACTATGTTGCCAGCATGGGAACTAGCCAGTGGATTCCACCTAAGAGATCTAGGTAGATTAAGTTTCAATTTAGCCGGTGAAAACACCCCTTTTCAGTGTGAGGAAGACACTGGATTTCATGTTTAGCTCACATGATCTATGTAGGTTAATGCTCAAAGAAATATTTTGGTTTCACTTTAGCCGTGAACCACCTTTTTTCGGTGTGGGGAAGACACTGGACTTGGTTTCACTTTAGCCGGTGAACCACCCCTTTTCGGTGTGGGGCAGACACTGGATTTCATGTTAACTCACATGATCTAGGTTCACTTTGATCGGTGAACCACCTCCATTCGGTGTGGGGAATACACTGGATTTCATGTCATTTCACATGATCTTAATGCTAAAGACTTCTTTAAGAAAGTAAGAAAGAAAGAAGAAGAGATGTAAGTTCAAAGTGAACTAAGAAAGCAAGAGTTTAAGAATATCAATCATCAATGTTTGATAAGAATGAAGTTTTCAACAAGTAAGGGGCATAGCCAATAATAACTTCTTATATTATGAAAATGATCAAAGCCAAATGAGATTGACTTATAATGACTTCTTATATTATGAAAATGATCATAGCCAAATAAGATTGGCTTATAATGACTTCTTATATTATGCAAAGAATCAAATAATAGGCATAACCAATAAAGATTGGCTTAATAAGATTTCATGCCCAATTGTAGTGTTACGACTGGAATCTAGACCCCAGACGAGACCGGCGTCGTTGACCTCTCAGAGGTCGCAGACAAGCCTACTTACGTCATTCTTACTTTACATAGGTTAATTTTAGCGGAAAATTTGAAACTTTTTGTTTCCTAACATACTTATAAAAACATTCTCATTAATACGTAATTGTTCACCATCAACCATCTAACATTAAGAGATAAGCAACTGAAAGAAATAGTTCAATTCTTATAAAGCGTATAATTGCCAAAATGGTACCAATACATAATCTGAATAAAAGCAGGAAAGAAACGCTAGTGGAACATGCTCCACTATCTCAACTCTAAAATTAAGCTAGAATATAAAACAGTAGCATCCTCGAAGACATGAGGACCTACCAAAACCGGATGAATGCTGGACGTCCGGATAACTGCAACGATGATCCTGTAGCTCTATCGTCCACCTGTGCCTGCACCTAAAATACTAGAGTTTGTATAGGGTTAGTACACACTTGTACTAAGTATGGGTATATGCAAGCAAACACCAAGGACATGCATGAGAAAGAATAGCTCTTTCCTAACAACATGATTTTTGGAAAGTCAAGTCAGTGGACTTGCCAAATTGAGATTAGGAAAGTTTCCAAATTTGGATTACTAAAGTAAATGAGCTTTCCAAATTTTGATTAGAAAAGTGATGCCATGAGAATAACATACCTTATCATACTTTTCACATTTGCACACAGCACATAACATTTATACATAGCACATATCATAATTCATATAACACATAACGTTGTTTATTTCGTTCATTCGTATGCCATGAGACCTTGGAATCATGGACTTAACATTAAGACTTCCCAGAAATGAGGGCTCAACAGATGGGACCTCAACTAGGGAGTCTTCATTAGCAAACGCAGAGTCTGCTTCGTTTATTTATGCGTACTCCATTTCATTTCATTCATGGGCCAGTGTAAACACTAGCTATACCTAGGATGTAGTTTAAGACTTTTATTGGGTTCGTTGTGCAATTACCAAGAATGACCTAATGTCATTACCTGAATCTAACTCACCTTTTGATTATCTTACCCTAACACCTTCAGTATCATTCATTTCATTATGTGCATCATTTGAGGTTGGCCTTATTCATTCATTGGGAACTTTAACTTTAACCGACATAGATCATGTGAGCATCATGAAATCCAGTGTCTCCCCCACACCGAAAAGAGGTGGAATCACCGGCCAAAGTGACCCAAAACATGCTAGCATACATGGGAATTTAACCCCGCCAGATCCCTATATTGGCAGTATAGGTTCGAAGACTAGGAGATGTAAGGAGACCCATACCCGGCAAGCCGGACAGTCTCATCTCATGAGAGTTACGTGAACCTCCGCCCTTCCCGAAAGAAGGCATCACCGCTCATAGCTAGTCTATCGGTGCTCAATATAAAGTTCCATTACATTCATGTCATACGTCATGGAAGCTGGCTTCTAGTATGAGGACATCATAGCTCATTAGATGATTTCTCATCTCATCATTAGAATTAAGTTTGTTAAGCTCAATACATTCATTAGAGTGTTCATAGAGACTGGTCTCTTCATTATCTTACACTCTCATAGGTGAGTACGTTTTGGTAACATTTACTTAGGCTCATTTGAGATTGCTCTCATCTTTTAGATTAGCCTCATATCATGTTGTCACCACATTCATTAACATTAGCACATTTGCTCTTCATAATTACTCACCCCTTTTTACGTGAATGTTCACTTCATCATATGCCAATGCACTTGGCCATTTAGTGTGTTTCACACTTTCACTTAACCCTTCTAGGGTTTCATCATTTCATTTTTCATGTCATCATTTGATTGTTCATTTCGTCATTTCATTGTTCATTTCGTCATATCATTGTTCATTTCATCACATCATTGTTCATTTCATCATTTCATTGTTCATTTCATCATTTCATTGTTCACTTATTCATTTCATTGTTCATTTCATCATTTCATTGTTCATTTCATCATTTTATTACATACATCTTAGGATCACTTACTTTTAAATGTATGTTAGACTTATGTGTCCATACATACAAGCCATGAGGCTTCATTCATATATCGTCTAAGTGATTCATATCTTCCTAAGATTATGTGATACAAGACTTATGCATCTTGTATATATCCCAAGATCTCGATTTTGATCTAAGTAGGTGGCATTATTCTTGAACATTTAATTCACGTATGACTTATGTATCAATACGGAATTTGGGCAAGGGAACCCTATTTCGAATCCCTTGGACAACACTTAATCTTATTTTAAACTTGATAATTGCATTTTTCAAATTTGGGAGACCCTAGTTCGATTCCCATCAACCCCATAACATTTCCTTTCTTTTTCTTCTCTCCTTTTTCGTTTAAGTCAAGGGGTTTGTGGGTTCAATCCCCCACAAGCTCATTATTTTTATTTTAATTTATCTCGTAACTTTCTCACCTATCCAAGAGGTTGTGGGTTCAATCCCCACTATCCACATTTATTTTCTCCTTTATTTTTCTCCTAACTCTCTCATCCATTCAAGAGGTTGTGGGTTCAATCCCCACTCACCACATCTATTTTTCCTTGCATTTTTCTCACGAAATTTTTATGAAATTTTCATTTAGTGAGGTCATGGGTTCAATCCCCAATGACCTCATATTTAAAAAAAAAATTAAACGAAGCTCATTTTCTTAAACATTGGCCGAGACTACAATTTCCAGCAGGATGGAAATTTAGTCTCTTCCAATCCATTTTTGTTTTAATCTTTTGTTGATGTTTTTGTAGCTTTCATATAATGATGTCTTGGATTCAATCCTTAGTGATTTCACTTAATTTATATTCATTTTTCATTGCATTTTGTACCACTTTGTTTGGCCGAACCCAACCTACCAAATGCTGGAAATTTGTTCACTATTTTCAGCTTCTTTTTACCATCATTCATACGTTAATTCTTAAGGAATTTCGTGGATCATTTGGTGCATCTTTAAGTGTAATCTTTTTATGATTATATTCAGGCAAGAATTAGCATTACATCCAGCAACATTACACCACTTTTACACCTCATGATTTACACAAACATTCGCACATAAAATTCAACCATAAAAATATATCATTTTTCACATACTTTCGGTTGCCATAACTTAACATGCTTACAATTCTAAACACATAATCATGAACACATTATCACGAAAATCACACTTCATACTTAAACTACCAGCAAACATACCCAACCTACGATTTATTAGGAGCTAGTGACAGGGACATGCAACGGGAACAATCCTAGTTTTCAGATTAGAATTTACTGAATCTTAAGGGGTCTCTTGGGAAAGGGACCAAGAGAGAAGAAAACCCATACCTTATTTGATTGTTCAAACGTTCAAGTTGCTGCCCAAAACCCTCTCCAAAATCACGTCCAAATCCCCTCAACTTCAACACCAATTCTACGGAATAATCCTCCCTCTTGCGTAACGTTTTTGATTAGTTGATTGTTTGTAATTTTCGTTGTGAGTTCTTCAAGGGTGAAGAACTTTGGTTTACGTACTGTTTTTGAAGTTATTTTGGCAGAGAAAAACGTGAGTGAAAGAATGGTAGAGTTTGAGCGTGAGAGTTGAGAGATAGACGTGAGAGAGAGGGAGTCATATTAGGCTTAGGAGTCTTGTTTATGACTTAGTCAAATAAGGTTTAGTTAATTATTAAAAATCTGATTTTTATTTTTATTATAAGTCAGCTAATGAATAATAATAATTAATTAATTACATTAATTCAATAGCTTAAATAAAAATCACATAAATTCATTGCTTCCACCTAGGTTCGAACCCGGGTGGAGCAAGAATTAACTTCAAGAGCTCCATTTCGTCTCTCTCTCCCCAATTTGCCCCTCCACCTTATTAAATAATTAATTAAATATATATTTAGGGTAATTTCGATATTACCCTTAGCCTGGTAAAAGACCATTTTACCCCTAGACCCTAAAAACTTAAGATTTCCTCTCTTTAAGTCCGGTAAAGACTCCTTCAAGTAAATCTTCGTATTCGAGAGCACTACATAATTGGTCCCAACCTTTCCTAGCTCAACTAACTCCCCAAGTTAGTTGGATTGGCTGTAGCAAGGGTTCCGAGGTCTGGTTCTACGCGCATCAATCCGTGTGAACCCTGGTCTAATCGTAGGCATTCTTGACACATTAAGCATTTCTTATCTTATTCATTTTTAGGATTGTTACATTATCCCCCCCCCTTAGGAACATTCGTCCCCGAATGACACAACTAACTATCTAGCGTAATGCCAGTCAGATCATAACATAGTTACTATACACAATCAAGCAATAGCAACAAAGAATGGAGAGATAAAGAAACTTAGACTTAAGAGTAGGAAGTCTAACCTCAAGGGCTGAATAGATGAGGGTAGTGGGATCTCATGTCGGCCTCGGCCTCCCACATAACACCCTCAACAAGATGATTCCTCAACAATACCTTCACTGTGGCAATCTCCTTGTATACTCTATTAGCTCTTACATTTCCTCCCGTTCGGACAATCCTTCATAATGTGACCCGGTTTGCCACAACTATAACAGCATTAGGGTCCATTACACATTCTCCTCCATGCATTATGCCACACTTCCTATTAGGTGGCCTCTCCTGGGCTGTAAAGTCTTACGAACTTCAGAGAGTAATCCCTAACTGATATCGAGCCCTTCTTAAGGTTGATGAATTCCTCAACCTTAGTGTCCTTCATTTATCTGGGAAAGAACTGCTCTAGAATAGCCATCTTGAAAAGATTCCAAGTAATAGGACCTCCTCCTAAGGCCTTGCTATCCTGTCACACCTTATACCAGGATTGAGCTACATCTTTTAGCTAGTAGGATGCCAACTCAGACTTCTTCACATCAATCAAACCCAATAGCCTGAGCTTGTAAAGTGCTAGCTTGGGCCATTTATACCAACGTTGTTCTTACTTCATCATCTGTCAACCCAACTGGGTTAACAGGCATCTCATTCCAGTAGCTGGATCATGGGGGAAAACTTGGATTACCCCAGCAGCTGCTCCTCCAATCTCTCCACCTGCTTTTCTCCTTGTATTCATCTTTTGGAAACTTCAAGAGTTGATGTTAGACACGCTCATAACACCAAGAAAATCAGACATTAGGAAAAGCACGATAAGATCAGAAGAAGGGAAACTTTCCTACGCAACATGCAATCTCTAATTCAGGATAGTGGTGCACTTCACTACCATGACTTAGAAACTACTCAATGTGGTTGATGTGAACTTATTATTTTCGTAATTTAACCTAATGCTCTGATACAAACTTTGTCACGACTGGAATCTAGACCCCAGATGAGACTGGCGTCGTTGACCTCTCAGAGGTCGCAGACAAGCCTACTTACGTCATTCTTACTTTACATAGGTTAATTTTAGCGGAAAATTTGAAACTTTTTGTTTTCTAACATACTTATAAAAACATTCTCATTAATACGTAATTGTTCACCATCAACCATCTAACATTAAGAGATAAGCAACTGAAAGAAATAGTTCAATTCTTATAAAGCGTATAATTGTCAAAATGGCACCAATACATAATCTGAATAAAAGCAGGAAAGAAACGCTAGTGGAACATGCTCCACTATCTCAACTCTAAAACTAAGCTAGAATATAAAACAGTAGCATCCTCAAAGACATAAGGACCTACCAAAACCGGATGAATGCTGGACGTCCGGGTAACTGCAACGATGATCCTGTAGCTCTATCATCCACCTGCACCTGCACCTAAAATACTAGAGTTTGTATAGGGTTAGTACACACTTGTACTAAGTATGGGTATATGCAAGCAAACACCAAGGACATGCATGAGAAAGAATAGCTCTTTCCTAACAACATGATTTTTGGGAAGTCAAGTCAGTGGACTTGCCAAATTGAGATTAGGAAAGTTTCCAAATTTGGATTACGAAAGTAAATGAGCTTTCCAAATTTGGATTAGGAAAGTGATGCCATGAGAATAACATACCTTATCATACTTTTCACATTTGCACACAGCACATAACATTTATACATAGCACATATCATAATTCATATAACACATAACGTTGTTTATTTCGTTCATTCGTATACCATGAGACCTTGGAATCATGGACTTAACATTAAGACTTCCAAAAAATGAGGGCTCAACAGATGGGACCTCAACTAGGGAGTCTTCATTAGCAAACGCAGAGTCTGCTTCGTTTATTTATGCGTACTCCATTTCATTTCATTCATGGGCCAGTGTAAACACCAGCTATACCTAGGATGTAGTTTAAGACTTTCATTGGGTTCGTTGTGCAATTACCAAGAATGACCTAATTTCATTACCTGAATCTAACTCACCTTTTGATTATCCTACCCTAACACCTTCAGTATCATTCATTTCATTATGTGCATCATTTGAGGTTCGCCTCATTCATTCATTGGGAACTTTAACTTTAACCGACATAGATCATGTGAGCATCATGAAATCCAGTGTCTCCCCCACACCGAAAAGAGGTGGAATCACCGGCCAAAGTGACCCAAAACATGCTAGCGTACATGGGAATTTAACCCCGCCAGATCCCTATATTGGCAGTATAGGTTCGAAGACTAGGAGATGCAAGGAGACCCATACTCGGCAAGCCGGATAGTCTCATCTCATGAGAGTTACGTGAACCTCCACCCTTCCCGAAAGAAGGCATCACCGCTCATAGCTAGTCTATCGGTGCTCAGTATAAAGTTCCATTACATTCATGTCATACGTCATGGAAGCTGGCTTCTCGTATGAGGACATCATAGCTCATTAGATGATTTCTCATCTCATCATTAGTATTAAGTGTGTTAAGCTCAATACATTCATTAGAGTGTTCATAGAGACTGGTCTCTTCATTATCTTACACTCTCATAGGTGAGTACGTTTTGGTAACATTTACTTAGGCTCATTTGAGATTGCTCTCATCTTTTACATTAGCCTCATATCATGTTGTCACCACATTCATTAACATTAGCACATTTGCTCTTCATAATTACTCACCCCTTTTTACGTGAATGTTCACTTCATCATATGCCAATGCACTTGGCCATTTCGTGTGTTTCACACTTTTACTTAACCCTTCTAGGGTTTCATCATTTCATTTTTCATTTCATCATTTGATTGTTCATTTCGTCATTTCATTGTTCATTTCGTCATATCATTGTTCATTTCATCACATCATTGTTCATTTCATCATTTCATTGTTCATTTCATCATTTCATTGTTCACTTATTCATTTCATTGTTCATTTCATCATTTCATTACATACATCTTAGGATCACTTACTTTTAAATGTATGTTAGACTTATGTGTCCATACATACAAGCCATGAGGCTTCATTCATATATCGTCTAAGTGATTCATATCTTCCTAAGATTATGTGATACAAGACTTATGCATCTTGTATATGTGCCAAGATCTCGATTTCGATCTAAGTAGGTGGCATTATTCTTGAACATTTAATTCACGTATGACTTATGTATCAATACGGAATTTGGGCAAGGGAACCCTATTTAGAATCCCTTGGACAACACTTAATCTTATTTTAAACTTGATAATTCATTTTTTAGATTTGGGAGACCCTAGTTCGATTCCCATCAACCCCATAACATTTCCTTTCTTTTTCTTCTCTCCTTTTTCGTTTAAGTCAAGGGGGTTGTGGGTTCAATCCCCCACAAGCTCATTATTTTTATTTTAATTTATCTCTTAAATTTCTCACCTATCCAAGAGGTTGTGGGTTCAATCCCCACTATCCACATTTATTTTCTCCTTTATTTTTCTCCTAACTCTCTCATCCATTCAAGAGGTTGTGGGTTCAATCCCCACTGACCGCATCTATTTTTCCTTGCATTTTTCTCACGAAATTTTTATGAAATTTTCATTTAGTGAGGTCATGGGTTCAATCCCCAATGACCTCACATTTAAAAAAAAATTTAAACGAAGCTCATTTTCTTAAACATTGGCCGAGACTACAATTTCCAGCAGGATGGAAATTTAGTCTCTTCCAATCCATTTTTGTCTTAATCTTTTGTTGATTTTTTTGTAGCTTTCATGTAATGATGTCTTGGATTCAATCCTGAGTGATTTCACTTATTTTACATTCATTTTTCATTGCATTTTGTACCACTTTGTTTGGCCGAACCCAACCTACCAAATGCTGGAAATTTGTTCACTATTTTCAGCTTCTTTTTACCATCATTCATACGTTAATTCTTAAGGAATTTCGTGGATCATTTGGTGCATCTTTAAGTGTAATCTTTTTATGATTATATTCAGGCAAGAATTAGCATTACATCCAGCAACATTACACCACTTTTACACCTCATGATTTACACAAACATTCGCACATAAAATTCAACCATAAAAATATATCATTTTTCACATACTTTCGGTTGCCATAACTTAACATGCTTACAATTCTAAACACATAATCATGAACACATTATCACGAAAATCACACTTCATACTTAAACTACCAGCAAACATACCCAACCTACGATTCATTAGGAGCTAGTGACAGGGACATGCAACGGGAACAATCCTAGTTTTCAGATTAGAATTTACTGAATCTTAAGGGGTCTCTTGGGAAAGGGACCAAGAGAGAAGAAAACCCATACCTTATTTGATTGTTCAAACGTTCAAGTTGCTGCCCAAAACCCTCTCCAAAATCACGTCCAAATCCCCTCAACTTCAACACCAATTCTACGGAATAATCCTCCCTCTTGCGTAACGTTTTTGATTAGTTGATTGTTTGTAATTTTCGTTGTGAGTTCTTCAAGGGTGAAGAACTTTGGTTTACCTACTGTTTTTGAAGTTATTTTGGAAGAGAAAAACGTGAGTGAAAGAATGGTAGAGTTTGAGCGTGAGAGTTGAGAGATAGACGTGAGAGAGAGGGAGTCATATTAGGCTTAGGAGTCTAGTTTATGACTTAGTCAAATAAGGTTTAGTTAATTATTAAAAATCTGATTTTTATTTTCATTATAAGTCAGCTAATGAATAATAATAATTAATTAATTACATTAATTCAATAGCTTAAATAAAAATCACATAAATTCATTGCTTCCACCTAGGTTCGAACCCGGGTGGAGCAAGAATTAACTTCAAGAGCTCCATTTCGTCTCTCTCTCCCCAATTTGCCCCTCCACCTTATTAAATAATTAATTAAATATATATTTAGGGTAATTCCGATATTACCCTTAGCCTGATAAAAGACCATTTTACCCCTAGACCCTAAAAACTTAAGATTTCCTCTCTTTAAGTCCGGTAAAGACTCCTTCAAGTAAATCTTCGTATTCGAGAGCACTACATAATTGGTCCCAACCTTTCCAAGCTCAACTAACTCCCCAAGTTAGTTAGATTGGCTGTAGCAAGGGTTCCGAGGTCTGGTTCTACGCGCATCAATCCGTGTGAACCCTGGTCTAATCGTAGGCATTCTTGATACATTAAGCATTTCTTATCTTATTCATTTTTAGGGTTGTTACATGTAGTTAAATCATTTGATTAGTCCTTTGGATTACTTACTTGATTCATTGTAGGTATGGGACTATAATGAATCATTGCACTTGTAAGTAAAACATAGGATCAAAGGAGATTATTGAACTAGACAACAAAAGAAGAAAAGACTGAAAAATAATCTAAGTCTGGAAAATAGGACTCTCGGCCTAAGGGGGAGCAAATTCATAAATTTTCGTTTGAGATGTTCTAAAATTATGTTCATAATACCAAGGTTTTATGTTCATATAGAAAATGAGTCGTGTGCTTTGAATGCATTAAAATACATCATATTCACACCATGAATTACAAATAACGAATTGACAAAGTCTAGTGACTTCACTTTCTAAAAATGGCATATTGTTATAGGAAGAACTTTCCTTGATCATGCATAGTCCTTATGTGTATGTGTGCATACACCCATACTTAGTATAAGTGTGTACTAACCCTATACTATTACTATTTTTGTAGGTGCAGGTCAGAGAGAAAGTTGAAGACTCATTGAAGTGGTTTGGATTAGCGATCTCCAGACTTTGGTAGGTCCTCTTGAGTTCGAGGATGCTACATTTATCTTTCTAGCTTAGTACTTTAGACATAGCGAGTGGATGTTGTCCCTAGCGTTTCATTTCAGATATTTTATTCAAAACTTTGTATTAAGGCCATTTTGGCAAACTATTACGATATATATTGATTCTTTCAGTTGAATTGAATAATCGATTGTAGATGGTTGTTTAGTTGAGCTCATTAGAATATCAATCTATGTAGTAATTATATGAAGTCTATGTATACTTTATTATAATTTAAAAGTTTTAAATTTTCCGCAAATTTAACTATATGATTGTGATGAAAGCTAAGAAGAGGCTTGTCTGCGACCTCTAAGAGGTTAACGACGCCGGTTGCATTCGGATTCCAAAATCCGGGTGTGACAAACTTGATATCAGAGCATAAGGTTAAATTACCTAGGAACTAAAGCTCAAAACAACCACATTGCATAGTTTCTAACTTATGGTTGTGAAGTGCACCACAATCATGACTTAGAGACTTTGTCATGTTAGGAATTTTCCCTTCTTCTACTCTTTATCGTGCTGTGTAGAGTTTTGACATCTTGTGTCATTCTATTATCTAACTCCCATCTTGTGTGTGCGTGTAGAACAATGAACACAAGGAAAAACGTAGCCAGAAGAGTTGAAGAAGAAGCTGCTGGAGGAAACCAAGCTCCTCCTCAAGCCCCAGCTGCTGGAGTTCAAGTACCTATAAACCCAGCTGTGTTGACAGATGGAGAAGTAAGAGAAGCATTGGTTCAGATGGCCCAGGCCATCACTACTAAGGCACAGGCCATCACGGCCCAAGCCACTAGAGAGGGTGCTCCCAGGGAGAACCCATATGCTAGTACCATGGCTAGCATACTGAGGGATTTCACCAGAATGAATCCTCCAGTCTACTTCGGGTCCAGAACTAATAAGGATCCCCAGGAGTTTGTGGATGATGTCTACAAAATTCTCTGTGCCATGGGTGTTAATGAAATGGAGAAGGCTGAGTTGGCTGCATATCAACTCAAAGATGTGGCTCAGGTGTGGTACAAAATGTGGATGGCCGAGCACCAGGAGAAGTCCCCATCACTTGGGACATTCTCAAAGCTGCATTCCTGGAGAGGTTCTTTCCCAGAGAGCAGAGAGAGGCTATGGTTTAGGAGTTCATCAACCTACAACATGAAGGCATGTCAGTCAAGGAATACTCCTTGAAATTTTTTAAGCTCTCGAAATATGCTTCTTCTCTAGTGTCCAATAGCAGGGATGAGATGAGCAGGTTTGTGACTGGTGTGTCGGAGGATCTGGAAGAGGATTGTCGGACCTTGGTAGGTTGATGGTACATGCACAGCAGGTGGAGGAGAGTCGTCGGAGAAAGAGAGGCCAAGAAGGCAAGAAGCCTAGGCCCTCGGATCAGACTGGTTCTAGCTCTGGTAGGAGTTCGTTTGGAGTTCAGGACAGGCCCAGGTTCAAGAAGGGGCACCAACGCTCAGGTAATCCTACTCCTTCCAGGAACTCAAATGCCAAAGTGGACAAGTCTGGCCCCAAAAAGGGCAGTGATAGAAATGCCCAGCGTAACAATAAGCCGTGTGGTAAATGTGGCCGTTCGCATGGAGGTGAGTGCTTGGTAGGTACTAATGCCTGCTGTGGGTGTGGCAAGAGTGGGCATATATTCAGGGACTGCCCACATGTGAGGAATCAGGCCAGGACAGATGCTCAGCCTCAGCCTAATTCTAATGCTGCAGCAGAGCCTCCCAAGAGGAACAGAGTTTATGCTCTGAAAGGTAGAGAGGAGCAAGAGAAGTCAGTTGATGTGGTCACTGGTACGTTGCATGTCTTTTCTTTTCCTGTGTATGCATTGTTAGATCCAGGATCCACTTTGTCATTTGTTACTCCATTAGTAGCTAGTAAATTTGACTTGCTTCCTGAGATCTTGCATGAGCCTTATCTAGTCAGTACTCTCATAGGAGACAACATTAGAGTAGAAATAGTATATAAGGATTGCCCAATTAATGTCCTTGATAGAGTTACTTATGATAATCTAGTAGAATTAGCCATGCTTGATTTTGATATAATTTTGGGTATGGAGTGGCTCAATAAGTGTTATGCTACCATAGACTGTTGAAACAGGGTAGTAAGTTTTCAGTTTCCAAATGAGTTAGAGTTAAAATGGGAAGGGCGTGGTTCAAATTCAACAGGCCAAATAGTTTCCAATCTTAAAGACAATAAGATGTTATCTGAGGGGTATTTATACCACTTAGTCAGAGTCAATGACTTAGAGCATGAGGTTCCTTCCATAGACTCTGTGTCCATAGTGAATGAGTTTCAAGATGTCTTTCTGGAGGATTTACCAGGAATTCCTCCTGAACGCGAAATTGATTTTGGTGTTGACTTAGATCCCAATACCAAACCAATTTCCATTCCCCCATATAGGATGGCACCAGCCGAACTCAAAGAGTTGAAGTTGCAGATAAAAAATTTACTTGATAAGGGCTTCATCCAACCGAGCATATCCCCATGGGGCGCTCCAGTGTTGTTCATTAAGAAAAAGGATGGAACTCTTAGAATGTGTATCGATTATCGGCAACTCAACAAAGTCACTATAAAGAACAAATATCCTGTTCCCAAAATTGATGATCTATTTGATCAACTCCAAGGTTCAAGTTTCTTTTCAAAAATAGATCTCCGGTCAGGGTATCATCAGCTTAGAGTGAGACAAGAAGACGTTCCTAAGACTGCCTTTCGTACTAGGTATGGTAATTACGAGTTTCTTGTCATGTCATTTGGTCTCACTAACGCACCAGCCACGTTTATGGACCTTATGAATAGGGTCTTCCATGAATATCTTGATTCTTTTGTCATAGTATTCATAGATGACATCCTCATATACTCTAAGACTAGAGAAGAGCATGAACAACACTTGAGAAAGACATTGCAAGTACTCAGAGAACATCAGTTGTATGCAAAATTTAGTAAATGTGAATTTTGGCTGAGATCAGTGACCTTCCTTGGTCATGTTGTGACCGACCAAGGTGTTAAGGTTGATCCGAAAAAGGTTGAATTAGTGAAGAATTGGCCGAGACCCCTTACTCCTACAGATATCCAGAGTTTCTTGGGTTTGGCTAATTACTATCGCACGTTTGTGGTGGGTTTTTCCACTATTGCTTCTCCATTGACAGCCTTAACAAAGAAGAAGGTGAAGTTTGAGTGGTCTGAAAAGTGTGAGAAGAGCTTCCAAGAGCTCAAAGACCGACTCACTTCAGCCCAGTTCTCATATTGTCGAGGAGTGGTGCAGGATATATGGTCTACTGTGATGCTTCCTAAGTAGGTTTGGGATATGTTCTTATGCAAGATGGCAAGGTGATTGCGTATGCATCGAGACAATTGAAAATCCACGAGAAGAATTACCCTACTCATGATCTTGAGTTAGTTGTTGTTGTATTTGTGTTGAAACTTTGGAGACATTACTTATATGGTGTACATGTTGATGTATATACTGACCATAAAAGTCTTCAGTATGGTTTTACGCAGAGAAAATTGAACCTTCGTCAGAGAAGATGTCTAGAACTGCTCAAGGATTATGACATGAGTGTCCACTATCCCCAGGTAAGGCCAATGTGGTGGCCGATGCGTTGAGTCGATTGAGCATGGGCAGCATATCTTATGTTGATGATGAGAAGAAGGAGCTATTTAAAGAGGTACACCAATTGTCTAGGTTGGGTGTACGGCTGGTAGATACACCAAGTGGGGGTGTTTCGGTTCATTCAAGTTCTGAGTCCTTACTTGTAGATGTTAAAGCTAAGCAACATCTCGACCCAGTACTCATGGAGTTGAAAGACTCAGTGTTGAGTTAGCTAAATGAATCATTCTCCATAGGGGGGGATGGTGTGCTTAGATACCAGAGCAGATTATGTGTGCCCAATGTTGATAATTTGAGGCCAATATTTTGGCAGAGGCTCATGGCTCTAGGTATTCCATTCATCCAGGTGCCACCAAAATGTATCATGATCTGAAGGAAATTTATTGGTGGGAAGGTATGAAGCGAGACATCTCTAAGTTTTTGGAGGAGTGTCCCAATTGCCAACAGGTTAAGGTCGAATACCTTAAGCCTGAAGGTCTCACCCAGGCGATTAAGATTCCAACGTGGAAGTGGGAGGCTATTAATATGGATTTTGTGGTTGGTCTGCCCAGAACCCGAAGACTACATGATTCCATTTAGGTCATCGTTGATAGGATGACTAAGTCTGCTCACTTTATTCCCGTGAAGTCTACGTACAGAGCCGAAGATTATGCCAAGCTATATATTGATGAGATTGTGAGGTGGCATGGGATTCCTTTATCTATCATTTAGGATAGGGGAGCCCAATTCACTTCTCATTTTTGGAGATCTTTCCAAAATAGCTTGGGTACACAGGTGAAGCTTAGTACTGCTTTCATCCTCAGACGGATGGACAAGCAGAACGTACCATTCAGACCCTTGAAAATATGTTGAGAGAATGTGTTATTGACTTCAAGGGGGGTTGGGATGATTACTTCCCACTAATTGAGTTCTCTTATAATAATAACTACCATTCCAGTATTGGGATGGCACCTTTTGAAACACTATATGGCAGGAGATGTAGGTCTCCAGTTGGGTGGTTTGAGGTATGAGAGTCTTCCATCCTTGGCCCTGAGATCATACATGAGGCTATAGAAAATGTGAGAACGATCAAGGATAGATTGACTACTGCTTACAGTAGTCAAAAATCCTATGCTGATAACAGAAAGAGGGCTTTTGAATTTGAAGTAGGTGATAAAGTCTACTTGAACATATCACCCATGAAGGGGGTGATGAGGTTTGGTAAGAAAGGGAAGTTGAGTCCGAGGTATATAGGTCCTTATGAGATCTTACATAGAGTAGGAAATGTTGCCTACAAACTAAAGTTACCAAACGACTTGGCTTCTGTTCATCCAGTATTTCACGTTTCGATGCTTAAGAAGCGTCTAGGCGATTCAGCATCCATCTTGCCTGAAGAGGTTCGAGTTGCAATTTTAGATCGCCAAGTGAAGCAATTGATGAACAAGGAGGTTGCCACCGTAAAGGTGTTATGGAGGAATCACCTTGTTGAGGGAGAGACATGGGAGGCAGAGGCCGATATGAGATCCCGTTACCCTCACTTGTTCATTTCTTGAGGTTAGATATACTCTTCCTAAATCTGGTTTTGTTTAAGAAACTCTATGTTTTTAGTGCATTAGTCGATTTTGGTGTTGTAAGTCCATAATCGTGTGTTTTATACTTGCACTATATGATTTAAAATGAGTTTATGCTTGCATTCATGTTGTTGCTATTTTTGTATAGCGTAGACATGATTTTTGTGTTGCATGAGTTGTGATGTGCATTAAGTTAATTGTGATTGATAAGGAAGTTGCTCAATCTCAAATGTGAAGCTTCAGATAAGCTTTGTGTAATATGCATCATCCAGAGTAAGTGTGAATCAGATATTCACAAAGAGTAAAGTTTCAAGTATGTTAAAGTGTTTTCGAAATTACCCTCTTTGTTTTAAAATGATGTGTAGTGTCATTCGGGGATGAATGTTCCTAAGGGGGGAGGGGGGTAATAATGTAACACTCCAGAAAAATGTACTTGTTTAGGTAAGGGTCCATTAGGTTGCAAGAATACGTATGGGGATACATAGGCATCCCAATGCCCAATATTGAAAAATATTGGGCATATTAGAAAATATTGGCTTAAAGGGTGTTAGCCAATTTTATAAGTATTAATAAGCTTGTTTAAGAAATGTAACTGCAATGAAGACCCTAAGCTAAAAACATATATTTCCTAGCATTTGCACATTAGGTACGAGGCATCCATGTGTCAAGCCTAGGCACCATAGTACATGACCAATTAAAATGATCATGTAGATTAAGCAGTGTCTAAGGACATAGTGAGGATCCCTGGACAAGGAGTGAACTTTCCAAATGCAACCATAGAAGTGCACGGTTGGGAAAAATAGGCAGCAACACATGTGCAAGCACATAAGCAAGCACATGTGTAACCGGCCGAGGGGGGACCACACGACCAAGCCTACCGAATTTGGTTAGGCGGTTAAGAGCAGGCGTGCGAATGGGTGCAGCCAAGTGGGGCCTGACTTCCTAACCAACTCTAGACTCTAACTAACTTAACCAACTAGCTAACTAACCTAGGACAAATGAAAATGAACCAACTAAGGGACCCGACAACCTAAGACCTAGTCGGGTGACACCAAACCGTGTAACTAACTAAGAGACAACCTAGTACCTAACCTAGGATGGTCCAAAGAGGTTAGTTGTGGTCCTAGTGACTTAAGGGTATTTTAGTAATTTCCCTAGGTCCCTTAATTAATTAATTTAGCAACTTAATTAAATAATTTAAAGCCTTGGTCAAGCCGAGACCCTTAGCCAATTTTCAGATTTGGCTAAGTCAAATGTTCTCCTATGTCTAGTCAATTTAGAAGGCGCGTTTTAGTAATTAGCTAATTAATTTATTAATTAAGTTAATTAGTCTAAAGTTGAATTATTCAACATCAGTTCCTAAGACCTAAAACCCACGATCATTCACTTAGAAACGGGACTCAAAGGCAGTAAGCAAAAACGTAGAAAGAAAAAGGTCCTCTTAGGCGATTTCAAGGTTTTCTTCAAGGTCTTCGTGCAAGGTGATATTCGTAGATTCATTTCTACATAAGGTATGGGTTTTATCTCCTGGAATTCTTTCTCCAAGAGGCTTTCAAACATTTTTAATTCATGAATATCGAAACTAGGGTTGTTCCCAATGATATTGTTGAACGTCCATTTCCCTAGTTATCCTTGTTTTCGATTCTAATAAGTATGTAGATGTAATCTCGAACATGTTGTTGGTATGTGGTGCTAAATGATCATTATGTGTAGGTTTCTTGATTTGTTAATGACTAATGAGGCCTATAGATTTGATTCGTATGATTTGGGTATTAGTTACACGAAATAAAGAATGATGAAATGCTTAATTGTGTTCAAGAATATGAAGTTTGCTATAAGTCGGTTATGAAGTTTAGTTACTGTTGAATGTCGACTTGTTTATATTGAGAAGATCACTATAGTACATTCATGAAATTAATTGATTTTTCTAGTGATAACATAATGAAAATTGTTTAAGTAAAGTTTGGTTCATGCCAATAAATTGGCTAACAATATTTTGCCCAAAAAGTTGAATGGAATTGGTTTACAATGTTATTTCCAAAATATGATATAAAATTTGCTAATGACTAAGTTAAACAAAAATAAGCATGACCAATGTAACTCAATGAATTCATAACCAAGGGTATGCCAATCATTAGGACAAGTCCCAACATACTCTATCAAAATGAACTATGAACATAGTAACTACATTTAACGAAGTTCATAACGTTCATAAAGAATGTTATAAAGTTACCAAATGACATTGAACAAGATAAAGTGAATAATAACATAACTAAAAGCTTAAGAGTTATGAAAGTGACCAGAATGGGGTGTTAAAGGAAGTGAGACAAGTCTCACTTACACTTAAGACAACTATGTGAAAGATACTCACCTAAGAGGGTGTTAGAAAGTGTGAGACGAGTCTCATTAACACCAAGATGATAATGTAAGGTTAAATTCACATTTCATCAAGTAAAGAAAGGGATGACAAGTTATCCATAGAGTAAGTAAACCTCATAACTAGAAGCAAGCTTCCATAATGTTTGAGTCAACTCTAAAAGTTATGAAGTAAAAGAAATTGAGCAAAGCACCGATAGACTAGCAATGAGCTTGTGCAATCACATATAAGTCTCATGAGATGAGGCTCCACCAAGGTGGATAAGAGTCTCCGAAAATCTCCTAGTCTTTGAACTATGTTTCCAGCATGGGAACTAGCCAGTGGATTCCACCTAAGAGAGCTAGGTAGATTCGGTTTCACTTTGGCCGGTGAAATCACCCTTTTTCAGTGTGGGGCAGACACTGAATTTCATGTTTAGCTCACATGATCTATGTCGATTAATGCTCAAAAAAGTTTTTGGTTTCACTTTAGCCTTGAACCACCTCTTTTCGGTGTGGGAAATACAATGGACTTGGTTTCACTTTAGCCGGTGAACCACCCCTTTTCGGTGTGGGGCAGACACTGGATTTCATGTTAACTCACATGATGTAGGTTCACTTTGATCGGTGAACCACCCCCTTTTGGTGTGGGGAAGACACTGGATTTCATGTCATTTCACATGATCTTAATGCTAAAGACTTCTTTAAGAAAGTAAGAAAGAAAGAAGAAGAGATGTAAGTTCAAAGTGAACTAAGAAAGCAAGAGTTTAAGAATATCAATCATCAATGTTTGATAAGAATGAAGTTTTCAACAAGTAAGGGGCATAGCCAATAATGACTTCTTATATTATGAAAATGATCAAAGCTAAATGATATTGGCTTATAATGACTTCTTATATTATGAAAATGATCATAGCCAAATAAGATTGGCTTATAATGACTTCTTATATTATGCAAAGAATCAAATAATAGGCATAACCAATAAAGATTAGCTTAATAAGATTTCATGCCCAATTGTAGTTAAATCATTTCCTTAGCCTTTGGATTACTTATTTGATTCATTGTAGGTATGAGACTATAATGAATCATTTCACTTGTAAGTAAAACATAGGATCAAAGGAGATTATTGAACTAGGCAACAAAAGAAGAAAAGGCTGAAAAAAATAATCTAAGTCTGGAAAATAGGGCTCTCGGCCTAAGGGGAGCAAATTTATAAATTTTCATTTGATATGTTTTAAAATTATGTTCATGATACCAAGGTCTTATGTTCATATAGAAAATGAGTTGTGTTCTTTGAATGCATTAAAATATGTCATATTCACACGATGAATTGTAAATAACGAATTGAGAAAGTCTAGTGACTTCACTTTCTAGAAATGGCATGTTGTTACATGAAGAACTTTCCTTGATCATGCATAGTCCTTATGTGTATGTGTGCATACACCCATACTTAGTACAAGTGTGTACTAACCCTATACTATTAATATTTTTATAGGTGCAGGTCAGAGAGAAAGTTGAAGACTCATTGAAGCTGTTTGGATTAGTGATCTCCAGACTTTGGTAGGTCCTCTTGAGTTCGAGGATGCTACATTTATCTTTCTAGCTTAGTACTTTAGACATAGCGAGTGGATGTTGTCCCTAGCGTTTCATTTCATATATTTTATTCAAAGCTTTGTATTAAGGCCGTTTTGCCAAACTATTACGATATATATTATTCTTTCAGTTGAATTGATTAATCGATTGTTGATGGTTGTTTAGTTGAGCTCATTAGAATATCAATCTATGTAGTAATTATATGGAGTCTATGTATACTTCATTATGCTTTAAAAGTTTTAAATTTTCCTCAAATTTAACTATAAGATTGTGATGAAAGCTAAGAAGAGACTTGTCTGCGACCTCTTTGAGGGTAACGACGCCGGTTGCATTCGGATTCAAAAATTCGGGTGTGACACTATCTATGTATTTCTATAGTTCTTGAAATACACATGTTACGTTAGATATATCAGTCATTCAGTTATACATGCCTCAATTATTAATGCATCATTATCAGATTAATTATTGCATTCTCAGTTTGCATGTTCAGTTTGAGCTATCCAATAGTTACAAAAACTCATTCATAATCAGTTAACCACTTATTTTATTGGAAGTAGAATAATATCGAGTTGGACTAGGTTTCAACGTACCTAAATAGTCTCAGAACTACTAGCAAAGTAGGATGTAAGTCCCCTCTGTGGGCATCACCTTAGTGATCAAGCCAGCATGCCTCTATACCTCTGGCAGGGTATATTTGGTCCTCTCAATGTTGCGTATACATCAGACTCCACATATAGCTCATGTGATTTTACTATCAGTTATTAGTAGCTCCCATAGTTCAGTCACACTCTATTTACAGTTAAGTTAGTATTCATTCTCAGAATGTTATAAATTTGGTCATTGCATTCAGTTAGCTCAACATGCAGTACATCATGTTCAGAATATTATACTTGCTTTTGTGCTGGTTTAGTTAGGTATTATTTTAGTTTTACTGTATCCTATAAGCTCATTACCTTTCAAGTATTGACGCATACATGCGCTACATCTTCCCTTGATGTAGGTTTAGGTTCTCAACATCCAGATCACGCTTAGATCGATTCCCGATCTCCAGTTTAACAGAATCAGTGATGAGTCCTCATTCGCTGAGGACAATAGTCATGAGTTTCTTTTCAGTATTTTTAGTCCTTTAGTTTCAATTTTACTAGACTTATTTAGGGCCTGTCCTAGCATTTCTAGTCAGTTATAGGCTTATTTCAGACATAGTTAGTTTCTGCTTAGTATTGAGTTAATATCTTCTTTGTATTAAACTCATCTGTTATAGTGTATAGGTATTCCCCATATTTTTGTTTTATTTATGGTTTATCTTCTATTCTAGTTTGTTATCTTTAGTATGCTCATGATAATGCCAAAATGGTTAGCTTGGGATCACTTGTGGTCCTAGGTCCCGTTTCCGCGTCTCCGGGGTAGCTCGGGTCATTACAAACTTGGTATTAGAGCACTAGGTTTAAGAGTCCTAGGATGTTTGAAAAGCCTCACTAAGTAGATTCCTTTTTATGGGTGTGAAGTGCACCACATCTAATGATAAGGAGACTATGAAGTGTTTTTAGGAAATATTCACTTTGTTGATATTCTTATCTTGTGTTATTATGATCTCCTTTCTAATCCATCGTTATTCTCTTAAGATCATGCCTTCTCATAGATTTTACGCATGGAATGCTAATACACGCAATGACAGTTCCCCTATTCCTAGATCTAGATTTCGAATGCAGAGTTTTGGAATGCCAATTCAACTTTTGGCTCAGAGAATGACCAACCATAACAATCAGCCGTTTCCAATTCCTACTAATAGAAATGATAGATTAGTGGCAACTAGAATTTGAGATTTTGTTAGGCTGAACCAGCTTGTGTTTTCAGGGTCACAAGTTGGTGAGCACCCACAAAACTTCATTGATGAGGTTAAGAAAATCTTTGCAGTGATGCAAGTAATTGAAAATAGTAGAGTTGAATTGGCATCCTGCCAGCTTAATGATGTGTCTCACATGTGCAGTCAAGTTTGATGTTAGTCCAGAAACTCTATCAAAACCCTTTTTAGTCTCTACTCTAGTCGGTGACCCAGTTATAGCTAAACGGGTATACAGAAATTGCTCTGTCACACGGTATCTCAGAAAGTCACCTCACCAGATCTTGTAGAGTTAGAAATGGTTGACTTCAATGTTATTCTAGGCATGGATTGGTTACATTCCTGTTATGAATCAATCGATTGTAGAACTAGGATTGTTCGTTTTCAGTTTTCAAACGAACCAATCTTAGAATGGAATGACAGTAGCTTAGCGCCAATGGGTCGATTCATTTATTACCTTAAGGCGAGAAAGATGATCTCTAAGGGTTATATCTATCATCTAGTTAGGGTCAAGGATTCTATCTCCGAAACCCCAAGTATCGAGTCACTTCCAGTAGTCAATGTGTTTCCATAAGTGTTTCTACAAAATATTCCCGAAGTCCCTCCCAAAAGGGAAATCGACTTTGGAATTAATCTCCTTCCAGATACCTATTTTATTTCTATTCCTCCTTATAGAATGTCTCCAGCAGAGATTTAGAAATTTAAATATCAGTTGAAAGACCTTCTAGATAAGGTCTTCTTCAGACCTAGTATTTCCCTATGGGGTGCACCGGTGTTGTTCGTAAAGAAGAAAAATGGTTCTTTCAGAATGTGCATTGACTATAGATAGTTGAACAAGGTCAAAATCAAGAATAAGTATCCCATGCCCATGATTGATGACATGTTTTACCAACTTCAGGCGGCTAATCGTTTCTCAAAGATATACCCTAGATCGGGTTATCATCAGCTCAGAGTCATAGACAGTGACATTCCGAAAACAACCTTCAGTACTCGGTATGGTCATTATAAATTTGTAGTTATGTCATTTCGACTAACCAATAATCCTGCAAATTTCATGGATTTGATGAACAGAGTATTCAAACAGTACTTGGACTTATATCGTCTTTATTGATGATATCCTCATTTAGTCTAGGAATGAGGAAGAACATGCGAGTCATTTGAGAGTTATTCTACTGAATCTCAAAGATCGCCAGTTATTCCCTAAGTTTACCAATGTGAGTTCTGGTTGCAATCCATTGCTTTCCTTGGTCACATTGTATCTAGAGAGGGGATCCGAGTGGATTCACAGAAGATAGAAGCAGTGAAACAATGGCCCAGACCTGCCTCTGCTATAGATATCAGAAGTTTCTTAGGTCTAGCAGGTTATTGCAGAAGGTTCGTGGAAGGATTCTCATCCATAGCCTCACTATTGACTTGGTTGACTCAAGAGATGGTCAAAGTTTCAATGGTAAGATAATTGTGAGAAAAGATTTTGCAGAATTGGAAACTAGATTGACTACAGCTCTTGTCTTGACTCTACCAGAGAGATCAGATGGTTATGTGATCTATTGTGATGCATCCAGAGTTGGCCTATGTTGTGTGTTGATGTGACGAGATAATGATATAGCTTATGCTTCTAGGAAACTTAAGATGTATGAGAAAATTATCCAACTTATGACCTCGAGCTTACAACAGTGGTGTTTACACTAAAGATCTGGAGACACTACTTGTATGGTGTTCACGTAGATGTGTTCACTAATCATAAGAGCCTTTAATATGTGTTCACCTAGAAAGAGTTGAATCTTCGCCAGAGGAGATGGCTTGAGTTCCTTAAAGATTATGATATGAGTGTGCATTATCATCCTGGTAAGGCGAATGTAGTAGCAGATGCTCTTAGCATATTATCTATGGGTAGTGTATCCCATGTTGAGGAAGAAATGAAGGAACTAGTGAAGGATGTTCACTGGCTTTCTAGCTTGGGAGTTCGCCTTATGAGCATATAAGACAGTGGTGTAACAATTCAGAATGGAGCAAAATCTTTTTTGGTAGTAGAGGTTAAGGAAAATCAAGATAGTGATCCAATCTTTCTTGAACTTAAAGGTGCAGTCCATAATCAGACAGTGGAGGCCAAGGGGGAGATGGTGTACTTCACTACCATGGTAGATTGTGTGTTCCTGATATGAGTGAGTTGAGACAAAATATTCTTGCAGAACCAAATAACTCCATATATTATATTCATCCAAGTGCCACTAATATGTACCGCAATCTGCGGGAAGTATATTGGTGGAATGACATGAAGAGGGATATAGAAGATTTTGTGAGTAAGTGCCCCAATTGCCAACAAGTCAAGGTAGAACATCAGAAATCAGGGGTATGACTCAAGAGATCGACATTCCTACTTGGAAGTGGGAAGTGATCAATATGGATTTCATCATAGGGTTACCTCGTATTCGCAGACAACATGACTCCATTTGGGTGATAGTTGACAAAATGACTAAGTCTTCTCGCTTTTTGACAGTCAAGACTATAGATACAGCGGAGGGCTATACCAAGCTTTACATTAACGAAATTATGAGGTTGCATGGGGTTCCTTTGTCTATTATCTCAGATAGAGGTCCTCGATTTACCTCTCATTTCTAGAAGTCATTTTAGGAGGGTCTTGGTACTCAAGTTAACCTTAGCACAACATTTCATCCGTAGACAGATCGACAGGCAGAGTGTAACATTCATACCCAAGAGGATATGTTGAGAGCTTGTGTGATCGATTTCAAGGGTAGTTGGAATGATCACCTTCCTCTTATCGAGTTCGCCTATAACAATAGCTACCATTTCAGAATTCAGATAGCCCCTTATGAGGCCCTGTATGGGCGTAGATGTAGAACTCATGTTGGTTGGTTTGAAGAAGGTAAAGCAACTTTGATAGGACCAAATTCAGTCCATTATGCTATGGATAAAGTGCAACTTATTAGAGATAGACTTAAGATAGCCCAAAGTCATTAGAAATCTTATGCAGATGTAAAGAAAATGAAACTAGAGTTCCAAGTTGATGATTGGGTTTTCTTGAAAGTGTCACCTATGAAGGGGGTGATGAGATTTGGCAAGAAAGGGAAACTCAGTCCTAAATATGTAGGCCCTTATATCTTGAAAAGGGTTGGCCCCTATGAGTTAGAGTTCCCAATAGAACTAGTAGCAGTGCATCCACTCTTCCACATCTCGCACTTGAAGAAGTGTGTGGGTGATCCAACCTCAGTATTACCATTAGAGAGTGTGGCTGTGAAAGATAGTTTTTCTTGTGAGGATGTACCAGTTGAGATTATTGACTCTCAAGTTAGAATGTTGAGAAACAAAGAAGTCGCTTAAGTGAAGGTTTTGTGGAGGAGTCAGTCCATAGAGAGAGCTACTTGAGAAACAGAAGCAGCCATGAAAGCCAAGTATCCTCACCTCTTTCCTTCCAATTCAACTCCAGCTTGATGTAATACTCCCTCTCTAGCTTTCAGTCATTCATGCATGAATTCGGTCGTAGAAACATGTTCCCACAATTTGTACTTGCATTTTCAACGTATTTGCATGTTCTTGGAACTCAGTTCAGTCAGAACTTCAATTCTCAGTGCTTAGTAGTAGGGATTGCAGATCCTCCCCTACATACTCAGCTATTTTAGTCTTCATTCAAGGACGAATAGTCCCAAGGTGGAGATAATGTAACACCCCGTATCCAAAAAAGACCAAAAATGCAAATTTTCAGAAGTTGCAGGTGCCAAGGACGATGCTAACTACGGACCGTCACTTGACTTATGGTCCGTCAGTTGACTCTGTCGATGGGCTAGTTAACTTTTAGTTATCAATCACGAACGACGGTCGACCAGTACAAATCGTTAGTCGACTTACAGTCCATCAGTCGACTCTATCGATTCGCCAGCTAACTTCCAGTTCTTAGTCGCAAATGATGGTCGACCAATAAGTATCGCCAGTCCACTTACGATCCGTCCGTCGACTCCGTCGATTGGCCAGCTAACTTCAAATGCTCAATTGCGAACGACGATCGACCAGTACAGACCGTCAGTCTAAATACATCTGTTAGTCAACTCCGTCGATTCGCCAGTTTACATTCAGTTCTCAGTCACAAATGACTGTCAACCAGTACGGTCCATCACTCGACTCCGTCAGTGATTCTGATAGTTTTTAAGTCAGGGGTCTTTTGTTTTTTACCTTGTTCATTTGGCCTCTAAGCCACGTCGTTTAGACACTAAATCATGAGGTTTTATTTAGTTTAAGTCTAGAAACATAACTAGAACTTACCTAAGTCAAAATCATTAATCAAAACTTAGAAAATTAGAAGCAAAAGAGTAGAAAAAGGTCAAGAACACTAGTTCAAGAACGAAAATTCGAAGCAAGAGAGTAGAAAAAGGTCAAGAACACTAGTTCAAGTACACAGAAAGTCTCCATAAATTCCAGCTCCAAAATCGAAAGATTTCTCCGTGGAGTTAGTCACCAGGTATGTGGGATTTCACTAGTGGGTTTCTTTCGCCCATTGGGTCCCTAGAATTTAGTTAGTTTCTTGATTCCCTATTATGAATTGACCTAGGGTTTGTAGAATTACAACAGATCATCATGAATTAGTTATTCACATGTTCTAAATTAGATTGTCATGTTATTACATTGTTTCTCGCATGAATATCAGAACACTAGTTATGTATTTCTTTGGTTCTAGAATTACATATGCTAGTTCAGATATATCACTCATTCAGTTATACATGCCTCAGTTATTAATGCATCATTATTAGATTAATTATTGCATTCTCAGTTTGCATGTTCAGTTTGAGCTATCTAGTATTTAGAGAAACTCAGTCATAATAAGTTAACCACTTAACTCATTGGGAGTAGCATAATACCGAGTTGACTAGGGTTCAACATACCTAAATAGTTCCAGAATAACTAGCCAAGTAGGTTATAAGTCCTCTCTGTGGGCATCAGTTTAGTGATCACTCCAGCATACCTTTATACCTCTGGCAAGGTATATTGGGGTCCTCTCGATGGGGCGTATACATCGGACTCCATATTATCGTGTGGTTTTATTATCAGTTATTAGTAGCTACCACGGTTCAGTCAGACTCTATTGCATTGACCATATTTACAATTCAGTTAGTATTCAGTCTCAACATGTTATAAATTTGGTCATTGCATCCAGTTAGCTCAGCATTCAGTACATCATGTTCAGAATATTATACTTTCTTTTGTGTTGGTTCAGTTAGGTATTATTTCAGCTTTACTCTATCCTACATGCTCAGTACATTTCAAGAATTGACGCATACATGTGCTACATCTTCTAGTGATGTAGGTTCGGGTTCTCAGCATCCAGATCACGCTTATATCGATTCCCGATCTCTAATTCAGCAGAATTAGTGGTGAGTCCTCATTCTTTGAGGACAACACTCATGAGTTTCTTTTCAGTATTTTTAGCTCTTTAATTTCAGTTATGTTAGACTTAGCTGGGTCCTGTCCAAGCATTTCTAGTCAGTTATAGGCTTATTTCAGACAAAGTTAGTTTTATCTTAGTATTGAGTTAATATCTTGTTTGTATTAAACTCATCAAGTTTCATTTATCTCAGTTAGAGTGTATGGGTTTTCCCCATCTTTTCATTTTATTTATGATTTAGCTTCTGCACCAGCTTATTATATGCTCATGATCATGCCAGCATGGTTAGCTTGAGATCACTTGTGGTCCTAGGTCCCGTGTCCACGTCTCAAGGGTAGCTCGGGTCGTGACAGCTACCAATGACAATTTTTACCCATTTTGAACTGTTACACCACTATATGATTTGCTCATAAGATGAATCCTGAGGGAACAAGTTTGTGAATATTCTTTGCTAGTTCCTTTCGTTCTTCCTCAATATGTGCAACACTACCCATATATAGCCTACTGGGAGAATCTGATACTACATTGGCCTTACGAGGATGGTAATGCACACTTATATCGTAATCCCTGAGGTACTCTAGCCATCTCCTCTAAGGAAGATTCAACTTTTTCTGGGTGAACACATACCGAAGGCTCTTATGGTCGTTAAACACATCTACGTGAACACCAGACAAGTAATATCTCCAATTCTTAAGTGCAAATACCACTTCTGCAAGCTCGAGGTAATGATTTGTATAGTTCTTCTCATGCACCTTAAGTAGTCTAGAAACATAAGTTATAATCTTACCTCGTTGCATCAACACACAACCTAGGCCGACTCTGGATGCATCACAATAGATCACATAACCGTATGAACCATCTAGTAGAGTCAAAATTAGAAGTTTAGTCAATCTAGTTTTTAGTTCTGCAAGGCTTTTCTCATAATCATCTGATCACTGAAACTTGACCTTTTTCTAAGTCAATTTAGTCAAGGAAGGGGCTATGGATGAAAATACTTCCACGAACCTTTTGTAATAACCTGCCAAACCCAACAAACATCTGATATTTGTAGGAGAGGTAGGTCTAGGCTATTGTTTCATTGATTCTATCTTCTGATAATCCACTCGGATATCTTCAGTAGACAGAATATGCCCAAGAAAAGCAATGGATTGCAACCAAAACTCACTTTTGCTAAACTTAGTGAATAACTGGCGATTAATGAGAGTTTGTAGAACAACCCTCAAATTATTCTCATGTTATTCCTCATTCCTAGAGAAAATGAGGATATCATCAATAAATACGATAACAAACAAGTCCAAATACTGCTCGAATAGTATGTTCATAAGATCCATGAAAGTTGCAAGGGTATTGGTTAGTACAAATGACATAAATACAAATTCATAATGACCATACCGAGTTCGGAAGGTTGTTTTCGAGATGTCAATATCTGAGGTATATCTTCGAGAAATGAGTAGCACCCTAAAGTTGGTTAAATAAGTTATCAATCTAGTGGTGGAATACTTATTCTTGATTGTGTCTTTGTTCAACTGCATATAGTCAATGCACATTCCGAGAGAATCATCTTTATTATTCATGAACAACACTGGTGCACCCCATGAGAAATACTAGGTCTGATAAAACCCTTATCTAAAAGGTCTTTCAACTGCTCTTTCAGTTTTTTAAGCTCAGCTGGAGCAATTATGTAAGGAGGAAGAGAAATAGGATAGTTAATAGGAAGGAGATCAATTCCAAAGTCTATTTCCCTTTCAGGAGGAATTCCGGGAAGATCTTCTCGAAACACTTCTAAAATCATTTACTAATGAAACTGACTAAAGAGTTGGGGTTTCAAAGGTTGAATCCTTAACCCAAACTAGATTATAGAGATAACCCTTTGAGATCATCTTTATGACCTTAAGGTAAGAAATGAATCGACCCATAGGAGCTAAGCTACTACCCTTCTATTCTAGGATTGACTCGTCTGGAAACTGAAAAAGAAAGACCTTAGTTCTACAATCGAATGAGGCATAGAAGAAATGTAACTAATCCATGCCTAAAATTATATTGAAGTCTACAATTTCTAGTTTTATAAGATCTGCTGAGGTGACTTTCTAAGGGACTCTGACAGGGAAATCTTTGTATACCTGCCTAGATATAATAGGGTCACCGACATGAGTAGAGACCAAGAAGGGTTTAAGAAAGTTTTTGGACTAATATTGAAGTTGACTACTATATAAGCAGTTACAAATGAAAGAGTAGCCTCTAGATCTAACAATGCATAATCATCTAAGTCAAAAGGCTCATAATGTACCAATGATTACATCAAGAGAATTTTCCTGATCATGGCAAGCCTAGAGAGCATACAACCTGTTTTGGCATTGACCAACACATGTATCAGATGAGTTACCCTGTTGAGTTCGGCGACCTAAGGGTGCTTCTGAAGTTGTGGACTAAGCAGTATCATTATTTCCTCCTTGAACCTGTTAAAAAGGTCAATATTTTAACATGTGACCAGACTGACTACACCCAAAACATCCTTCCTTTCCTACAAGACACTCGCCTGGATGGTTCTTACCAAACTTGGACAACTTGGGTGGGTTTTGGTGCCTAAAACACTCCTCTATGACTTTACGCCTGATGTCCTATCTTTCTGATCATTTCAAAACTTTCAGGATGGAACAATAGTTGATGAAAGTGCTGGATCTGAAGATTGTTGCTGAAATTGCAAGCGATTTCCACCACCCCATCTTGGTTGAGAATAATCATAGTTTTTTCTATTTTAGTCTTCTTATTCTCCTTAGATTGTTCCCTAATCTTATCTCCCTCAACCTACTGAGCAAGAGTCATGATCGTAGAGATGTTCATATTTTCGAGCAACATAACATTTCTACACTCTATTTTAACTAGATTGATACCCCACACAGAATCTTATTCATTTGAGCCTTGGAATCAACAACCATGTGAGGAGTATACTTGAAGAGTTAGGTGAACTTGAGTCCATATTATTCGATTGTCATGAAATCCTACCTCAAATTCATAAACTCCTTAGCTCTTCCTCCCGCAACTCCCTTGGAAAGATTATGTTTCACTAAAGCATTTCCGAGTAATAAGAGTCACATACGTACCCTTGTTCTCATTCCACTGAGTATACCAGATGTGAGCTACATCCTTCAGCTAATAGGATGCCAACTCTACCCTATCATTACATGTCACTTACATCACTCCAAAGATCTTCTTGACCTCATCAATGAAGCTTTGGGGAACCTGCACAGTCTACAATCCTAATAACTCTGGCGGATTCATCCTAACAAATTCACAAAATCTGGATGCCATTGATCCGCCTCTAGCATTTACAGGAACTAGAACCTGCTGGTTGTTTTGGTTACTCATACTCTGATCCAAAATTTGGATGGCTTTCCGAAACTGGACATTCAAAATTCATGATCTGGGACTAGAGGAGATGTGTTAGCCTTAGGTGCATTCACATTCCTTCCATAAGCTCTACGATGAGGCATGATATGAAAGCACATAACGAAGGATTAGCACAAGGAATTAGATCATACCTAACGAACGATAAGACTAACAAGTGCGGCTTTTCAGACAATCTAGCACTCTTAAATCTAGTGCTCTGATACCGAGTTTATCACGACCCAAAGTTATCCCAGGACACGGAAATGGGACCTAGGATCACGGATGACCCCAAGAAAATGCAATATCATAAGCATACTAAAGATAAACTAAATTAATAAATACTATGTGGAAACTAAATCATGAGATAATCTGATTGATGGGGAAATACCCATACACTAAATCGGAATAACATGAAATATAGAGTTTAACAGAATAATTGAAAAGTTAAACTCTAACAATATAGGTGAATCTAACTATATCTAAAATAGCCTTTACCTGACTAGAAATATTAGGATATGCCCCAACTATATCTAGCCAAAACTAAAACTAAAACTAAAAGCAAAGAAAGACAATCATGCCAACCGTCCTCGAAGAATGAGGACTCACCACTGATGTTGTTGAACTGATGATTGGGAACCAATCTATGCATGATCTGGAAGCTGAGAAGCTGAACCTAAATCAAGAGAAGATGTAGCGCAGAGTAGAGTAGGTCTTAGTCAACTCTTAGTCCGTCGATCCACTTTTGAGGATGGGTTCTGGGGTCTTGAGGGTCTCGACTTACGTACTGATCGATGATCTATGGACTGATCCACATTCTGTCATGTAAATCCATTGAACAACTGCAGATGATAGGCTATGGTGGCTCGATCCACGGACCAGGACCATAGTCTGTGGTCAGACCTACGATCTGTGGGTATAACTGCGGGCTATACCTTAGAATAATTTATAGGTTCTTTTTGGGAAGGGTTGCAGGTGGTAAACCATGGACCACGAGGATTAAACGTGGGTCATCCTACAGTCTGTCGGTAGTGTCCGTCGGTGAAACGTGCAACTTCTGAAATATGAATTTTATTTGTTCTAGCATACGGGGTGTTACAAAGATAATGTAATATTTCAGAAATTAGTAGACTAAACTAGAGCCTAACGTAAGGGTTAGAGTCATAAATAAGTCCCGGTACTCAATATATATGTTTTTTGGTTTAAATGCCAAAGTACGACTCCCTAAGGACATACTAAGGGTCCTTGAGGTGGACCCAAAAAGATGGCCCAAAATAGTCCACCCACGAGAAGGGGCCCATGACTAGTAGGTGGACCGATGCCCCATGGGTGAGGGTCATGGGTCAAGGCCCCAGAAAAGTAATTTTAGGACCTAACCCACGGACCACCAACATGCAACGTGGGTACACTCACGGAACATGGCAGTGGGGCCGTCGGTGGTCACTGAAACTACCTTTTGGCAGTTGACTCTAGGGGTCTCTCGGGGTTTTCCATTTCAATTAAATATTATGTGATGTCGTTTTAGCCTATTTTAAAATATCTATATAAGTATTTTAGACCCCTAAATTAACTCATCCAAATCATAGTTTCTAAATCCCCAAATAAAAATAAAAACGCTCTCCAAATATTCTCTCTCTAGACCTCCAAGGAAGAAAAAGAAGAAATGTGAATCTAGGGTTGAAGGATAAATCTTTTATACTCAATTTCGTGGGAATTCTTCACCAAGGTATGCTAGTCCTGCATCCATGGATAGTCTTCTTCCATGGAGTCCCCCCATACTTAATTTCAAAACTTGTAATTTCCCCAAAAGCTACTCCAAGTCATGGATTCATTTAAAAAATGATTCTAATGATTTACTTGCTTTATGTTATGATCAATTTTTTTTATTTATTACTGTTTTTATGATGAATTACCCAAGAATCCATGAATTCCCCTATTTTTCCAATTTGGATCTTAAAGTGGGGTCATTGATTGATGCAAGTAGAACATGATAGAATTATGCATGTAGTACTTGAACTACTTGAATTATGTTATCATCCATGTCTAATGTAGTAATTCTAGATGTTTTGATGGATTATGATATGTATATGCTTCAAGAATACTTTGAAAGTAAGTGAATATGATTATGATCTAGTTGTTGTTGTGTTGGAATGTTATCCTCATGAATGCACTTATGTATGATTATGAAAGGTTTTCTCACAATATGATGATTCTAAGATTGAAAGACTATTCTCACCTATTGAATCTATGAGCTATAGTATGAATTGTGTTGGATTGATTTTTAAGACATTCTTCCATGAATATGAACTTAAGTCAAGAATTAATAGATAATATATGGGAATTAATTCTTAGCATTGAGTGGATATGAATATGAGATGGAAACTTATGCGATAGTTGAGTTTGGTTTCCCCTTGAAAGCTTTTACACTAGTTCAAGCCGTCTTTCCAAATGGTTTCCTTTTACCATAAGTGAGTCCACGTTCCCAAAGTATTATCTCATGAGATAGAAACCTTATACCCTAGTTGAGTCTGGATTTCTAGAAGCAATCTCCTTATCTCATAACTATGTTCCCTCATAGGTCTTTATCTAGTGGATCCACCTAAGCTAATGTAACATCTCATGACTCATAGTAGACTAGAACAAGATAATAAACAAAAAAATTCACTTTTGTAAAGAAAAAGGAAAATCTATAAAATTTCCTAAAGTTAAAAAATTGAATTTTCGGTCATTTTCAAACGGCCATTACTTCTAGATCTCGATGAGTTAGAGTCAGTTCTTTATATGGTTGGAAATCCCTTGAAATAATATTTTCAACGACTCCGCATTTGCATGATGTTGATATTGTATGAGGGAGATATGCCTTTCGAAAATTGGGTGGTTAAAGTAAAGTAAGTCAAATCCGAATTTAAGTAAGGTCAAAGTAGTCTTTTCACCCATCTATTTCCTAATTCGTTTTAAAGGTTTATTAGAGGTAAAAATAAGCCTTAAGTCAGTTTTATAAAAATAAATTTACGCTTAGGGCTTGGGAGAAAAGAGAAGAGAAGAAGGAGAATGGAGAAAGATCAAGAACGCCAAGGTTTTTGCGAGTGGAATTCGTCGGGGTGATCCTATCAAGGTATGTGAGATCTTTCCATGTTTTGTTAGTTCACCCACATACCAAATTGTTTAATTCAGTGAATTTTTTAATAGATTGAATAATGAAAAGTGAAGTTTTTGAAGAACATTGTTGAATTCTTCTTAGTTGAGTTGTTAGATGTCTTTAGTTGATTTTATTGGTGTTTCTCGGTTGTTTTTCGAGTATGATATATTGGGTATTAAGGGTATTAGTGTTTATAAGTGGTTTGGGAAAGATCCATGGAAGTTTAGAAGGTTTATAGATAAAAAACAAGGAAGAAAAGTCGAAACGCTCGTCGGTTAGACCTTGGGGCGCCGCGCCCGCCAGAGCCCCTCAGGACATGTTCTGTCTGCTAGAACCTGGCGCACCGCGCCAGCCTGATCCCCTCAGGACAGCCTTCTTCCATCAGGATCTGGTGCCCCACACCTCTCAGAGCGCCAAGGACGCCCGGAGACCCTATTCATTCCCCATCTTTTCGTACTAGTTCCTAAGTGATTACCCATATTTCCTAGTTGATTTCAACACTCTAAGATACGTCTAAACATCATGAAATAATCCATAAAAATGAGATCATGAACCTTGAATCCATAATCCAATTCAAGGAAAGTTAAGATCAAACTCAAAGAACATAACAGTCAGGTCTAAAAGCTAAGAAGCAAGTCAAAGTAAGTTCTTAAAGTTTTCAAGAGTCTTAAACAAACATTTTAACTTTGTTTTAAGGCTCAAGATACTAGTTGAGAAAAGAGTAATGAGTTGAGTTAAATTCTCAAAATGTACAAGGGAACTAAGTATTCCCTAAGAGTTAAGTTACAAGATAAGCAAAGAGTAAAGAGTTGAGTTCATTTCTCAAAAGTTATAAGGGAACAAATTATTCCCTAAGAGTTACAAATGTTTTTCACATTTTGAGCGAGAAAGGAAGCTAGAATTCCAACAGCTGCTTTGGCTTGTTTTAGTAGAAAGGAAACCATGATTCTAAAAGAGCTTTTAAAGCTAAGTTTGAGCAATTACCTCAAACCAGAGAAGATGTTGTTTTAAAAACATATGAGCAAAGTATTTTGGGAGTAGTATTTCGCACCGATATGGGGACGCAAGTTCATATTAACTCAAGCCCCCATAAACCATGTAGCCAACATGGATAGAAGAAGGGTCATACTTTTTAGATGATTTCTTAGGGTTTTTGGTATAGACTAGTGGATCCACTTAGTAGTTTAGGTTCTATACTGACGGCAAGGTATAGGACAGTCCTCTTGCAACGTGAGGTAAGACGTTGTACCATCTCTTAGGCTCGTAGTGATGGTTGTCGGTTAGAGAATCTCCCACAAAAACTATATTACTTTCATATATAAGTAAAGTTGAGTTTGTTATTGCATTTTCTTTAACAAACTAAGTTGTTTTACTATTTTACAAAGATTTATATATATCGCATGTGTATTTATTACTTTATATGAAGTTTAGTAATTCATGAGTTGAGCAGAGACATGGTGAGTTCTTTCTTATTCGTATCAAGCTTAAGTTATCATTTAGCATTCCAACTCGCATACTCGTACATTCAATGTATTGATGCCAGTTGGCCTGTATCGTCTTATGATGCAGACGCAGATAACCAGGATCAGCATCATCCAATGCCTCGTTGATCCAATTTAGCATTTGTAGTCAGTGGTGAGCCTCCTTGAATTTTGGAGGACACTTTTATTTGCTTTTTAGTATTTCATTTACATGATGTTATGGGGGTTTTCCTGACATCCATCTTAGTATTGTAGAGGATTCATAGACAGTCAGATTGTCTATTTTGAGTCTCTTTTGTTATGAGACTTAAGTGCCATTTTGGCCAACTTATCATTTCTTTAAGTTATATCATAAGAATATTTTTTTATTGAGTTAAGTCTTCCGCTGAGTTTAGCAAGCCAGGAAAAGGGTCCGATAGAGGCCAACAATGGTTTTCGAGTGCCGTCCACGTCCAGGATGTAGGTTCGGGGTGTGACAAACTTTGTATCAAAGCATAGATTTCAAGAAACCTAGAGAGTCTATGAAGCTTTCTGTAGAGTCTTAGTCATTGGTGTGAAGCGCACAACATCTATTATTAGGAGTCTACAACATTTAGGAATTCCTCACATCTTTCATATTCCTTTTCATGCGTTAGAGTTTATCTCTAAAAGTCTCTCTCTAATTCGTGCTTGCGAGTGTTTCAGATAACTATGCCTCCACAAAGAGCAGCCCGAGGTCGCCCAGCTAGGAAACGTTGACACTCAGGAACAAGAGTTACCCTATGCGCCTGAAGTGCAACCTCAATAGGAAGTTAGCAACGCTCAGTTCCGTGATGCTATTAGGATGTTGAGTCAGGATGTGACTAACCAGGTTGGTCAACAAAGAGGAGCTCGACAAGAAGGGGCTGCCACTTTGAGGATTTGGGAATTTTTTAGGATAAATCCCCCAAGTTTTTCTAGTTTGAGCACTACTGAGGATAAGGAAACCTTTGTGGAAGAGTTGAATAAGGTTTATGATGTGATGCATGTCATTGATGTTGAGAGAGTCGAACTAGCTGCATACCAATTGAAGAGTGTCGCTAGGACTTGGTTCGACAAGTGGAAGGAGGGCAGAGATGAGAATGCACAATATCTGAGTTGGGCTTGTTTCGAACAGGCTTTCTTGGGGCATTTCTTTCCCCAGGAACTAAAAGAGGCAAAGGTGCGAGAGTTCCTTAATGTGAAACAGGACTCTTTTAGTGTTCACGAGTATGGGTTGAAGTTCACCCAACTGTCTCGCTATGCTCCTAAGATGGTTAAGGACATGAGGAGCAGGATGAGCTTGTTTGTCACTGGCTTGGGTCGTGTTTCAATCAAAAAGGGCAGAGCTTCAATGCTAATAGGTGACATGGATATATGAAGGTTGATGTTTTATGTGTATCAAGTTGAAGAGGAGAAGATGAGAGATAGAGAGGAGTACAGGAACAAGAAAACCAAGACTGGGAATGAGTCTGGGCAGCAGAAAGGTGGTTCAAATTGGCCACAATTTGATAAACAAAAGAGTCCTGCACCATCATCTGCTAGTGCACCTGCGCCCAGAAACAGAGGTGAGTATAATGGTCAAAATTCGCAGAACTTCAAGGCTAGACCAGCACAGTCCCAAGGTAGTGTGGCACAAGGAGGTAGTTGGGCTCCTACATGTGGTAGATGTTGTAGAAACCACGCCGGTAAGTGTCGTGATGGCCAGTCAGGTTACTTCAAAAGCGGTAAAGAGGGTCACTTCATGAAAGAGTGTCCTACGAATAATCAAAGTGGTGGTAATTCGGGCAATAGAGCCCAATCTTCATCAGTTGTTCCACCAGAAAGGGCTGCACCTAGAAAAGCAACTTCCGGCACTAGCGGAGCGACAAACCGCCTCTAACTAGCCGCCAAGAGTAAGAGAACTCGCCAGATATTGTCACAAGTATGATCAAAGTCTTTAATTTTGATGTGTATGATTTTCTAGACCCACGAGAAAGTTTGTCTTTTGTAACTCCTTATGTTGCATATAAGTTTGAGATTCTTCTTGAGAAACTTTGTGAACCCTTCTGTGTTTCTACCCCTGTTGGAGAGTCTATTCTAGAGAAAAGAGTCTATCGTGATTGTCTTATTTCTATCAATCACAAGAACACCATGGCAGATCTAGTAAATTTAGACATGGTAGATTTAAATGTCATTCTAGGTATGGACTGACGTCATGCCTGTTATGCATCAATCGATTGTAAAACTCAATTTTTCAATTTTCAGATTCCTAATGAGCCAGTCATAGAGTGGAGTAGTAGATCAGTAGTGCCTAAGGGTGACTTCATTTTGTACCATGAGTCGAGGAAGTTAGTTTCAAAGGGGTGTATCTATCACTTATTCCGAATGACTCAATTGTTGAGGTACCTTCCCTTCAGTCAGTTTCTATAGTAAAAGAGTTTGCAGAAGTCTTTCCTGATGATCTACCCGGAGTCCCTCCACTGAGAGAAATAGACTTCGGCATAGATACTCGTCCTATCTCTATTCCTCCATATAGAATGGCACCAGCAGAGTTAAATGATTTGAAAGAACAGCTGAAAGATATGTTAGATAAAGGTTTTATCCGACCAAGTATCTCACCTTGGGGTGCTCTGGTCTTATTTGTAAGAAAGAAGGATGGTTCACTTAGGATGTGTATAGACTACCGCAAATTGAATAAGGTTACCATCAAGAATAAGTATCCTCTTCCAAGGATAGATGATCTTTTTGACCAACTCCAGGGTGCTTCAAGATTCTCAAAACTTGATCTCAGATCAGGCTACCATCAGTTGAAAGTTTAGGAATGTGATATTCCAAAGACAACTTTTAGTACCAGATATGGGCATTATGAGTTTTTGATCATGTCCTTTGATTTTACCAATGCGCCTGCAACATTCATAGATCTTATGAATAGAGTCTTCAAACCTTATTTAGATATGTTTATTATCATCTTCATTGATGACATACTAATCTATTCAAGGAATGAAGAAGATCATGCTAGTCACCTCGGGATAGTTCTTCAAAATAAGATAAGGAGTTATATGTCAAGTTCTCCAAGTGTGAGTTTTGGCTTAAGTTTATGGAATTCTTGGGCCACATAGTTTCTGGTGATGGAATTAGCGTTGATACCCAAAAGATAGAAGCAGTTCATAGTTGGACTAGACCCACATCTCCAACAGATATAAGGAGTTTCTTAGGTTTGGCTGGATACTATAGAAGATTTGTTGAGGAGTTTTCATCTATTTTGTCTCCTTTGACCAAGCTGACCTAGAAGACAGTTAAGTTTCAATGTTCTGAAGCTTGTGAGAAAAACTTTCAGGAGTTAAAAAAGAGGTTTACTACTCCTCTTATTTTGACCTTGCCAGAGGGTACTCATGGTTTTGTGGTGTACTGTGATGCATCAAGAGTTGGTTTGGGTTGTGTGTTAATGTAGAATGGCAAGGTTATAGTTTATGCCTCCAGACAGTTGAAAACTCATGAAAAGAATTATCCAACCCATTACTTGGGTTGGCTGTTGTAGTATTCGCCTTGAAGATATGGCATCACTAATTGTACGGCGTTCATGTTGATATATTCACTGATTACAAGAGCCTACAATATATGTTCACCCAGAAGGAGCTAAATCTCAGACAAAAAAGATGGTTAGATTTACTCAAGGATTATGACATGAGTATTCTTTACCACCCAGATAAGGATAATTTGGTTGTTGATGCTTTAAGAAGGTTATCCATTATGAGTACCTCTCATGTTGAGGAAGAAAAGAGAGAGTTAGCCAATGATATACACAGACTTGCACGCCTGCGAGTCAGACTTATGGATTCCACAAAAGGAGAAATAGTGGTGACTAATGGGGATGAACATCACTAGTGTCAGAGGTGAAAGAAATGCAAGACCAAGACCCTATTTTGCTTGATTTGAAGGCGAATGATCATAAGCAAAGAGTATTGGCTTTTGAACAAGGGGGATATGGTGTGCTGACGTATCAAGATAGATTGTGTGTAACTTAGGTGGATGGACTCCAAGAGAGGATCATGGAGGAGGCTCATAACTCAAGATATTCCAATCATCCAGGTTCCACCAAGAAGTACCACAATTTGAGAGAGGTATATTGGTGGGAAGTTATGAAGAAGAACATTGCTGAGTTTGTTGCCATGTGCCCGAATTGCCAGCAAGTGAAAGTAGAACACTAAAGGCCTGGAAGTTTGGCTCCAAATATAGAACTTTCATAATGGAAGTGGGAGATGATTAATCTGGACTTCATCACAGGCTTGCCAAGATCTCGCAGACAACATGATTCAATTTGGGTAATTGTCGATAGAATGATTAAATCAACCAACTTCTTAACGGTAAAGACCACTCATTCGGTGGAAGATTATGCAAAGTTGTACATTGAAGAAGTGGTAAGACTTCATGGAGTCCCAGTTTCAATCATTTCAGATAGAGGTGCACAATTTACTGCTCAGTTCTGGAAGTCTTTCTAGAAAGGTTTAGGTTCAAAGGTGAACTTAAACACTGCTTTTCATCGTCAGACGGATGGACAAGTAGAGCGTACTATCCAGACCCTAGAATATATATTTAGGGCTTGTGTGATTGATTTCAAGGGAAAATGGGATGATCACCAACTTCTCATTTAGTTCGCTTATAACAATAGCTACCATTCGAGCATCCAAATGGCTCCATATGAAGCTCATTATGGGAGAAGATGCAGATCTCCTATTGGGTGGTTGAAGGTTGGTGAAACAGGGTTGATAGGACTAGATATAGTTCACCAAGCCATGGATAAGGTAAAGGTAATTCAATAGAGATTGAAAACGACACAGAGTCGTCAAAAGTCCTACACATGTGTGAGGAGAAGGAAATTGGAGTTTGAAGTGGATGACTGGGTATATCTGAAAGTTTCACCCGTGAAGGGTGTTATGAGGTTTGGTAAGAAGGGTAAACTTAGTCCCCGGTATATTGGACCACATAGAATATCCAAGAGAATTGACAACATAACTTATAAGTTGGAGCTACCAAAAGAGTTAGCAGCGGGTCATCCGGTGTTTCATATCTCCATGTTGAAGAAGTGCATGGGTGATCCTTCATTGATTTTACCAACTGAAAATGTTGGAATTAAGGATAACTTATCTTATGAAGAGATTCAAATTCAGATTTTACATCGGCAAGTTCGCAAGTTGAGAACAAAGGAGGTTGCTTCAGTCAAGGTCCTTTGGAGGAACCAATTTGTTGAAGAATCAACTTGGGAAGCTGGGATATGAAGAAGATATATCTACATCTTTTTAAATCCGGAGACAATACATATCAAGGTACTAATTATCTTCTTAAGTACTTTATAAACTATGTGTAAGCATGTTGTACTTTCTTTTGATTTTGAGTGTTGAACTTGATGTTACTACTCTTAGCACAATGAAAGAAATCTCATTCGAGGATGAATGTTCCCAAGGGGGGATATTATAACATTCGTGACTTGTAGTAGCCTAGAAAAAGCTAAGAAACTAAAAAATTTCACTTTTGGAAAGAAAAAGGAAAATCTAGAAAATTTCCTAAAGTTAAGAAAGTGAGTTTTTTGTCATTTTCAAATGACCACAACTTCTAGCTCATCATGAGTTAGAACCAGTTCTTTATATGGCTGGAAAGACCTTGGATAAATCCTTTCAACGGCGCTGAGTTTGCACAATTTTGATATTGTATAAGTGAGATATGTCTTTCGAAAGTTGGGTTATTAAAGTAAAGAAAGTCCAATCCGGATTTAAGTAAGGGCAAAGTAGTCTTTTCACCCATCTATTTCCTAATTCATTTTAAAGGTTTATTAGGGGTAAAAATAAGTCTGTTAGTTTTAGAAAAATAAATTCACACTTAGGACTTGGGAGAAAAGACAAGAGAAGAAGGAGAAGGGAGAAAGATCAAGAACGCTAAGGTTTTTGCGAGTGGAATTTGTCAGGGGTCCTCCCTATCAAGGTATGTGAGATCTCACCGTGTTGGGTTAGTTCACACACACACCAAATTGTTTAATTCAGTGAATTTTGAATAGATTGAATGATGAAAAGTGAAGTTCTTGAAGAACATTGTTGAATTCATGTTGGTTGAGTTGTTACATGCCTTTAGTTGATTTGATTCGTGTTTTCGGGTTGATTTTCGAGTCTAATCTATTCGGTATTAAGGGTATTAATGATTTTAAGTGGTGGGAGAAAGATCCACGGAAGTTTAGAAGGTTTACAGATGAAAAACGGGGACAAAAAGTCCAAACGCCCGTCCGTCAGACCTTGGGGTGCCGCGCCCGCCAGAGCCTATCAAGACAAACTTTATTCGTAAGGCCCTGACGCACTGCGCCAGTCAGAGCCCCTCAAGACATCCTCTTTCCATCAGTCTCTAGAGCCCCACACCTCTGAGAACGCCAAGGACGCCTTGAGACCCCATTCATTCCTCATCTATTTGTACTAGTTCGTAAGTGATGTACCCACATTTCCAAGTTGATTCCAACACTCTAAGGTACGTCTAAACATCATGAAATATTCCATAAACATGAGATCATGAACCCTGAATCCATAATCCAATTCAAGGAAAATTAAGATCAAAGTCAAAGAAGATAAGAGTCAAGTCTAAAGCTAAGAAGCAAGTCAAAGTAAGTTCTTAAAGTTTTCAAGAGTCTTAAACAAATATTTTAACTTTTTTTTAAGGGTCAAGCTACAATTTAAGTAAAGAGTAATGAGTTGAGTTAAATTCTCAAAATTTACAAGGGAACTAAGTATTCCCTAAGAGTTAAGTTACAAGTTAAGCAAAGAGTAAAGAGTTGAGTTCATTTCTCATAAGTTATAAGGGAACTAAGTATTCTCTAAGAGTTACAAATGTTTTTCACATTTTGAGCGAGAAAGTAAGCTAGACTTCCAACAGAGCCTTCGGCTAGTTTTAGTAAAAAGGAAGCATGATTTCCTAGAGAGCTTTTAAAGCTAAGTTTGAGTAATTACCTCAAACCAGAGAAGAAGTTGTTTTAAAAACATATGAGCTAAGTATTTTGAGAGTAGTATTTCGCACCGATATGGGGACGCGAATTCATATTAACTCAAGCACCCATAAACCATGTAGCCAACATGGACAGAAGAAGGGTCATACTTTTTAGATTATTCCTTAGTAATTTTTAGCATAGACTAGTGGATGCACTTAGTAGTTCAGGTTCTACTAACGTTAAGGTATAGTACGGTCCTCTTGCAACGTGAGGTATGACGTTGTACCATCGCTTAGGCTCATAGTGATGGCTGTCGGTTAGAGAATCTCCCACAGAAACTATATTACTTTCATATATAAGTAAAGTTGAGTTTGTTATTACATTTTCTTTAACGAACTAAGTTGTTTTACTATTTTACAAAGCTTTATATATATCACATATGTCTTTATTGCTTTATATTAAGTTCAGTAATTTATGAGTTGAGTAGAGCTAAGGTAAGTTCTTTCTTATTCTTATCAAGCTTAAGTTATTGTTTAGCATTCCAATTCGCATACTCGTACATTCAATGTACTGATGTCAGTTGGCCTGCATCGTCTTATGATGCAGGAGCAGGTAACCAGGATCAGCATCATCCAGCGCCTCATTGATCCAGTTGAGCATTCGTAGTCAGTGGTGAGTCTTCTTGCATTCTGGAGGACACTTTCATTTGTTTTTTAGTATTTCATTTACAGAATATTGTGGGGTTTGTCCCAACATCAATCTTAGTATTGTAGAGGCTTCATAAACAATCAAATAGTCAGGTTTGAGGCTCTTTTGTTATGAGACTTAAGTGTCATATTGGCCAACTTATCATTTATTTAAGTTATATCATGAGACTCTGTTTTTTATTGAGTTAAGCCTTCCACTAAGTTAAGTAAGCCAGGCCAAGGGTTTGTTTGAGGCCAGCAATGGTATTTGAGTGTCGGCCACGTCCAGGGTGTAGGCTCGGGGCGTGAGAGCTAAGAGTATGGTTTTACCTTAGGCAAGTAGGACAACCCATTTTCGATGTGGGGTAGACACCGAATTCCATGATAAGCTCACGTGGTCTATGTCGATTAAGGTTTATTCTCCATTATGATAGTATGAACAAGAAGTTGAATTATGAATTATAGTTACTCAGGAAGGTTTACTTAGGCCTCATTTGTTTCCATTAACATTAACAGGTCTGAATCTGAATACATATCTGAATATTAAGATTTGCATTAAGATCTAAGTGTTTTGATCTGAATACATATCTGAATATTAAGATGTGGTCTCTAAATCTGAACACTAAATAATTAATGTTGTTTATTTTCAATATCTGAACGTAGAAGTGAAATAGAATATTATATTAATAAAATATTAAAAAATTTCATTTCAACAAAATATTTCACTTTTGATAAAAAAAAAAGTTTTAAAAGTTTTAATAATCATGATTTGAAATACTATTTTTTCATTCAAAAACCTTGATAAACAACAATACACCAATAAATTATTGCAACAAGTGTTCTTGACACACATCAATACAAGAAAATTATTAATATAAAAAAATACTTGAAAGTATTTATGAAAACTTACCACTTGGGAAAAAATGGTGTTTGATTGAGAAAAGTGAGAAAGAGAGTTTTCAGTTATGAGAACAAAAGACACGCCCAAATTAAAAAAGCTATGAATCATTATTTGATAACTTATTAAATGAGTGTGAATGTTGTTAAGAGTCTCAGAAGATCTGATTTGTTCATACCTCTTCAGACTCATTAAGAGGTTTTGTAAAAAATAAAACAAAGGAACTTAATGGGCTGAATCTGAATGATTAAAATTCAGACCCCCATTAAGTGAAAACAAATGAGGCCTTAGTATGGGTGGGATTATGGAATCTTATTCATGCATTACACAAGTAAGCTTTGAGGGTATGTATGATATGTTCCTCTTATGACATGATGATTTATGAGTTGAATATGCTTATGACTTATGCTTTTACACTTATCTTCATGGTGATTCTTAAACTTGGTAAAGTGCATGTTTTTCAACTAAAATGTGTTTTTTAGCATGTCTTCATGATTTTATGCATGGCTATATACTTAGTGCATTTTGTACAAACCCATATTTTTCTACATTTTTCACAAGTGTAGGGTCAGGTATTAAAGGTGATCTTCATTAGATTCAAGCTTGGATTTGGCTATTCTCCTTGCTTGTGGTGAGTCCTCATTTTTTTAGGACGGATGATATCTTTGTACTTTATTTGTTTCTTGTATTTGACTTTTAGATTATGTTGTAAGGGATGTGACCCTATTTGATTACAATATTGTAATAGATGGCTAATTGAGATAAGTCTAGACTTTCGCTTTCCTTTATCAAAATTTTAGACTTGAAATGTGCTTTAGTCTTTATTGTTCCTTACATATGTTATGCTATGAGAAGTGACTTATATGGTTCCTTTCAAGGTTCTATATGCCTTGTTATGTCTGAGGGGTACCCTTGGGTCGCGACAATGGCTCACCTTATTCATTACGCACTAAAAGATATGGTAGTATACATTGTTTGACTTGAAGAGAGGCACACATCGATTGCATGTAGTTTTTTTATCAAATATTTTTGTGGGTGTTTGTGATGATTTGATAAATTATGCGTGTTAGTTTGAATGAGTAATTATAGGTATTTATAAGTTCAAAGAAGGTACGGGCCGTGAAATAGACTTTTTCTATACCCAAAAAAACATTTAAGCCAAATTATGAACGTTCGACGTTTCTCTTATTAAAACTACACTAGTCTCTTAAAATGTTCATAATGTTTTACTTCAAACATTAAATGATACAAAATTGGTGAAATTTGAAAGAAAACTCATTGACCTACAATTTTCATATGTCATGGCTAATTCATAACTTACTAACAAATATGGTAGTATATATTGTTGGCCTTCAAGAAAGGCACACATTGATTGCAGGTAGTTATTTTATAATATTTTTTTTTTGTGGGTGTTTGGGATGATTTAATAAATTATGTGTGTTAGTTCAAATGGATAATTAAAGGTATTTATAAGTTCAAATGAGCTATGGACCATGAAATAGAGATTTGATATACCCGAAACTAACATCTAAAGCCAAAATTATGAACGTTCGAAGTTTGTCTTATTTACAACTACACTAGTCTCTGGTAAAATGGTCACAATGTTTTACTTTAATCATTCAATGATAAAACAAATTGGTGACATTTTAAAGAAAACTTATTGACCTACAATTTTCATATGTCATGGCTAACCTAATTTGTTACATACTAAACGGTATGGCACCATACATTATTTGCCTTCAATAGAGGAACACATTGATTGCATGTAGTTTTGACCAAAGTTTTTGTGGTTGTTTGAGATGATTTAATAAATTATGAATGCTACTTTAAATGGGTATTTATTAGTATTTATAAGTTCGAATGAGGTATGGACCGTGAAATAGAAGTTTTCTATGCCTAAAACAACATCTAAAACCAAAATTATGAACGTTCAAAGTTTCTCTTATTTACGAATACACTAGTCTCCGGTTATATGGTAATAATGCTTTACTTTACACATTAAATGATACAAAACTGGTGGCATTTGAAAGAAAACTCATTGACCTACAATTTTCATATGTCATGGCTCACGTAATACATAACGTACTAAGAGATATAGTAGTACACATTGTTTGCCGACAAGAGTAGCACACATTTATTGCATGTAGTTTTTTATCAAAATTTTTTTGTGGGTGTTTGTGATAATTTATTAAATTATGTGTGTTCGTTTGAATGGGTAATTAAAGGCACTTATAAGTTCAAAAGAGGTATGGACCTTTAAATAGAGTTTTTTATACCCGAAACTAGCATCTAAAGTCAAAATTATGAACGTTCTAAGTTTCTCTTATTTACAATTATACTAGTCTCTGGTAAAATGCTCATAATGTTTTACTTTAAACGTTGAATGATACAAAATTTGTGTAATTTGAAATAAAACTCATTGACCTACAATTTTCATGTATCATAATTCAGTACGTACTAAAAGATATGGTAGTATACATTGTTTGTCTTTAAGAGAGGAACACACTGATTGCATGTAGTTTGTTTACCCAATTTTTTTCGTTGTTTGTGATGATTTAAAAAATTACTTTTGTTAGTTCGAATGGGTAATTATAGGTAGTTATAAGTTCAAATGAGGTATCATATGTGCAATATAGTATTTCTATACCCTAAACTAGCATCTAAAGTCAAAATTATGAACGTTCAAAGTTTTTCTTATTTTCAACTACACAAGTCTTTGGAAAAATGATCGTAATACTTTCCTTTAAACATTTAATGATATAAAATTGATGGAATTTGAAAGAAAACTTATTGACCTACGATTTTCATAGGTAATGGTTCACCTAATTCATTACGTACTAAAGATATCGTAGTATACATTGTTTGCCTTCAAGAGAGGCACACATTGATTGCATTTAGTTTTTTTACCAAACTTTTTGGTATGTGTTTATGATGATTTAATAAATTATATGTGTTAGTTCGGATGGGTAATTATAGATATTTATATGTTCAAATGAGGTATAGATCATAAAATGGAGTTTTTCAATACCCAAAACTAACATGTAAGCCAAAATTATGAACGGATGAAGTTTCTCTTATTTTCAACTACACTAGTCTCTGGTTAAATGGTCATAATGCTTTACTTTAAGCATTAAATTATACAAAATTGATGGCATTTGAAATAAAACTCATTGACCTACAATTTTCATATGTCATGGTTCACCTAATTCATTACGTACTAAAAGATATAGTAGTATAGGTTGTTTGCCTTCAAGAGTGGCACATATTTATTCGATGCGGTATTTTTATGAAATATTTTTGTGGGTGTTTGTGACTATTTAAAAATAATGTGTGTTCATTTAAATGAGTATTTATAGGTATTTATAAGTGTAAATGAGGTATGGACCATGTAATAGAGTTTTTCTATACCCGAAACTAATATTTAAAGCCAAAATTATGAACGTTCGAAGTTTCTCTTATTTACAACTACACTAGCCTCAGGTTAAATGGTCATAATGCTTTACTTTAAACATTAAATGGTACAAAATTGGTGGCTTTTGAAAGAAAACTCATTGACCTACAATTTTCTTATGTCATGGCTCACCTAAGTCATTACGTACTAAAAGATCATTGTTTGCCTTCAAGAGAGGCACCCATTAAGTGCATGTAGTATTTTTAACAATAACTTTTGTGGGTGTTTGTGATGATATTATAAATTATGTGTGTTAGTTCGAATAGGTAATTATAGGTATTTATAAGTTCAAATGAGGTACGGACCGTGAAATAGTGTATTTGTATGCCCTAAACTAACATCTAAGCCAAAATTATGAATGTTCAAAGTTTCTCTTATTTACAACCACATTATTCTCTCGTTATATGGTCATAATACTTTACTTCAAACATTATTAAATGATACAAAATTTGTGGCATTTCAAAAAAACTCATTGACCTACAATTTTCATATGTCATGGCTCACTTAATTCATTACGTACTAAAGGATATGGTAGTATACTGTAACACCCCGTATGCTTGAACTACCAAAATGCAGGTTTCAGAAATTGCAGGTGCCAACGACGGGCACTACCCACAGACTATAGGGGGACCCACCATCCGTCCTGGTGGTCCATGCAAGCCCTCCCAAGAACCACCTGCAGCCCTCCATAGCTATCCTGAATCTCCAACCTTCTCCATGTCTCGTCTACTAAATCAAGAGATGATTGAAAATCCGCCAACAAGATAGAACTAAAAGTTTGATACAAAATACAACTGATATGGTATTAGGATTTAGGTACACAAGTTTTTCTAACATATACAAATTAGTCGAGACTAGTTATATGAATCCTCGAAATCCATTTAGCTTTGGTTATATCAATCCTTAATCTAGAAACATTTGATATCACTGATTAGACAAAAACCATTGTATCAAACTCTGGATCTAATGTAAGTATGCAAGCAATTCTCTTTTAAGTTGCAAATATCAATAATCAAATGTGGAGTATTTCATATAATACAAATACAATTTTGTTCGTTCAAAGTATATCACGAGTAATTCACCAAAGGTAGGGCTCCAGCACTGCAAAATCCAAGGGTACGATATCAAGGAAAGTGAATGAGGCATTGTAGATGATAGATCTTTTTTCTCTCAAAATGTTGCTCTCAGCGCATGTTAGTTAACTTGTACATGGAGTGGAGTCATGGCGAGAGGAAGAGGCAAAGGGAGAGGACGGGGGTGTGGTCGGAAAATACCAGTAATGACAATCGGAAGCTCAATATGGGGCTCGTGTGGTGGCTGAGGAGAACCAAAAAACACCAGATCTGATGAACGAGGTTCAGATAGACGAAGCAGAATCGTCAGCTAGGTCAGAAGTGTCTCGGCGTTTGAGTCTGAGTGTGACTCCGGCAATAACTTCAGATCCAGGGAGGAGGTCAAAGGTAAGCATACCAATGAAGAGGAAGGCAATGGAACAGTAAATACAGGTACTACTGTAGCTGAAGTCACAAAATCTGAAGGAGAAGCTGAAGGAGGTGAAGTTCAAGGCGTAATCTAGGGAAAGAGAAGATTAATGAAAGTGGACACAAGGAATCCTGGGCTAATATGTTTCGTAATAATCGAGTAGCACATAATGGTATGAATCTGACTTTTGTACCACCACAATTCGTAGATAGGAAGACTGTAGTTCAACTGGAGAAGGAGGATGTACACTCAGAGGAGGAGAAATGGAGATGTTCTCTCATTGCCTATGTTATTGGAGAATGTCCTGGTTTTAACACCATGAACAGATACATTAAAAAAAATTGGTGAAGTGCGGCGAAACCTGAGGTATATCTTCATGAGGAAGGATATTATGTTATTAAGTTTGCATCACTTAATGATATGCAAAAGATTTTACATGCTGGGCCTTATATCATTAATAATCGACCAATTATTTTGAAACCATGGTGCCCTAAATTTGATCTGGGGAATGAGTTTTTGACAGAAATTCCATTGTGGGTGACATTCCCTAACTTACCACTCAGCTTTTGGGGGGTTGGATCGCTTAGCAGGATAGCAAGTGCACTAGGGACTCCATTATTTGCTGATGAATGTACCACTAAACAGACTCGAATATCATATGCAAGGATGCTTCTTCAAGTGAATGTCACTAAAACAATACCCCAAGAAATTACTGTTATGGATCCTAGTGAGAAGATCTTCACGCAAGCAGTGGTGTTGGAATGGAGGCCTCAATACTGTGAGAAATGCCAAGAGGTGGGACATCAATGTCAGTCTAAGACCAACATAGATAGGATTGTTCCTCCAAGGAGAAAAAGGACAGGGACGACAGTGACACTAGAATGGCAATATAAGGGAATGATTCAACCTCCAAAGCAGATGCAGGAGATTGAACGGTGACAAAATAATACACAAGTGACTTCCCAAAATAGAGAGGAGGAGAACAAGGTGATGGAGACAGGGAGTGATAAACAGACACCAGCTGAAAAAGATCAGTACAATTTAAGGCCAAATGCAAGCTGGCCAAGCCCAGATTTTAACCTTACGAACTTTCCAGTATTGACAACCATTCCAGCAAAGAATGAATTTGCGAGCCTTATGAATAGCAAGCTTGTTTCACTGCCTATTGATAGGGGTGGAGCTCCACAAACTTGCTAATGAAGTGGTTGTTTTGGAACCTAAGGCCTTGAATAAAATATACAAGCAAAAAGAGTTGAAGCATTACTTGAGGGAAAAAAAATAACTCTTGCCGGACTTTTGTTGAAACTAGAGTGAAGGAATGTAATATGGAAAACAGACTTAAAAAAATTGCACCAGGGTGGGGTATTGTGCAGAATTATGATATAGCAACAAATGGAAGAATCTGGTTGATTTTGGATGAGAATTATTATGAAGTGCATATGAGTTCAATACTCCTCAACTACTTCATTGTCGGGTTGAAGACAGAACCAAAGACCATCAAGTTATACTCACAGTCATTTATGGGTTCAATACTGCAGAGCATCGAAAGAATCTTTGGTCGGAGTTGCACAACTTATCACTGGGAATTAACCAACCTTAGCTCATAGCCGGGTATTTTAATGCCCTTCTAGCAGCCCAAGACAGATTAGCAGGTGCAGCGGTTACACTAGCTGAGGTTAGGGATTTCAAAGAGTGTGACAATAAGATTGGAGTTAGTGAATCGCCATGGAAGGGTGAATATTATACATGGTCCAATAAACTACATGGAGCAGATAGGATATCTAGCAGAATTGACAAAGCCTTTGGTAACTATGAATGGATGATGCAATGGGGGCATGTTACCAATGAATTCAACAGAACATTGCTGCACAAGTTACTGATCAACTAATTGACCAAGAGAAGGAGACATTGATGAGTCTGGAGAAATGGTCCATGATTGAGGAAAGTGCACTAAAACAAAAATCACCATCGAAGTGGATTCAACTTGGGGATGCAAATAATAAGTATTTTAGTGCTGTCATAAAAGAAAGAACTCAGAGAAAGCAATTAGAAGCATTACAGCCCTAGCAGGAGGATTGTTGACTGAAAAGGAAATCCAAGATGAGTTTACTCAGTTCTACAAAGGACTCATGGGGACTTCAGCTATGATTTTGCCACCTGTAGATGCACAGTTTATGAAGGCAGGGCCGTTATTGTCGAAACAACAAAGGATCATGTTATGTGCTGATGTGTCAGAGGAGGAGATTTATGAAGGTTTGAAGAGTATTGGTAACGACAAAGCTCCAGGTATTGATGGTTATAATGCTTATTTTTTTAAGAACACTTGGCAGATTATAAAGAAAGACATTGTTGTTGCCGTTAAGAGGTTCTTCTCCACTGGAACACTCTATAAACCAATTAACTGTACATTGGTTTCTCTTGTCCCCAAAGTGCATAGCCCTGTAACTGTAAAGGAATATAGACCTATTGTGTGTTGTTCTGTGCTATATAAAATCATTTCGAAGGTGCTGACAAAAAGATTACATGATGTTGTGGCCACTATCATATGTGATGGCCAAGTTGGGTTCGTACCAGAAAGGAAAATATCAGATAATATAATTCTTGCTCATGAACTAGTAAAAGATTATACGAGGAAGAATATCTCGGCAAAAAGCATGCTGAAAATTGACCTGCAAAAGGCGTATGATTCTGTAGAATGGCCTTATCTTGAGCAGATGTTGCTGGCATTAGGATTCCCTAATTTGTTCACTAAATGGGTGATGGTATGTGTCAAAACAGTGAGTTATGCTATTGTTGTGAATGGAACTGCTTCCCAACCTTTTGCGGCTGCTAAGGGACTTAGACAAGGTGATCCAATGTCCCCACTCTTATTCGCTATAGCCATGGAATATCTCAGTAGATTACTCAACAGGCTCCACACTGTGAAGATTTTTAAATACCACCCAAAATGTTCTAAATTGAGAATCACCCATCTTTGTTTTGCTGATGATCTGCTTATCTTTTCCAGAGGTGACATTGGATCTATTACAACTATTCGACATTGTTTTAATCAGTTCTCTCAGGCCTCAGGATTACAAGCAAATTTGAGTAAAAGTTCTATATAATTTGGAGGAGTCTCATCAGAAGATAAGGAGCTAATTATCCAGCAACTTGGATACACAATGGGAGAATTTCCATTCAAGTACCTAGGAATACCATTAACTACGAAGAAGCTGACACTGCTACAATGGCAACCCCTCATTGAAAAAATCACAGCAAAAATCAGCTCTTGGACAGCCAGGAAATTGTCATATGCAGGGAGAGCACAACTTATACAAACTGTGCTCTTTGGGATTCAATTCTACTGGGCACAATTGTTTATTATTCCTACAAAAGTTGTCAAGATGATTGATAGAATTTGTCGTAGCTACTTATGGTCAGGCGAGGGACAGATTACCAAGAAAGCACTTGTAGCCTGGGAGAGAACTTGTTGGCCAAAATCTGCTGGAGGCATGAGACTGCCCAATATTCAATTGTTGGCCAAGAAAGCTAATATTCAATTGTTGCCCAATCATTTCGATCTATGAACTCAGCAGCAATTATTGGTTAATGGTTAGTGTTCAACATTAGCTTCCACTTCCTGAAATCCAATAGTACAAAACGAATAGTTGAGGTTGTGCGTGACAAAATTTTCACAATGACTCTGTTTATAGAGTAACAAAATAGGCATCTAGTTTAAACAAAAGCAACAAGATAGACGTGAGTGAATCATCATTTCTCGATGTAAAAGGTTGTTTTAATCAAATTGTTCTTGTTAGCTAAACTCCTTAATTGACATCTAACCAGCACTATGTTGAAACTTCTGACAGACTCAACAATTCGAATGTTCTATTTTTTTCCGTTTACTTATAATCAAGAAAATATGATTGGAACATCTCACAGGTCCTACCGTTATTTAGGAAAAGGAAGTCATTTATGACACAGTAATTAAGTTCCGATATCAGGAAAAAAATATATTCAATGTGTTGTCCTATATGTGGCAGTAATGAAGGTGCAAAAAGAGCATAACAAGCTAAACTAAGCAGAATCCTTACAAATTATCAGCTATGTGATGATTGTGGTGTTTCCTGGTAACGACATCCCTGGTCAGGTATTGTTAGGGATTAACAAGCTTTCTACATAGATTTCTTCACATTGCTAACAAATACCTTTCTTAACCCTTCCATATTTGGTTTTCCCTTTATGAATTTCCCGACTATGGTAAGCTAACTGGCAAGATTAAAGAAAGTAGTCTTCGGCACTAAAGAAGACAGCCAGCCAGCTCTCATGAATAATTAGATGTGGAGCATTTTCATAATTTCTAAGTTTACTAGAACGACTAATAATGATCTTTCACCCTGAAAAGCAGGGGAACCGTCCACAAAGTTTCCTCTAACATCCTTATTGTACAAGATACAACTACAAGTCTGATACTAAACACAACAGACAAGATGGAGCAAGAGAACAGATCATGACAAGGCTTCATCATTTCGATCCATGCACTCAGCAGCAAGTATGGAATTATCTTCCACTTCCTGAAATTCAATAGTCCAAAACAAGTTTAAGTTGCATCTCTCAAAATTTTCGTAATAAAAGTGTATAGTACTACAAAAACAGTCACCTAGTATAAGCAATATCAACAACATAGATGCGAGTGAATCATCATTTCTCAATGTAAAAGGATGTCAGCAATGAAACTGTAAGCAACACTATATTGAAACTCTAACTCAACACTGTTAATACCAAATTAGACCAACTGTCTATAAAAATGAATAGACCCGGCCAGCTTCAAGAACTGAAAAGAACATAAAAACAGAACTTTTCATACTTCAAGATAGACCCATCACACCACATTTTTTGGGAAGGACAGAGGAAATTACAAATTACCAACAATTTAGCCGTTAAACTAAAACTATGGTTCAAATCTAATCCTTCCCGAGCAGAGTAAAACAAGTGTATAATCCTACCCATACACTACATAAGTGCTTAAAAGCACCTAAATAAAACAAACCAATTCAAACAGGCTCTAAGTTGCGAATATTATTTTTACATCACATAGACGTAGTTTTAAGCCAAACTATCAATGAAATTGTGAATGCTACATTATGCTTTCTCTATTATGATACGTCCTCTATTATTAAAAATGCTATGTACAGACACTCACAAAAATTGGTGAAAGGTGTCTTAGACCACATCAACTTATTTCAAAATCCGGATCTATCTCTAATGAAACTTACCTTTGTACATTTCTGAGCAATTAATATTGCAAACAAATGCTTTTGAAACATGTATATATATTGTTAAAGATTTATTGCTTTAAAAGTACAAACATTATCATAATTGACTATAAAGGATAAAGTGCAATGCATGTGTCCAGAAATTACTAAAGTAAAAAGTAGAAATGCTTACTGGAACTACGAGCTATACAAACAAATATGATGTATGGATTCATATATTCAATGTTGTGTCTCATTATCAGGGAAAAAACATATTCACGTCTCGTCCTATATTTGATAGAAAAAGAATTACAAAAAGAGCATATCAGCTAAAATTATGAACGTTCAAAGTTTTTCTTATTTTTAACTTCACAAGTTTTTGGAAAAATGATCATAATACTTTCCTTTAAACATTAAATGATATAAAATTGGTGATATTTGAAAGAAAACTCATTGACCTACAATTTTCCATAGGTAATGGTTTACCTAATTCATTACGTACTAAAAGATGTGGTAGCATACATTATTTGCCTTCAATAGAGACACACATTGATTGCAATTCATTTTTTGACCAAACTTTTTGGTGGATGTTTATGATGATTTAATAAATTATATGTGTTAGTTCGAATGGGTAATTATAGGTTTTTACAAGTTCAAATGAGGTATGGATCATGAAATAGAGTTTTTCTATACCTGAAACTAACATGTAAGCCAAAATTATGAACGGTCGAAGTTTCTCTTATTTACAACTACACTAGTCTCTGGTTAAATGGTCATAATGTTTTGCTTTAAGAATTAAATTATACAAAATTGATGGCATTTGATATAAAACTCATTGACCTACAATTTTCATATGTCATGGCTCACTTAATTCTTTACGTACTAAAAGATATGGTAGTACACATTGTTTGCCTTGAAGAGAGACACACATTGATTGCATGTAGTTTTTTACCAATATGTTTTGTGCATTTTTATGATGATTTAATAAATTATGTGTGTTCGTTTAAATGGGTAATTAAAGGTATTTATAAGTTCAAATGAGGTAGACCTTTAAATAGAGTTTTTCTATATCCGAGACTAATATCTAAAGCCAAAATAATGAACGTTCGAAGTTTCTCTTAATTACAATGATACTAGTCTCTGGTAAAATGGTCGTAATGATTTACTTTAAACGTTAAAGGATACAAAATTTGTGGCATTTGAAATAAAACTCATTGACCTACAATGTTCATATGTCATGGCTCACCTAATTTATTACGTACTAAAATATGTGGTAGTATGCATTGTTTTCCTTCCCGAGGGGCACACATTGCTTGAATGTAGTTTTTTGAAAACTTTTTGTGGGTGTTTGTGATGATATAATAAATTTGTGTGTGTTAGTTAGAATGGGTAATTATAGGTATTTATAATTTCAAATGAGGTATGGACCTTGAAATATATTTTTTCTATACCCGAAACTAACATCTAAAGCAAAAATTATGAACGTTCGAAGTTTCACTTACTTACAAATATACTAGTCTCTGGTAAACTAGACATAATGTTTTTCTTTAAACATCAAATGATACAAAATTGGGGGCATCTGAAACAAAACTCATTGAATTACATTTATATTTCATCACTCACCTAATTTATTATATACTAAAAGATATGGCAGTATACATTTTCTTTCAAAAGAGGCACAGAGCATGTAGTTTTTTGACCAAACATTTTTGTGGATATTTTGATGATTTAATAAATTATGTGTGTTAGTTTAAATGGGTAATTATAGGTATTTATAAGTTCAAATGAAGCATGGACCATGACATAGAGTTTTTCTATACCTTAAACTAACATCTAATGTCAAAATTATGAATGCTTGAAGTTTCTCCTATTTACAACTACACTAGTCTCTCGTAAATGGTCATAATGTTTTACTTTAAATATTAAATGAAACAAAATTGGTGGAATTTAAAATAAAACTCATTGACCAACAATTTTCATATGTCATGACTCGTCTAATTCATTACGTACTAAAAAATATGGTAGTGCACATTGTTTGCCTTCAAGAGAGGCACCCATTGATTGCATGTAGTTTTTTACCGAAATTTCTTTTGGGAGTGTTTTTGATGATTTAATAAATTAGGTGTGCTCGTTCGTATGGGTAATTAAAGGTATTTATAAGTTCATATGAGGTATGAACCTTGAAATAGAGTTTTTCTATACCCAAAACTAACATCTAAATCCAAAATTATGAACGTTTGAAGTTTCTCTTATTTACAACTACACTAGTCTCTGGTAATGGTCATAATGTTTTACTTTAAATATTAAATGATAGATATTTTGGAATTTGAAAGAAAACTCATCGAACTACAATTTTCACATGTCATGGCTCACCTAATTCATTATGTACTAAAAGATATGGTAATATAAAATGTTTGTCTTCTAGAGAGGCACATATTGGTTGCATGTAGTTTTACTATCCAAAATTTTTTTGGGTGTTTCTGATGATATAATAAATTATGTTTGTTAGTTTGAATAGGTGATTATAGGTATTTATAAGTTCAAATGAGGTTTGATCCATGAAATAGAATTTTTTATACCAAAAACTAACATCTAAGCCAAAATTATGAACGTCCAAAGTTACTCTTATTTACAACCACATTAGTCTCTCGTAATATGATCATAATAACTTTACTTTAAACATTAAATGATACAAAATTTGTGAAATCACTTGCCATAGCAGAAGGATGTTTTTTTTCCTGAATGACAGTAGTTTTTTCCCTAAGTGTATGTTTTTGTCGTATTTGTTGATTGAGTTGAAGGAGTAGTAGTTTGATTACAACACAGTTTTGAATTATAAATTAGGATTAATAGAAATCCTAATTTGGATAGAAGTATTGATTTGGAAGTATTGCCTAAATTCTTTGCCTATTTATAACAATTCATATCGCACCTAATGAATTATTCATACAAGTTTAAGGGATTTGGAAGTACTGCTTAAAATGCTTTGGCTATATATTTTTGTTCCTCTTCCATCTTAGCTAATTAATTACTCATTCTTTCTTCTTAAAGATGTCGTCGTCGTCATCAGTAAAAAGGTCTTATTGAAGCTTTTAATGATATATGTTATTCAACAGAGAAATTAATGTACCGATCCCAATAGCTGAAATTGGCTAATAAATAGCTTTCTCAACTCTTCTATTTTGGGCTTCTCTTTATGAATTTGCCGACTATGGTAAGCTTACTGGCATGATTAAAGAAAGTAATCTTTGGCACTAAAGAAGACAGCCAGCTCTCATGAATATCAACAGTAGTAGAAGCTGTTGTAGATGTGGAGCATTTTCATAATTGCTAACTTTACTAGAACGACTAATAATAATCTTTCACCCTAAAAGGCAGGTGAACCATCCACAAGGTTTCCTCTAACATTCTCGGTGTACAAGGCGGAATCAAGTTATATAACTACAATTCTGATACTAAATGCAACAGACAAGATGCTGCAAGAGAACAGATCACGGCAAGGCTTCTTCATTTCGATCCATGCACTCAGCAGCAAGTACGGAATCAGCTTCCACTTCCTGAAATTCAATAGACCAAAACAAGTTAAGGTTGCATCTCTCAAAATTTTCGTAAAACAAAGTGTATAGTACTACAAAAATAGTCACCTAGTATAAACAATATCAACAACATAGATGCGAATGAATCATCCTTTCTCAATGTCTAAGTTGCTCGGACTCGGGTGCGGGTATCCGAGACGGATGCGAATCCGTGAGTCGGATTTGGCAAAATTTAAATTTTAAGATTAGGAGGTGCGAATGCGAGTATGGATACGGGTGCGGGGATTCGGCTAAAATTATTCAATATTATAAAATATAGTTATAATAATAATAATATTAAATATCTTGTAAAACTCTATACTTAAAAATATATCAATTATAGATGTGCAAATTTAAAAGCATAAATTAATTATGACTAACTAAGTTACTACAGTAATTATTTTTAAAAAATTATAATTTCTTTTATTTATTATAAAAAAGAAATAATCATTATAGCCTAACATTTAGATGATAGAATTCATTTAAGTGTTGGTGTTGCCCTTTCTTCTTCCAAGAAATCCCTCTCTTCTCCCAATAAGCCCTTAGCCTTCTCTGTTCCTTTTCAAGAAAAAAAAGTTTACTCTCTTCTTTTTCAAGAACAAGACTTTGAATTTATTCTTCTCTCCCATGGAACCTTCACTTCCTCTCTATTCTTGTACAAGAATTCTTTTCTATAGAGCAATCAAACCTTGTGACGACTTCATTAGAGAAAAGTCGTCTAACTTTCGCCGGCCATGGAATTAATATTTTCTTCCCCATTTTTTTCGGCTCTGGTCAAAGTATCCGGATTGGATTGATCGAATCCGACCCGCACCCCGCACCCGTCTCGCGTCGAGATGGGTTCGGCTCCAAAACTGAAGAGTTCGCGCAACATAGCTCAATGTAAAAGGATGTCAGCTATGAAACTGTATGCAACACTGTTAATACCAAATTAGACCAACTATCTATAGAAAAGAATATAACTCTTCATACTTCAAATTACCAACAGTTTGGTAAGGAGAGAGAAAATTACAAATTACCAACAATTTAGCCGTTAAACTAAAACTATGGGAGATCAAGGTTCAAACCTAATCCTTACCGAGAAGAGTAAAACAAGTTAATAGTCCTACCCAAACACTACATAAGTGCTTAAAAGCATATAAAATAAACCAATTCAAACAGACTCTAAGTTGCGAATATTATTTGTACATCACACAGACATAGTTTTAAGCCAAACTATCAATGAAATTGTGAATGCTACATTATGCTTTGTCTATTATTTGATACGCCCTCTATCATTAAGGATGCTATATACAGACACTCACACAAAATTGGTGAAAGGTGTAGTAGACCACATCAACTTATTTCAAAATCGGGATCGAACTCCAATGAAAACTTATCTTTGTACATTTCTGAGCAACTAATACTGCAAACAAATGCTTTTGAAACATGTACATTGTTAAAGATTTATTGCTTTAAAAGTACAAACATTATCATAATTGATGATAGAGGACAAAGTGCAATGCACGTGTACAGAAACTAGTAAGTAAAAAAGGAGAAATGCTTACAGGAACTACGAGCTATACAAGCAAATATGATGTATGGATTCATATATACTCAATGTTGTGTCTCGTTATCGGGGAAAAAAACATATTCAATGCCTCGTCCTATATTTGATAGAAAAGAATTGCAAAAAGAGCATACCAGCTACACCAAGCAGAATTCTTACCAGAAATCGTAAGGGATTAACAATGCTTTCTGCATAGATTTCTGCCGGGTCGCATCCCACAACATCAACAGTGTGCTCTAGCTTTCCTGTTGAACCCCCAAATATCAGTATAACTCCGGGAAGGGAAAGTAAAATGTCGCCCTTGGTTGAGTGGCGAAGATGTGTAGAGAATGGGTAAGTGGTTGGAGAACCTATATGTATCCCAACATTTTCAGGATATTCAATGGTAAACTGTTTCGTCCAAGATACATGTAGCCCGCTATTCTTCAAAATTCAGACATCTGAAGTAGTAGCAACTAAATTAGCAGTGTAAATGAGAGAAAGCTCACTTCCCACAACTCCCAATTTGATATTAAAATTAGCTTCTCCACAAATGGGAAGCTCCAAGCTACCCCATGTCTCTTCTGCCACATCAAACGAAATGATCTTGCGCACATTGAAATCACAAAAACTCGTAGATGCAGTCCAATAAAGCTTCCCGTTGACAAATTTAGCCGGAAGATTTATTAGAAAGACGCTCTTAAGTTGGCCATAGAGAGCTTTCTAGGAATCCGTCCTTAAACTATAGATGTTGACCACATAACTCAGGTCGGATTCATCAACACAATCTTCAACAAACAGAGCTTTGTAATCATCACATGATTCATCAAATCCAAAACCATATTTCATATAGAAAGACAAATCCCACGGCATATTAAGTAGTTTCTTTGACTTGCTAATGGTGGGGTTCCATATATATATCTCCCCTTTGTAATCGTACAGACAAATTAGCCCATTGGCACTACCCACAACGGAAGATGGTAAAGCCGGAGAATCCATGTGAACAGTGGCTTGTTGTTTGTCAAACAGGGAAGGGAGGAGAGAACTAAAATTGAAATTCCCGTTGATGCCCGGAAACAGAACTCTGATTTTTGTTCAATTTGAGATGTGTATTCACGAAATTAGGACTAGATATGAGTTGATGCCATGCTTTTGAAACGGACATACATTTCACGATAGATTTTGGGGGCAGCCTTAAGAGTATGTCTGTTATGATTTCATTTGGAATTTCGGAATAAGTTGTTGTACAAGTAGCCGTAGGAGTGAAGATGAAATTATACCATGAGAAGAATTTGAAAAGAATGATGTGAATCGCCTGATTAATCCAATCCCCAAAAGAAACAAATGGAAACATCGCTGCCGGATGTTTTTCTGTCAAGTGAAGAATAGCAAAGCAGAAAGGATTTTTCTGTGAAGTGAGGCAGCAGCAGCAGCAGCAGAAGCAGAGCAGGCAGTGAAGTAGCACAATTTCCTAATATAAAGTGATATTTAGACCTACGCCCAACCAAAAATCATTTTCTTACTTATGCACCTCTTAAAAAATCATATATAAAAAGAATATTTATTCTAATTTTCCCTTACTAAACTTCTCTAAACATTTTTTTTCATGCAAATAATTAAAATTTATTATTTTAATGGTCAAATCTATTTATATTTCACTAAATTTCTTATAAAATTTATTATCGATGCCCCATTGTTTATTTTATTTTTACAAATACAAAAACTAAATTACATTATAACCGAAAAAAATAGTTTTAAATATTTTCTTTACACTAAAGAACAAAGAAAAAAAGAATAAGAAACTCAAATAATGATGATAAAAAAAGTTAAAGAATAATTTTTGTATGAAAAAGATTGAAATATAGCTTGAACTTGGCTATAAGAATCATATATATATACCCCTACATGTTTTTATAAAAAAAATTTAAAGTAAAAAATATAAATATAAAATTAATTTTTTCACTTCCATTAGATGAAGGGTATACGTGAGCTTTTTTTGTAACGATAAAGATATATATGAGTTAGTTGTATAATGGTAAGAACATATGAGTCAGTTACATAACTATAGGTCGAGTAAGAAACCAGGAAGATATGGACTTTGTTCTTGACTAATTTGGCTGATGATTTAGATAGGGAAAAAGGACTAATATATCCCCGAACTATCGCAAATGGCATGCAAATACCCTCCGTCATGCTTTTAGATCTGGAGCATTTTCATAGTTACTAAGTTTATTAGAACAAGTCACGATTCTAGACTACCCCTAGTCGTAACACATGATGCGCTTAGAGTAATAAGTGACCCAAACTTTTGGATGAAACATCATAAACCTCTTTTCACCATTAATGCAAACAAATCACCACTAAAATACCTCAATATATCCTATATTTGTACATAATTCTACCCAACACACTCTACATGATTTCACAAAGACATTTAATAATTATTTCTTACCAATCAAAAAGTTATCAGATTTATCAAAAAGTAAGAAAAATAAGTATCTGGAGAGTGTGGGGAAGGGGAGAAAGAAAGAAATGGGGGATTGCGTAGTGGAAGAAATCAATATTCCCATAAGTTAAAGATCATTGTCTTGCAAACCCTCTATGTAGAAATCAAGGATGATACTTTTTAACACAATCTTCATGGAGTGAAAAAATGAATATCCCTCTATTTAATGTTTTTTTTGGTAAAAAGATGTTCACAAAACATAGGGATCCGTTCAAATCCTTAGAAACAGAGAAAAAAACTAAACAAATGACATCAAAATAGAAACTAAAGCAAAAAAATGAAAATAAAATTGAGACGTGGAAAACGAATGAAATTTAAGATTTTCCATCTCCTTCTTTGTGCATTCATGGTAGATTTGAGATTTATCAATTATCATTGTAATTTTACTCCCCCATTCTTCATCCTTAGCCTTTTATTTTTCATTTGAGATTTACTATCTTGTTTTTCACATCTGTTGCAGTCCACTTCAGAATTTACTATCATGTTTAAAATCTATAGAGGGATTATATATGTCAAAAAAGAAGAAGAAATTGAAGAGTCATATGGAAGGGGAGAAAGAAAATGGAAATGGGGGATTGTTATGGTCACTCTCCTCTTTTGTGTGAAATCACACAATTATTCCATATCAACATTAAGTTGCCACATAAGTTGGTTAATGATCAGAAGAGTTTAATATATTGAGTTCCGTTGACTTTAAGGGTTTAGTTGACAAATGTTTACGTAAAAGAATCCATAATACAAACTCATACAAGTACAAGGGTCCATCAAACCATTTCGCCTCGTATAAACTTGTTATTCTTCCCTCTCCAACACTTCTACATTCATTTTGTACCTCGAAACCTCTACTTCCCGTTCATGGGTTCTTTCGTTGTCGACATCTTCTACCGCGTAAACATATTGGATTAACTTTTTTTTTCCGGCGTGGAAAGTAGCTCACATAAAATTCCCAACTAGGAATTGAGTTTCCGTTGATGTTATTGGTATCAGTAGGAGGGGCTTCAGATTTAACTGTCTGTTCTGGTTTGCGAGGGGGATGTCCTTAAAATTTTAGAATTGAACAAACTCAATTCTTTACGATAGGGGAGAAGTACACAAAGGGAATTGAGGACACCAAATGACTTTGCTCGCAACTCATGTGTATAGGACTCATACTATTCACAAGGTTAATCAAAATAAGTAAATTATCAAAAAACATAGAAGGTACATGAGGACACACATGCAACACACATTTCTAGAAACTAGTCTCTAAAAAGATGGCAGAGATTTGTGGAGAGTCTAGTAAAAAATAGCGATTGATTTCTACAGATTTTGAAACCTATGCAGTTGGTAAAAACATTGGAAAAGACGATGTGGATGAGATTTACTTTGAGCACCTGGAGTGTTCTTTACTTGTTTGGATATACATGACAATGAGGCTAGCTGTGCCTTTATGTCCGACAGAAAAAGGTCTTATTAAAGTTTTTAATGATATTACCATATGCTATTCATTAGAGAAATCAATGTACACTTATATATGATCAATTAGGCTATTTTAATAAATCTCTGTAGCTGAAATTGTCTAATAAATAGCTTTCTTAGCTCTTCCATAGTTGGTTCTCCCTTTATGAATTTCCCAACTATGGTATGTTTTTACTGTAAGATTAAAGAAAGTAATCTTGGCAATAAAGAAAACAGCCAGTTCCCATGTTGAATATCGATATTATTAGAAGCTTTTGTAATTCGATAATTAGATCTGGAGCATTTTCATAGTTACTAAGTTTATTAGAACAAGTCACGATTTGAGACTACACCTAGTCGTAACACACGATGCGCTTAGAGTCATAAGTAACCCCAAACTTTTAGATGAGATGGTTACACCTCAACAGAATGATGTAAAATCTTCTTGAGTAGAACACTAGGTTGCTAACGGAAACCACCCCCAAAACCATGGTTCAAATCCAGCTAAAGCCCTTTCGAAGTAAACCTTTCCACCGTATATTCTTTGCTTCCCCGAACACCTTCAGATCTCCATTGGCATGAAATTGCATATGTGAGCCAAAGAGAATAAGCGTCTCAGATCCTATACAATCCATATGTACAAAATGGTGAAGTGATCCCTTTTTATTTGGCTCATATTCACATATTCGTGTTCATCATCTGGCAGTGATTATCACATGCTCACAGAAAATTTTGGAGGTAGTTGTTTTTGGCTGGAGAGGCTACGATTCAAAAATATGCAGCCACCATGCATAGAGACTATTTGAGTGGCTTAAGAGAAGCTTCTCACATTTCCCAATCCACGATTGCGAGGCAAAACAATCCAAAGAAAATTGTATGTTGTCCACAAAAAATTGTTAACATGGTTGACACTATAGACGCATCGACGGAATAAGAACTTCTTACTTTCATTCTGATATTAGTCTCCACAGTATATATATCTTTGCAGAATTTTTTTGTACAAATTTGTGGTCATCCAATGATCTCTATTGCTTGTACAAATTGTTAACATTCTTAGTGCTTCCCATTAATGAAGTTACATTGCGTGAAATTTCTCTGAGGTACATGTTAATTAGCATTGTTACGTTATCCATGGAATTTAACCTTGATTCTGCAGAAATTGCTTGCGAAGAAAGTGGTAGCTGAATGTTTCATTGATTACAAGGTAATTGTGGCCTGTTGGCCAATTTGTGGCTCGTTTAATATAAGTAGTTAAGTATACGTGTTTTACATTGCCTATCACATTAATTAATATATATATATATATATATATATATATATATATATATATATATATATATATATATATATATATATAAAGAACAATTTCTTACCAAACACAATATTAATCTAATATATGAATAATCTACTTCTTAATCAACCACAAAATGACCCCTTAGTATAATAAATAAGCTTTATTTAAGATATTTATTTTCGATGTGCCGCCTTTTCATATTTTGAATTCTTTATTACATATGGAAATACTTTAAAGAGACCTCTCAAAGTTACTTTCTAAAGACTCTCCTCTTTTACATTGTATCTAAAGCTGGAAATAGATCCACCTGAATGGGCAAGGAATATATCGGTGCACTCCATTAGTAAGGAATAAATTTAGAAGGAAAATGCATCAGGACCAACCAAGGTGAAAAGTCCTATCTATGTGCCTGATAACATTATGAAACAACATAGGTGTTGTAAAGTTGTAATGATGATTTTAATGATTCACAAACCTATTGAAGGACCTGGTACCTATGATGGACTTTTTTCAAAGTCAACAATCACCAAATATATATAAAGGGCCATTTATTTTATTTAGACCTGATATGCATGTGCAAAGCACGTATACTTAACTAGTTATATTAAGAGAACCACAAATAGGCCCACAATCACATTGTAATTAATGAAAACTCTACCAATTTCTTTGTAAGAAATTTCTGCAGACTTAAGGCTCAATTCCACGGATAAAGTAACAATGCTATGTAGCATGTACCTCAGAGCAATTTCAGGCCATGTAACTTCATTAATGGGAAGCATATCAAGCTTAGTTTTCTTAACAGTAGCTAAATTGTCAATATCTTTGAGCACGGAGGAAGCTACTGTATAATTTCTTGCTCTAACCCCTTCACAAGAAATTTTTTACTTTGAATTGTTGTGATATTATCTTGGAAAATTCAGAGGTGAACCTAAGTAAGAGAACTTGCACAATCAACCAACTCCACTCGATCAACTCTTGTTCATCCATTTTATGTACGTCATGTCATGAGTAGAGTAAAATAGGATTACACTTTTTTTCTTATAAACATCAATGCAGAAGACTCTGGAAACCATATTTTCCCACCCAGATGATGGTGATCTCCCTTCCTCTACACGTGAACTCCCATATACTATCCCCTATGTTTTCTGAGTTGAACACTAGGTTGCTAATGGAAACCACCCCGAAACTAGGGTTTAAATCCATCTAAAGCCCTTTTGGAGTATATCTTTCCACCATGTATTCCTTGCTTCTCCGATCACCTTCAAATCTCAACTACCTAGAAATTGCATATATGAGCCAACGGGAATAAGTGTGCATGATCCTATACAATCTATATGTACAAAATGGGGAAGTGATCCCTTTTTGTTTGGCTCATATTCACTGTTTGTGTTTAGTCATCTAGCAGTGATTATGACATACTTGTAGAAAATCTTGGAGGTCGGTTGTTTTTTTCCTGGAAAGGCTACTATTCAAAAACATGCAGCCACCACGCATGGAGACTATTTGAGTGACTTAAGCGAAACTTCTCACATTTTCCAATTCATGAAAGCGAGTCGAAACAATTCAAGGAAAACTGTATCAAAGAATGTTGGACCAAGCAATGATGTGTTGGAGGAGTTGTTCAACAAGCCAGATCTAGCATTCGGGAAGTTCTTATTTGTTTTTGATCCCCTCACTTGTGATTATAAATCTTTAGGACTCGTGAGAGTTACTTTTGGAAAACCATGAATTTAATACTTTTAGGGCAGATAATATACCAAGAAGTTGTGGTATAATTTCTTGCTATAACCACTTTATGAGCAACCTAGTATTCAACTCATAAATATCATTCTGTTGAGGTGTGTGACCATCTCATTTCATTTTTAATCGTTTTAAAGATTCATTAGCAACCTTTTTAAAAAAAAAGTGGTTGAGGCACATTAATTATCTGCCTCTTCTTTATTAAATTCTTGGTTGGATTCTCCAAAAGTAACTTTCATGAGTCCTAAAGATTTAGAATCACTAGTGAGGGGATCAAATACAAATAAGAACTTCCCAAAGACTTGATCCAGCTTTTCTAACAACTCTTCCAATACATCATTGCTTGATCCAACATTCTTTGATACAATTTTCCTTGGATCGTTTTGCCTCACTTTCTTGGATTGGGAAGTGTGAGAAGCTTCTATTAAGCTACTCATATAGGCTCCAGGTGGCTGGATGTTGTCGAACTGTAGCCTCTCCAACTAAAAACAACTGACCTCCAAGATTTTCTGCGAGTATGTCATAATCATTGCCAGATGACTGAACACAAACATGTGAATAAAAATGAGCCAAACAAAAAGGGATCACTTCGCTATTTTATACATATGGATTGTATAGGATCAAGAACGTTTATTCCCTTTCGATGTCAATGGATATCTGAAGGTGTTCGGGGAAGCAAAGAAAACATGGTAGAAAGGTTTACTCTGAAAGGGATTTAGCTGGATTTGAACTCTGGTTTCGGGGGTGGTTTCCATTAGCAACCTAGTGTTCCACTCAGAAAGTATAGGGGAGTTCGTGCGTTGAGGAAGGTAGATCACCATCATCTGGGTGGGAAAATATGGTTTCCCAATCTCTTTTGCATTGATGCTTATAAGAAAAAGGTGTAATCCTAGTTCGCTCTACTAATGACATGATGTATAGTAAAGGGAAAAGGGTTAAAAATGCCCTTAATGTATTTCAAATGGTTCAAAAATGCGCTCCTTTCACCTTTTGGTTTAAAAATGCCCTCAACATTTTTTTAAGGTTTAAAATTGCCCTTTTTTAACAGTCAGCTGACATGCAAATGTGACATGGCTTTTGTTTACCCATTTCAAAATATATGACCCACTTAGTCTAAAAACCCATTTCGAAAAACTTGACCGGATCCTTTTTGGACATTTTGTTTCCATTAGCTCTAGTGAAGATAGTGAAATGTTACACTAGGAGATAGTGAAGATGATTCTCCTGATCACAAATTGATGAAGGATTTTCAATTTCCTGCCAGAGATATAGTTTGTGCTTTTAACTACAGTTGTTGTTGCCTTCATATTCGTCAAGAAGTAATTTCATACTTCAAACATGCCTTGAGTGCTCTGAACAAGAAGGGTGGCATATTTGTTATGGAGGCACATCAGCAGAGCATGAGCTAAGGATGCAGAGAAAATTTCCGAACTTCACAGTATGCCTATCCAAAAGATGATTCTTTCAATGGAATATGTGTACTAGAATCTGGATTTTCACTTTCTTGCCATATTTCGATTTCAGCACATAATTCGGAACAGTGCTAAAATGAAATTTTTTCAAGACATGTTACTCGCAATTCTATACATTTTTCGTCATTGAACTTTTGGGTTGTTCCTGCTGATGATCCATTTCTTTCACCATTTATTGTATTAGAACTCCATTTATTCCAATGACACAGTTAGTCAACTCGCTAACGGAGCCAACAATTCCAAAATGGAAAAGCACCCCATGATCTATCATCGTCGACTGCTACCACCATTCTAAAATGACACAGTTTCATTCGCACCTCGAAGGTGTTGTGATTTGCAACCCCAAACACCATCCTCGGTTGAAAGACTGAGAATCTCCCTACAATGGAGTTGAACGAGATGTTAGGTTAATATGTAAATGGGTTTCTGGATGGGTTGAATTTTTTTAGCATGGACGGGTCGGGTCGTTGGGTTGGATTTTAAAAAATTAGGTGGACCAATAAAATGAAGTCATTTGTCTAATTTAATGAGTCATCATTTGCCATGTCAGCCGGCTGTTAAAAAAGGGCGATTTTAAACCTTAAAAAAATGTTGAGGGCATTTTTAAACCAAAAGGTGGAAGAAGGGCATTTTTGAACCATTTAGAATATGTTAAGGGCATTTTTAACCCTTTTCTCTATATTAAATGGATGATCAAGTGTCGACCGAGTGGAGTTGGTTGATTGTCCAAGTTCTCTTATAAGGTGCCCGTCTCAATTTTCCAAGATTATTTCACAACAATTCCAAGTAAGAAAATTCTTGTGAAGGGGTTAGAGAAAGAAATAATACAACAGCTTCCTGTGTGCTCAAGAAGTCGATTTATAGATAGAATGTTTGAGAAAAAGTAAAAAAATTAATTTTAACTGCACATGTGTAGTACATATATAATAATGTAAAACTTTGTATAAACTTGTTTATTGAATGTGTAACAACACAAAAGAGAAGAAAAATAAATAAAGACGCAAGACCAAAACTATCATGACATCAGCTAATTGCATCACATCCTTTATGATAGAGGGAGACTAAACTTCCTTTCCGACACTAAATAATTGAATTACATGACATTTGCTAAAAGCACCGAATTCTTACTATAGAAGAAGGCTAGTTTTAAAAGTGGATTCCTCTTCTAAACTAAAGAAATGAATTACCTTCACCCATATCATTTCAGTTTGTATCTAAATACAATCAAAACATTATAGGTTTGTCTAAAATGGAAGTACTGATAGTATTTTACTACTAATACACTGTAAAAAAAAAGGACACAAACATACAAAAAAAAACTGTAGCATATCAAGGCTAGTTATCTTAAGAGCAGCTAAATTATCGGGATCTTTTTTCCAGCATCGCTTGGATATGTAGATCCAAATATTGGTGTAGTAAGAAAGATTCCGACACTTTAGCTACTCTTAAGAAAACTAGCCTTATGTGAGCATTACCATGTAACTTCATTAATGGGTAGCATATCAAGTCTAGTTTTCTTAAGGGTAGACTTGATATGATTCCAAAGTAGCTAATGAAGTTACATGGTCTGAAATTGCTCTGAGGTACATGTTCATTAGACGTTATTCATGGAATTCAACCTTGAGACTGCAGAAGTTACTTAGGCTCATCAAGCAATAGAGGTATTGCTTGATTGTGAGATTAAAAACTTTTTCTCACATTTGTGTAACTGGTTTTACTTTTGCTTGTGAAGATTAGTGAAACAGTTTTGAAAATCCTGTGTGACAGGTCGTGGTTTTACTCCATTGAGCAAGGAGTTTTCCACGTAAAACTACTGTGTTGTTAAACTGCATTTACTTTCTGTTCATACTTGTTTGTGTGTCAAGGGACCTGGTCCATTGACTGATAAGTGGACGCATAGATTCTAACAAGTGGTATCAGAGCCGGCACTTTCTATCTGGTTAACACCAAGAAAGTGGCATTTGCTTTAGGATGGCTGCTCCACTTAATCTTGAAGAAGGTCAGTCTTCAACTAGACCACCTCGTTTCAATGGACACTTCTATAGTTGGTGGAAAGTCAGAATGCATGATTTTCTTATGGCTGAAGACAGTGAGCTATGGGACATTGTCTTAGATGGACCATTTATTCCAATGATTGAAGAGAAAGATGGAGAAACAACTAGGCTTGTTCCAAAACCTAGACAAAAATATGATGAAGCTGATAGGAAGAAGATAGAAAAAGGTTACAAGGCAAAGACACTTCTTGTCTGTGGGATAGGGCCAGATGAGTTCAATCGTATCTCAGCCTGTGAGTCTGCAAAAGAGATCTGGGATTGCTTAAAGACTGCTCATGTGGGAACTGAACAAGTAAAAGAGTCAAAGATTGATATGCTCACTTCTTTGTATGAAAATTTCAAAATGAAAGAAGGTGAAACCATTCATGAGATGTTCACCAAATTGTCATCCATCACAAATTAATTGAGAAGCCTTGGAGAACCTATCAGTATGAGCAAGCAAGTTAGGAAAGTACTTCGAATCCTTCCCAAGTCTTGGGAGAGTAAGGTTGATGCTATTACTGATGCAAAAGATTTGAAAGTGTTAACAATGGATGCTCTCATTGGAAATCTGAAGACTCATGAGATGAATCGAAATCATGACCAGTCAAAGAAGGAGGTGAAAAAGGATAAGTCCTTGATACTGAAATACAAATCTGAAGAGGATTCTAGTGATGATGATATGACTTATCTCATCAATAGATTTCAAAAAATCGTGAGAAAGAACAAAGGTTTTAAAAGGGGAGCAAATGGTCCTCGAACTGCCACTCAAAATGATACATGTTACAAGTGTGGAAAAGCTGGGCACTTTATGAGAGAATGTCCATTACTCAAGGCTGAAAATAAAGAATATCAAAAGTCAAGAGGTGATAAAGAAAAGAGAAGGGACCTGGTACTCAACAAAAATGATCGGAAAGCTGCTGCTGATTATGTGGTCAAAATGGCTCTTGGTGCATGGGGATACTCTTTAAGTGACTCAGAAGATCCTGATGAACCAAATGATGTATCAATGGTGGTGGTTCAGGAAGAGGAAACCATATTCAATGAGATGTTTGCTTTCATGGCCCATTCAGAAAATGAAGAAGAGGAGGACAAGGTAACTCTTCTTGATATGAAACATGACTTGAGTACTTATTCTCTTAAAAAATTGAGAACATTAGCAAATGTTATGATTGATTCAGTAATTGAGTTAACCTCTGAAAGAGACATTATGAATGCTGAACTTGACAGTTTAACTGAAAACACAGATAAAATGGAAGAGAAAATGTTGAAAATGGAAGATAAATTGGCTTCTCTGGAATCTGACAAGACTGAACTTAAAAAACAGTTATATCAGAAAGATGAAGAAGCTGAAGAGCAAAATGGAAGGTCAAATGATTTACAAGTTGAAATTGAAGAAAAACTGAATACCTCTGAGGAAAATCTTAGGTTGGCCTTGGAGAAGAACAACAACTTAGAAAAGGATATTGCCAAACTTAAGGAAGAACTTGAAAAATCTCTAAAGTGGACAAAATCTTCTAAGTTGCTGTCTAGTGTAACAAATCAAAGCAATTTCGATAAGAAGGGTCTAGGAAGGTTGAATATTACTCCTCCCTTTAATCCTCACAGCAAGTATGTTTTTGTGTCTGACAATTTACTTTGTCTTCACTGTGGTAAAAATGGGCATTTAAAAGAAGAATGTACTGGGTGGAGAAAGTCTCATGAAAAACTCTCTAAGTACACCGAAAAGCAAGGAGTAACAAAAGAGAGACCTGGTCCCCCAAAACAAGTTTCAGCTAAAAGTTTTTCAAAGAAAGGATCTGATTCTACTCCAAATTCTTTTGTCAAAAAGATTCAAAAACTACCCCATTGGACTAGAAACAATCTGATCACTCCATTGTCAGCTTTCTGGGAACTCAAATTGAAATGGGTTCAAGTGACTCGTGTTGCAGGTGAGTGAGAGGAGCTGCAGTCAATGTTGGTATATGGACAGCGGATGCTCTAAACATATGACTGGTGATATCAAAAATTTCCTCTCACTCAAGACACTTCAAGGTGGAGGTGTCTCTTTTGGTGATGGAAAGAAGGGTTACATTTTGGGAGTTGGTAAAGTGGGAAAATCTCTTGGAGAATCAATTGAGAATGTGTATCATGTTGGTGGATTGAAGTACAATCTTTTGAGTGTATCTCAAATTTGTGATAAGGGAAATGAAGTGAAGTTTACTTTTGAGAAGTGCACTGTGGTTAATCTAACCACAAAGAAAGTGATTCTTACTGCCTTTAGAAGTAAGAATATGTATGTGGCTAACTTAGAAACATCTCATGGAGATGATCTGACATGTCTTAGTGCTCAAAATGAAAATGCTGATCTGTGGCATCGAAGACTAGGGTATATGAGCTCATCTTTATTGAATAAACTGATTTCTAAGGACCTGGTCCTAGGTTTGCCAAAATTAAAGTTCTGTGAAAACAAAATTTGTGAAGCGTGTGTCAAAGGAAAACAAATCAGATCATCCTTCAAGTCAAAGAAGCAAGTAACATCATCAAGAGTACTGGAGCTGTTACACATGGATTTATGTGGACCTTTGAAGGTTCAAAGTAGAAATGGTAAGAAATACATTCTGGTAATAGTTGATGATTACTCCAGATACACATGGACAAAATTCCTAAGATCAAAAGCAGAAACACCTGAAGAATTGGTAGTGTTCTTCAAAATGATTCAAACAAAATTGAATCAAGTGATTGTTGGAATTAGATCTGATCATGGAACTGAGTTTGAAAACTCAAAACTTGATCACTTCTGCATGGAGAATGGTATTAGTCATAATTTTTCTGCTCCAAGAACTCCTCAACAAAATGAAGTAGTGGAAAGAAAAAAAAGAACCTTGGTAAACATTGCTAGGACCATGATTATTGAGTCAAATCTTCCTCAAAGTTTCTGTGCTGAAGCTGTCAACACAGTATGTCATGTTACTAACAGGATAAGGTCTTTATTGAATAAGACTCCCTATGAGTTGCTCAACAACAGAAAACCTATGTTGAGTTATCTTAGGGCTTTTGGTTGCAGATGCTTTGTGCTGAACAATGTAAAAGATGATCTGGAAAAATTTGATCCTAGAAGTGATGAAGGAGTGTTTGTTGGATACTCTTCATCAAGTAAAACATACAGAATTTTCAACAAAAGAACTCAATGTATTGAAGAAAGTATTCATGTTGTGTTTGATGAAGATGGAAGTGTGAAAAGTGATGCATCAAATAATAAAGATGAGTTGATTAAGTTGTTTAATTCACAGAAAACTGAAAGAAGTGAAGCTGGGGCAAATGATCAGTTAAGGAATGACAATGATAATTATAATCATAGTCTATCCGAAAAGACTGATGAAGTTGAAAAGTGTGATGAGGGACCTGGTGCTACTCTGAACTCCAGTCAGAATACCTCAAACTCTCCAGAAAATGATGAGCTCCTTAAAGAAGAAGAACATGCTGATCAGCTGAACCAGTCGACTTTGAGACCAGGATGGAAACATAGTTCATCACATCATCTTGATAATCTAATTTCTCCCTTTAGTTCTGGATTTGACACTAGATCAAAAACAAGCAATATAGTTGCATTCTCAGCATTCATATCATCTATTGAGCCTAAGAATGTGAAAGAAGCATTAAGTGATGCAGATTGGATTAATTCAATGCAAGAAGAACTTTATCAGTTTGAAAGAAGTAAGGTGTGGTACCTGGTTCCTCGACCTGTTGGCAGAACAGTGATAGGAACCAGATAGGTTTTCAGAAACAAGCTTGATGAAAATGGTGTGATTACTAGAAACAAATCCAGATTAGTTGTTCAAGGATACAATCAGGAAGAAGGAATAGATTATGATGAAACTTTTGCACCTGTTGCAAGGATGGAAGCCATCAGAATTCTAATAGCTTTTGCAGCATTCATGGGTTTCAAGCTGTATCAAATGGATGTCAAAAGTGCATTTCTAAATGGAGACCTAAAAGAGGAGGTGTTTGTTAAACAACCTCCTGGGTTTGAAGATGCTGAGCTACCAGATCATATGTTCAGATTGAATAAGGCTCTGTACGGTTTGAAACAAGCCCTTAGAGCTTGGTATGAAAGGCTGTCAAAGTTTCTGTTGAAAAATGGGTTCAAAAGAGGAAAAATAGATAATACCTTGTTCTTATTAAAAAGGGAACAGGAACTGCTTATTATTCAAGTGTATGTGGATGACATAATTTTTAGAGCTACATCAGAACATCTGTGTGAAGAATTTTCATCATTAATGGGAAAGGAATTTGAGATGAGCATGATGGGTGAATTGACGTTCTTTCTGGGACTACAAATCAAGCAATCATCAAATGGAATCTCAATTAGTCAGGAGAAGTATATTAAGGAGCTGTTGAAGAAATTCAATATGTTTGATTCAAAACCTATTGATACTCCTATGGGAACAAACTCCAGGCTTATAGCAGATGAATCTGATTCTCTTGTGAATCAAACCATGTATAGGGGAATCATTGGTTCATTATTGTATCTGACTGCCAGCAGACCTGACATTGTATACAATGTTGGAATGTGTGCTAGATTCCAAGCATGTCCTCGTGATTCACATTTGAAGGCTGCAAAACGTATTCTAAGATACTTGAAAAAAACAGGGGACCTGGTTCTCTTCTATCCAGCAGGTGACACTTTTGATCTTGTTGGTTTTGCAGATACTGATTTTGCTGGTTATCAAGTTGACAGGAAGAGTACTTCTGGAATGGCTCATTTCCTTGGATCTTCACTTATTTCTTGGGGAACTAAGAAACAGAATTCTGTAGCTCTCTCAACAGCTGAAGCAGAATATGTAGCAGTTGCTGCATGTTGTTCACAATTGTTATGGATCAAGCAACATTTAGAGGATTTTGGTGTAATCATCAAAGCTATTCCTCTTATGTGTGACAGTACTAGTGTAGTTAGTATGGGAAAGAACCCAGTTCAACACAAGAGAACTAAGCACATTGATGCTAGGCATCATTTTTTGAGAGACAATGTTGAAAAAGGGAATATTGTGCTTACATATTGTCAGAGGAACAAATTGCAGATATCTTCACCAAGGCTCTCAACAAAGATCAATTTGAAAGAAATAGGTTGAAGTTGGGCATGATGTTCTCTAACTGATCTCCAGAATCTCAATAGTTGAATTCCTTTGATGGCTAAACTTGCAGTGCAGGTATCCTTTGTGTCAATAATATATTATCTGAATTAGATCTTTTTGGTACCTATTGTAGGTATACATTCAGGAAGGACTAGCTAAGCAAAGACATGGCTAGAACAGTTGAGGAATGATGATAAAGCCGTGTTATGGGACCTGGTCCCAGTCAAGGTTAGCATTTTTACATTAATTTTAAACTGAAAAAATATATGACCGTTGATCAAGCCACGTGTCAGCCATCGGTCATTCTGACCGTTAGTTCCATCGCTTATTCTTCAAGCGACGCGTCAAATCAAGGGACCTGGCACCGTTTCAATTTTTTAAAAAAACCTCCTTCTCTCCGTTTTAATTCATAAATTTGTCTTCCAACATTCCTCCACTAAAAGAAAGAAAAAGAAGAGAAAAGTCGAAATTTGGTTTCTTCCTTTTTTCTTTGTCTTCGAAAAGCTGCTATTTTTTCTCTTCTTCTGGTCAAGATGTCTGATCCTTCATCCGCCTCTAAGCAAATGCTTACTGCTCTTAGTGAGATTGAACCCACTGCCTTCTATTCTCCTTCAACAGTAGGGTCTAGGTCTAATGTTCCTTCAGGTTCTCCTCAGGATATTCCTGAAAATCCGTTTTACTCGATAGATCTGAACAGATCTAGTATCCCTACTGGACCTGGTCCTCATCATGAAATGCTGCCAAATGCTTTGTTTGAAGGAGATTTGCCAAGAAATAAATCGTCTGAGTCAAACATTCTCGCTGCAAGTGAAGAGCTGGTAATTGAAAGTCTTGCAATGATGAGAGAAGAAGTCAGGGTAGAACAAATGAACCTTTTGGAGGTGAAGAGATCAGAGAAACTCAACCCATTTTCGATAAAACTCCTGATTTTGGGAGGTATCCATCTTCTAACTCCTCTGACTCTGAAAATAATGATGCATATATCCAATGGAAGGTTGAAAGGAGGGGTGGTAGTGTGTCAACAAAGGGCAAGGAAAAGGTAGTAGAAGATGTTCCTAGAAGGAGACCTATTACTAGATCTGATGCTAGGAAGTTGCTAGTTGATGCTTTGAAGGATAGTGCAAGGTATACAGCAGAAATCAGGAATGCTAGAACATTCAAAGTGTCAAACTTCAAAATGCCTAAATCTGGAGTCATAGAGGTGTCTGCTGAAGAAACAGAACAGAAGTGCAGGAAGAAAAAGTCTGGAAAAATAAAGTCAAGAGATTCCAATAAGGTGGAGAAAACAAAATCCACAAGGGAGATTTCTAAAGGCAAAAGGAAAAGATCACAGGTACCTGGTACACGAAGAAAAGTTGAAGAAGAGGTCAACAAACAAGAAACTGTTGACAACTTGAGAAAGCAGTCTGTGCTGGCTGGGAGAGTCTTTGACATGGGAATAATCAATCTTCCTGGAATGGACTCTCTTCATGATATGGTGGAGATTCAGTCATGGATGCATCTCTTCAACAAAAAATCTCCTATTCTTCATGAAGAGAAAGTGCGTGAATTTTACTACAACATTCAATTTAAGGAAGATGGAGTGTCCATACCAGAGTGAATGATATTGTAGTGCATCTGGATGAGGTTCTGTTGGGAAAAATTCTTAAGGTACCTCGAGAGGGTACAAGGTCTGTGATTGGGAAAATTTGTTCGACTGAGTTTGTGGCATTGGTCTCAAAGCTTCCCACAACAAAGTGTGCAGGGTTTTTTAAGAAGGTGATGAAAAGTGAGTATCAGTTGGTGTTTGAATTTGTAAACAAAATCCTTCTTCCTCGAACTGAAAAGAGGTCTGCTGATTTGTATGTGATGGAGTTGTTGTGCAAATTTGAACCTCTGAATCTCCCAGGGCTCATCCTTGAACACATGTACAAGACTGTCATCGAGAGGAAAGGAATACATGGAATGGGATATGGATACTTTCTTACTGAAGTATTCAAATACTTTAACATTCCTTTGAGCGTTGGCAAGGTTGGTACAGTGAAACAAGCTTTTTCAGAGACTACTCTGGTTGAATGTGAGTGCATTGAAGGGAAAGGGAATCCCAAGAGCAAGATGGCTCAACTCATAGAAGACCAGAACCAACTCAAGCATGAAGTTGAAGAATTAACTATGCGATTGAGTGGAAAAGATGCTAAAATTGCCATACTCAAAGCTGAGCTAATCACTGCACAGACAGAGGGACCGGGTACTTCTGTGGTTCAAGCCCTGGAAAGGGAAAATGCAGAGCTGAGGGCCAAGGTCATTGCCTTACAAGAAAAGGCAATAAAGGATAATGATGCTGCAAATGACAGACTCACTCTCATTATTCAGTCCCTTTCTCATCAACCTCCCCCTTCTTAGTCTGTCCAAATCGTTTTCTGTGTCTTCCTTGTGTGGCTTGTCTTGTTGTCGTTGGATTCTCAGTTTGCTATTAATGTATTAAATGTTTATCTTGGAATGCTATTTATCTTATTCCTCCGGTGTTCTAGCTACTATCTCTTGTGAATGCTTTCCTTTTTTTTTGATTGCTATCAAGCTTTGGTCTTCTCTGATATTATTGTTGATATCTCTGTATCTCTTTTTTATGATGCCAAAAGGGGGAATTATAACTAATAAGTGGTAGCTGGACATGGTTGTGAGGAGAAATACAAGTGATGGGGAATACAGTCAGAATAATTTTTTTTTCAGGAGGATGGACAAGTAATTCAGGGGGAACTTGTTATGAAGTTGGAAGAGTGTCTGGAGCATTGTTTGTCATCATCAAAAAGGGGGAAAATGTTATTTGTAAGTTTTGATGATGTGACAAACTCAGGGACCTTGTAACGGTACCAGGTTCCCTACATGAACAAGCCATTGACTGCAAGTTGGAGAAAGTACAAAAAGTTGGTGCACAGTCTCCAACAGTGGCAGAAGTGACAGGCGCGGAAGAAACGTCAGAACTTTCCAACCAATGGCATGGGTTTAAGGAAATTGACTTGTCTATACAATATCATCTTTCCTTAAACTTTTTCTTTGGCTTTTGCAACTTGAAGAAGCACTTTCAAGAACATTTGCACAGGCTATAGAAAACAAAAGGTGAAGAATTATTCAAGAACAACTAAAAACTCAGAAGCATAACGTGTGTTTGTTCGAGAATATATTCTTGAGGTCTTACATTGTAAACTATTCCTATATCTATAAAGGAATCAGTGTGGTGGTGTTGAAACTTTAAGTTATTTAGAAGGGATAGCTTAGTGGATAGAATAACTTCTACTTAGGCTCATCAAGGAATAGAGGTATTGCTTGATTGTGAGATTAAAAACTTTTTCTCACATTTGTGTAACTGGTTTTACTTTTGCTTGTGAAGATTAGTGAAACAGGTTTTGAAAATCCTGTGTGACAGGTCGTGGTTTTACTCTCTTGAGCAAGGAGGTTTCCACGTAAAACTGTTGTGTTGTTAAACTGCATTTACTTTCTGTTCATACTTGTTTATGTGTCAAGGGACCTGGTCCATTGACTGATAAGTGGACGCATAGATTCTAAGAGGGTTCCATATATATATCTCCCCTTTGTAATCGTACAGACAAATTAGCCCATTGGCATCCCATCACGAAAGATGATAAAGCCGGAGAATCCATGTGAACAGTGGCTTGTTGTTTGTCAAACAGGGAAGGGAGGAGAGAACTAAAATTGAAATTCCCGTTGATGCCTGGAAACAGAACTCTCTGATTTTTGTTCAATTTGAGATGTGTATTCACGAAATTAGGACTAGATATGAGTTGATGCCATGCTTTTGAAACGGACATACATTTCACGATAGATTTTGGGGGCAGCCTTAAGAGTATGTCTGTTATGATTTCATTTGGAATTTCGGAATAAGTTGTTGTACAAGTAGCCGTAGGAGTGAAGACGAAATTATACCATGAGAAGAATTTGAAAAGAATGACGTGAATCGCCTGATTAATCCAATCCCCAAAAGAAACAAATGGAAACATCGCTGCCGGATGTTTTTCTGTCAAGTGAAGAATAGCAAAGCAGAAAGGATTTTTCTGTGAAGTGAGGCAGCAGCAGCAGAAGCAGAGCAGGCAGTGAAGTAGCACAATTTCCTAATATAAAGTGATATTTAGACCTACGCCCAACCAAAAATCATTTTCTTACTTATGCACCTCTTAAAAATCATATATAAAAAGAATATTTATTCTAATTTTCCCTTACTAAACTTCTCTAAACATTTTTTTTCATGCAAATAATTAAAATGTATTATTTTGATGGTCAAATCTATTTATATTTCACTAAATTTCTTATAAAATTTATTATCGATGCCCCAATGTTTATTTTATTTTACAAATACAAAAACTAAATTACATTATAACTGAAAAAAATAGTTTTAAATATTTTCTTTACACTGAAGAATAAAAGAAAAAAATAATAAGAAACTCAAATAATGATGATAAAAAAAATTAAAGAATAATTTTTGTATGAAAAAGATTGAAATATAGCTTGAACTTGTCTAGAAGAATCATATATATATACCCCTACATTATTTTTTAAAAAAAAAATTTAAAGTAAAAAATATAAATATAAAATTAATTTTTTTCACTTCCATTAGATGAAGGGTTTACGTGAGCTTTTTTTGTAACGATAAAGATATATATGAGTTATTTGTATAACGGTAAGAACATATGAGTCAGTTACATGACTATAGAGTCGAGTAAGAAACCAGCAAGATATGGACTTTGTTCTTGACTAATTTGGCTGATGATTTAGATAGGGAAAAAGGACTAATATATCCCCGAACTATCGCAAATGGCATGCAAATACCCTCCGTCATGCTTTTAGATCTGGAGCATTTTCATAGTTACTAAGTTTATTAGAACAAGTCACGATTCTAGACTACCCCTAGTCGTAACACACGATGCGCTTAGAGTAATAAGTGACCCAAACTTTTGGATGAAACATCATAAACCTCTTTTCACCATTAATACAAACAAATCACCATTAAAATACCTCAATATATCCTATATTTGTACATAATTCTACCCAACACACTCTACATGATTTCACAAAGACATTTAATAATTATTTCTTACCAATCAAAAGTTATCAGATTTATCAAAAAGTAAGAAAAATAAGTAACTGGATAGTGTGGGGAAGGGGAGAAAGAAAGAAATGGGGGATTGCGTAGTGGAAGAAATCAATATTCCCATAAGTTAAAGATCATTGTCTTGCAAACCCTCTATGTAGAAATCAAGGATGATACTTTTTAACACAATCTTCATTGAGTGAAAAAATTAATATCCCTCAATTTAATATTTTTTTTGGTAAAAAGATGTTCACAAAACATAGGGATCCGTTCAAATCCATAGAAACAGAGAAAAAAACTAAACAAATGACATCAAAATAGAAACTAAAGCAAAAAAATGAAAATAAAATTGAGACGTGGAAAACGAATGAAATTTGAGCTTTTCCATCTCCTTCTTTGTGCATTCATGGTAGATTTGAGATTTATCAATTATCATTGTAATTTTACTCCCCCATTCTTCATCCTTAGCCTTTTATTTTTCATTTGAGATTTACTATCTTGTTTTTCATATCTGTTGCAGTCCACTTCAGAATTTACTATCATGTTTAAAATCTATAGAGGGATTATATATGTTAAAAAAGAAGAAGAAATTGAAGAGTCATATGGAAGGGGAGAAAGAGAATGGAAATGGGGGATTGTTATGGTCACTCTCCTTTTTTGCGTGAAATCACACAATTATTCCATATCAACATTAAGTTGCCACATAAGTTGGTTAATGATAAGAAGAGTTTAATATATTGAGTTCCGTTGACTTTAAGGGTTTAGTTGACAAATGTTTACGTAAAAGAATCCATAATACAAACTCATACAAGTACAAGGGTCCATCAAACCATTTCGCCTCGTATAAACTTGTTATTCTTCCCTCTCCAACACTTCTACATTCATTTTGTACCTCGAAACCTCTACTTCCCGTTCATGGGTTCTTTCGTTGTCGACATCTTCTACCGCGTAAACATATTGGATTGACTTTTTTTTCCGGCGTGGAAAGTAGCTCACATAAAATTCCCAACTAGGAATTGAGTTTCCGTTGATGTTATTGGTATCAGTAGGAGGGGCTTCAGATTTAACTGTCTGTTCTGGTTTACGAGGGGGATGTCCTTAAAATTTTAGAATTGAACAAACTCAATTCTTTACGATAGGGGAGAAGTACACAAAGGGAATTAAGGACACCAAATGACTTTGCTCGCAACTCATGTGTATAGGACTCATACTATTCACAAGGTTAATCAAAATAAGTAAATTATCAAAAAACATAGAAGGTACATGAGGACACACATTTCTAGAAACTAGTCTCTAAAAAGATGGCAGAGATTTGTGGAGAGTCTAGTAAAAGATAGCGATTGATTTCTACAGATTTTGAAGCCTATGCAGTTGGTAAAAACATTGGAAAAGACGATGTGGATGAGATTTACTTTGAGCACCTGGAGTGTTCTTTACTTGTTTGGATATACATGACAATGAGGCTGGCTGTGCCTTTATGTCCGACAGAAAAAGGTCTTATTGAAGTTTTTAGTGATATTACCATATGCTATTCATTAGAGAAATCAATGTACACTTATATATGATCAATTAAGCTATTTTAATAAATCTCTGTAGCTGAAATTGTCTAATAAATAGCTTTCTTAGCTCTTCCATAGTTGGTTTTCCCTTAATGAATTTCCCAACTATGGTATGTTTTTACTGTAAGATTAAAGAAAGTAATCTTGGCAATAAAGAAAACAGCCAGTTCCCATGTTGAATATCGATATTATTAGAAGCTTTTGTAATTCGATAATTAGATCTGGAGCATTTTCATAATTACTAAGTTTATTAGAACAAGTCACGATTCGAGACTACACCTAGTCGTAACACACGATGCGCTTAGAGTCATAAGTAACCCCAAACTTTTAGATGAGATGGTTACACCTCAACAGAATGATGTAAAATCTTCTTGAGTAGAACACTAGGTTGCTAACGGAAACCACCCCCAAAACCATGGTTCAAATCCAGCTAAAGCCCTTTCGAAGTAAACCTTTCCACCGTATATTCTTTGCTTCCCCGAACACCTTCAGATCTCCACTGGCATGAAATTGCATATGTGAGCCAAAGAGAATAAGCGTCTCAGATCCTATACAATCCATATGTACAAAATGGTGAAGTGATCCCTTTTTATTTGGCTCATATTCACATATTCGTGTTCATCATCTGGCAGTGATTATCACACGCTCACAGAAAATTTTGGAGGTAGTTGTTTTTGGCTGGAGAGGCTACGATTCAAAAATATGCAGCCACCATGCATGGAGCCTATTTGAGTGGCTTAAGAGAAGCTTCTCACATTTCCCAATCCACGAAAGCGAGGCAACACAATCCAAAGAAAATTGTATGTTGTCCACAAAAAATTGTTAACATGGTTGACACTATAGACGCATCGACGGAATAAGAACTTCTTACTTTCATTCTGATATTAGTCTCCACAGTATATATATCTTTGCAGAATTTTTTTGTACAAATTTGTGGTCATCCAATGATCTCTATTGCTTGTACAAATTGTTAACATGCTTAGTGCTTCCCATTAATGAAGTTACATTGCGTGAAATTTCTCTGAGGTACATGTTAATTAGCATTGTTACGTTATCCATGGAATTTAACCTTGATTCTGCAGAAATTGCTTGCAAAGAAAGCGGTAGCTGAATGTTTCATTGATTACAAGGTGATTGTGGCCTGTTGGCCAATTTGTGGCTCGTTTAATATAAGTAGTTAAGTATACGTGTTTTACATTGCCTATCACATTAATTAATATATATATATATATATATATATATATATATATATATATATATATATATAAAGAACGATTTCTTACCAAACACAATATTAATCTAATATATGAATAATCTACTTCTTAATCAACCACAAAATGACCCCTTAGTATAATAAATAAGCTTTATTTGAGATATTTATTTTCGATGTGCCTCCTTTTCATATTTTGAATTCTTTATTACATATGGAAACACTTTAAAGAGACCTCTCAAAGTTACTTTCTAAAGACTCTCCTCTTTTACATTGTATCTAAAGCTGGAAATAGATCCACCTGAATGGGCAAGGAATATATCGGTGCACTCCATTAGTAAGGAATAAATTTAGAAGGAAAATGCATCAGGACCAACCAAGGTGAAAAGTCCTATCTATGTGCCTGATAACATTATGAAACAATGTAGGTGTTGTAAAGTTGTAATGATGATTTTGATGATTCACAAACCTATTGAAGGACCTGGTACCTATGATGGACTTTTTTCAAAGTCAACAATCACCAAATATATAGAAAGGGCCATTTATTTTATTTAGACCTGATATGCATGTGCAAAGCACGTATACTTAACTAGTTATATTAAGAGAACCACAAATAGGCCCACAATCACATTGTAATTAATGAAAACTCTACCAATTTCTTTGTAAGAAATTTCTGTAGACTTAAGGCTCAATTCCACGGATAAAGTAAAAATGCTATGTAGCATGTACCTCAGAGCAATTTTAGGCCATGTAACTTCATTAATGGGAAGCATATCAAGCTTAGTTTTCTTAACAGTAGCTAAATTGTCAATATCTTTGAGCACGGAGGAAGCTACTGTATAATTTCTTGCTCTAACCCCTTCACAAGAAATTTTTTACTTTGAATTGTTGTGATATTATCTTGGAAAATTCAGAGGTGAACCTAAGTAAGAGAACTTGCACAATCAACCAACTCCACTCGATCAACTCTTGTTCATCCATTTTATGTACATCATGTCATGAGTAGAGTAAAATAGAATTACACTTTTTTTCTTATAAGCATTAATGCAGAAGACTCTGGAAACCATATTTTCCCACCCAGATGATGATGATCTCCCTTACTCTACACGTGAACTCCCATACACTATCCCCTATATTTTCTGAGTTGAACACTAGGTTGCTAATGGAAACCACCCCGAAACCAGGGTTTAAATCCATCTAAAGCCCTTTTGGAGTATATCTTTCCACCATGTATTCCTTGCTTCTCCGATCACCTTCAAATCTCAACTACCTAGAAATTGCATATATGAGCCAACGGGAATAAGTGTGCATGATCCTATACAATCCATATGTACAAAATGGGGAAGTGATCCCTTTTCGTTTGGCTCATATTCACTGTTTGTGTTTAGTCATCTAGCAGTGATTATGACATACTTGTAGAAAATCTTGGAGGTCGGTTGTTTTTTTCCTGGAAAGGCTACTATTCAAAAACATGCAGCCACCACGCATGGAGACTATTTGAGTGACTTAAGCGAAACTTCTCACATTTTCCAATTCATGAAAGCGAGTCGAAACAATCCAAGGAAAACTGTATCAAAGAATGTTGGACCAAGCAATGATGTGTTGGAGGAGTTGTTCAACAAGCCAGATCTAGCATTCGGGAAGTTCTTATTTGTTTTTGATCCCCTCACTTGTGATTATAAATCTTTAGGACTCGTGAGAGTTACTTTTGGAAAACCATGAATTTAATACTTTTAGGGCAGATAATATACCAAGAAGTTGTGGTATAATTTCTTGCTATAACCAATTTATGAGCAACCTAGTATTCAACTCATAAATATCATTCTGTTGAGGTGTGTGACCATCTCATTTCATTTTTAATCGTTTTAAAGATTCATTAGCAACCTTTTTTTAAAAAAAGTGGTTGAGGCACATTAATTATCTGCCTCTTCTTTATTAAATTCTTGGTTGGATTCTCCAAAAGTAACTTTCATGAGTCCTAAAGATTTAGAATCACTAGTGAGGGGATCAAATACAAATAAGAACTTCCCAAAAACTTGATCAAGCTTTTCTAACAACTCTTCCAATACATCATTTGATCCAACATTCTTTGATACAATTTTCCTTGGATCGTTTTGCCTCGCTTTCTTGGATTGGGAAGTGTGAGATGCTTCTATTAAGCTACTCATATAGGCTCCAGGTGGCTGGATGTTGTCGAACTGTAGCCTCTCCAACTAAAAACAACTGACCTCCAAGATTTTCTGCGAGTATGTCATAATCATTGCCAGATGACTGAACACAAACATGTGAATAAAAATGAGCCAAACAAAAAGGGATCACTTCGCCATTTTATACATATGTATTGTATAGGATCAAGAACGTTTATTCCCTTTCGATGTCAATGGATATCTGAAGGTGTTCGGGGAAGCAAAGAAAACATGGTTGAAAGGTTTACTCTGAAAGGGATTTAGCTGGATTTGAACTCTGGTTTCGGGGGTGGTTTCCATTAGCAACCTAGTGTTCCACTCAGAAAGTATAGGGGATAGCGTAGGGGAGTTCGTGCGTTGAGGAAGGTAGAGCACCATCATCTGGGTGGGAAAATATGGTTTCCTAATCTCTTTTGCATTGATGCTTATAAGAAAAAAGGTGTAATCCTAGTTCGCTCTACTAATGACATGACGTATAGTAAAGGGAAAAGGGTTAAAAATGCCCTTAATGTATTTCAAATGGTTCAAAAATGCGCTCCTTTCACCTTTTGGTTTAAAAATGCCCTCAACATTTTTTTAAGGTTTAAAATTGCCCTTTTTTAACAGTCAGCTGACATGCAAATGTGACATGGCTTTTGTTTACCCATTTCAAAATATATGACCCACTTAGTCTAAAAACCCATTTCAAAAAACTTGACCGGATCCTTTTTGGACCTTTTGTTTCCATTAGCTCTAGTGAAGATAGTGAAATGTTACACTAGGAGATAGTGAAGATGATTCTCTTGATCATAAATTGATGATGGATTTTCAATTTCCTGCCAGAGATATAGTTTGTGCTTTTAACTACAGTTGTTGTTGCCTTCATATTCGTCAAGAAGTAATTTCATACTTCAAACATGCCTTGAGTGCTCTGAACAAGAAGGGTGGCATATTTGTTATGGAGGCACATCAGCAGAGCATGAGCTAAGGATGCAGAGAAAATTTCCGAACTTCACAGTATGCCTATCCAAAAGATGATTCTTTCAATGGAATATGTGTACTAGAATCTGGATTTTCACTTTCTTGCCATATTTCGATTTCAGCACATAATTCGGAACAGTGCTATAATGAAATTTTTTCAAGACATGTTACTCACAATTCTATACATTTTTCATCATTGAACTTTTGGGTTGTTCCTGCTGATGATCCATTTCTTTCACCATTTATTGCATTAGAACTCCATTTATTCCAATGACACAGTTAGTCAACTCGCTAACGGAGCCAACAATTCCAAAATGGAAAAGCACCCCATGATCTATCATCGTCGACTGCTACCACCATTCTAAAATGACAAAGTTTCATTCGCACCTCGAAGGTGTTGTGATTTGCAACCCCAAACGCCATCCTCGGTTGAAAGACTGAGAATCTCCCTACAATGGAGTTGAACGAGATGTTAGGTTAATATGTAAATGGGTTTCTGGATGGGTTGAATTTTTTTAGCATAGACTGGTCGGGTCGTTGGGTTGGATTTTAAAAAATTAGGTGGACCAATAAAATGAAGTCATTTGTCTAATTTAATGAGTCATCATTTGCCATGTCAGCCAGCTGTTAAAAAAGGGCGATTTTAAACCTTAAAAAAATGTTGAGGGCATTTTTAAACCAAAAGGTGGAAGAAGGGCATTTTTGAACCATTTAGAATATGTTAAGGGCATTTTTAAACCTTTTCTCTATATTAAATGGATGAACAAGTGTCGACCGAGTGGAGTTGGTTGATTGTCCAAGTTCTCTTATAAGGTGCCCGTCTCAATTTTCCAAGATTATTTCACAACAATTCCAAGTAAGAAAATTCTTGTGAAGGGGTTAGAGAAAGAAATAATACAACAGCTTCCTGTGTGCTCAAGAAGTCGATTTATAGATAGAATGTTCGAGAAAAAGTAAAAAAATTAATTTTAACTGCACATGTGTAGTACATATATAATAATGTAAAACTTTGTATAAACTTGTTTATTGAATGTGTAACAACACAAAAGAGAAGAAAAATAAATAAAGACACAAGACCAAAACTATCATGACATCAGCTAATTGCATCACATCCTTTATGATAGAGGGAGACTAAACTTCCTTTCCGACACTAAATAATTGAATTACATGACATTTGCTAAAAGCACCGAATTCTTACTATAGAAGAAGGCTAGTTTTAAGAGTGGATTCCTCTTCTAAACTAAAGAAATGAATTACCTTCACCCATATCATTTCAGTTTGTATCTAAATACAATCAAACATTATAGGTTTGTCTAAAAGGGAAGTACTGCTAGTATTTTACTACTAATACACTGTAAAAAAAAAGGACACAAACATACAAAAAAAAACTGTAGCATATCAAGGCTAGTTATCTTAAGAGAAGCTAAATTGTCGGGATCTTTTTTCCAGCATCGCCTGGATATGAAGATCCAAATATTGGTGTAGTAAGAAAGATTCCGACACTTTAGCTACTCTTAAGAAAACTAGCCTTATGTGAGCATTACCATGTAACTTCATTAATGAGTAGCATATCAAGTCTAGTTTTCTTAAGGGTAGACTTGATATGATTCCAAAGTAGCTAATGAAGTTACATGGTCTGAAATTGCTCTGAGGTACATGTTCATTAGACGTTATTCATGGAATTCAACCTTGAGACTGCAGAAGTTAGTTGCAAAGAAAGAAAGTAAAGTGCTTCATTTCATTGATTACAATGTGATGGTGGGCCAATTTGTGGCTCTCTTAATATAACTAGTTAATGTACGCCTTTTGTACTTGTATATATTATTATTAAATTTCTATATACTAAAAAGTTGAGTTATAAAATAGGAAATGCTGAAATTAACAATAGTTGTTTTATCATTTATATTTTATTCAGTAAATTAAAAAATACTATAAAAAAGAACATTAAATTGATGATATACTCGATCATTTTTTGTTATCATTCATTTGCAGTTTCTCATTTTCTTTTTTTGGGTGTTCAATTGTGCAACTTTCTTCCTATGTGATAACTATCAATCTTTGTAAATTGGTTCTTAAAAAGCAAATTCAAATTTTAATTTTGAAATTGTTTTTACATAATAGTGGAGAATGACTCTTCATATTCAACTTTTAATTTTAAAAATTATGGGTATAACATTCAATAATCAGGCGGAAGAATGTATCACATTCTCATAAATAATATCTCTATGGCAAAAGTAGATATTCTAATTTGGACAATTACTACTTAACTACTTATCGGTCCAACCAATAACCTGGAGATTGGAGTTTCACAATTTTCCGGTCATAGTTACAATTTTACATCAACAATAAATAGCTTCTCATCACAGTATATTTATACTTAAGTACAACAATCTATCGAGAGCTAAATAACCATATCAAATTAACTGATTAATCTTTAGTTATGAACTTTGTCAACAATTAAGAAATATAGTAGAACATGAATTGTATATCACTAGTTTCTTCATGCAGGACACACGATATTCTAATAGAAAAACAAATCATAAAAAAGATATATATATATATATATATATATATATATATATATATATATATACTTAGGTTGGACAAGGAGGACCGGATAAAAACAAAAGGAAATTACTGCACAAACAAAATGATGAGAAATATTAATATTTTGCATGATGATATCTCATCATCCACTTATCATTTACATGAAAGACCATGCTAGGCTCTTTATAGCAGTAGCTAGGATGAACTTTGAATAAATAAAATTAATTTGCATTAAATTACTTCATATCAAATTTATTTAATGGAAAAACTCTTTTAAATACTCTTGAATTTTACGGCAAAAGAGAAATTGATTATTAATGTAAATTTGATTCATGTACCGATATAAATGAGTCATTTACTGAATTGCTCAATACAAATCCTTTAAAATCATGCTTTTAAATTGCAATGGAAAAATGTTGATTAATGTAAACCTCTTGGTTTTCTTCTAGATTAACAGGGGAAACCACTTGTATTGCATTAACACGAGAAACGACTAAGTCAAAAATTGAATTATAAAAATACTCCTTACCTATTAATTTATTTTCTTAGAATTATTTTATAATTATTTTTTCATTTAAAATCAACTTCATAATTGCACCTCTTCATTTTCCTAACTTATTATCATATTATCATAAACAAATAATAAATAATAAACAAATTATCTAAAGTGGAAACTCCAAAATTTAAAGTTGGATTGTTAATTTACCCCTATACTAAATAAAAAAGTGATAAACTATTTTATTAATTAAATATTACATAGTAATCATAAATTAACTTCACATAAAAAAAGAAATGAAAATTCAATTTAAATTAGTTAATAGTAAGTAAATATATAAGTGGAACCAAAATATTTTAAAAATTGAATTATCAAAATGTCCATAAAATTTTGAATGATATTAATATCCTTCAATCAAATATTATTTCTACAATAATGTTGTACAAGAATATAAATAAACACTTAGTTCATTGCATTAGGCTATTGAATATATATATACACGAAAATACTCATTAATATTTTGCAATTTATTTAACTCATATATATATATATATATATATATATATATATATAGCTAAAAAGTAAGTCTATCTTCTAATAAATGTAAATAATAATATAATAAATGAATGAACTAGATAAATCAAAAGACATGGAGTTATGTGTATTCAATTTCTGTAAATGTTTTATCTTCCGATTCTTAATGCAAGAATTAAAACATCTCTTTGTATTAATAAACATATGGAGAATTGGAAAAGTTGTTTGGTATATTCAATATGGAGTAAATTGTTTTGGTCAGTTTAATACAATACATTTATTTACTAAATGCTATATGTTGTGTATATATAGTGAAAAATCACTAGACAACTATCCGGATTCATCAAATTGTTAGATTATCAATCCTACTATGTGTAGACGACGTTTTCTCATATTTATTTTGTGTTTGTGTCTCTCTTTTCTACTTCTATTTATGTTCTCTGTTTTTTTATTCATATTATAAGTTGTTGTCTATAATTCGACTTATTTATGATTAGTTGAAAGTTCATCTTACTTGGGTAGGTAAACGTGTGTATCGTAGTTATAATTTCACCTCTTGCAACATAGAAGTTTTTCATGCAAATATCAAATCAAGTAAGATTACTTTTTTTACCAAAATTATAACTTCTTAGAGTATCATGACACTGTATATTCTTGTTTGTGCAAATTTTGGTTAGAAAACAATTTACATAATTTAATTAATATTTGTTTTTGTTAAATTCACAGATGAATTGGACGGTGCAATCATCAAACAAGTATGTCAGTGATAGGCAATACATATGAATACAGGGTGAGCAACAAGACCATCATAGAACATTCAAAAACTGTAAGCCCAAGCACCCAATAAAGGGCCGCCTAACAAGACAGTGGATTCTGAGGGGCACCAGCATATCTAGTAAGAGTAAACCCGGGGGCCGCCTAGATAGACAGTAAACTCCCAGGGGCACTCCTAGGGACACCAGCCTAACTAGAAAGAGTAACCCAGGGGCAGCAAAAAGACTAGGAGTGTCAAAAGAGTGGGTCGATTCTAATATGAGTCTATCGAACATCAGTTAAACAAAAAATGGATAAAATACTTGACTCAATTCATATTTAATTGTTTAAACGAGTTACCCAATGGATGATATGTATAGATATATTATATGATCATGTTAAAAGATTCAAAAGAAAAATATCTTACCCATTCCCTCCCTCCCCCCCTCCCCGCCCACAAAAAAAGAAAAACAATTATCATCTCCACCCATGTTCCGGCCGCCAATCCCTCTCACCCCCACCCCGAACCCTAACGCCTCAAAAATTAAATTAAACTTCTTAATTTGTGTTTTTTTAAAATTTAAATTTAATTTTAACTACTCCAATGCCCCCCCCCCCCAACCATCCAATCCCAATGCCTCAAAAATTAAATTTCTTTTTTTAATTTGATTTTTAAAATTTTAATTTATTCTTTCTACTTTGACTCTCACCCATCCCTACCCCCTACCCTGACCATTACATCTCAAAAAAAGTATTAATGTAACTTATTTTTCATTTATAAATGAGTATATTTATCCATTTAACGACCCACTTTTGAATGGGTAATATGACTTTGACTCATATTTTTATCTATTTTAAATGAGTTAAGATAGGTAATTTGAATGAGTACACATATAAATTACCCATTCTCTCACCCCTAAATAATACTTGTTATCTCTTGTATTCAGGTTAGTCAAAAAATACAGAAATAAAAAATAGATGAAATAGAAAGAATATTATAAATCCGAGTCCACATAAATCACTGTATTTCCTTAAGAAATTTAATCTCCTTACTGTATCCGAGGTTGCAGATAAATTTCCCCCAAGATAAAATGGATTAACTTGTTAAAGAACTAGTGATACCTCAAACTTCAATAACTTCAGCGAACGTAAGAAGAGTAACAAGAGCACACACTGACTCAATCGATCGATAATTTTGTTTATGAGAGAAATGTATGCAAAGAGGAAAAAATTTTCAATAAGTAAAAAATGAAAGAAACCTCCTTTTTATAGCCATTTTCAGCAAAAAAACGTTATGTCTTTTGGGAAAAATAACGACTTTTCGGAAGGAACAAATCCCTTCATATCGTTATAAATTCCGTTGCGCCAAAATTAGTTTTGTTATTTAACTAACATTTTGAATTAAGTTATAAGAGAAAAGAAATCAATTACATCATTTGTCAAATCCGAATCCGAATCTGAGGCTGAGAGAGCGAAGATGGAGGCGCGAGGGGGCACCTTCTTCTTAACCCTTTAAGAAGTAAATGAAGTGTTTCATAATATAATGACAAAAAATTTCCTTTCTTCTACCAATATGGGAGAAATGACTTTTCATTGCACTTTGCAAATGACTTTTCATTTTCCCTCCAAAATTGGTTCCCCACTTTTTCATTTTCTCTTCTCTTTTTCCATTCACATTTTGCTAAAATCCAACACTCCCCCACATGAATGGGGAATGACTATTGTTAAAACGTATGCATGAAAAATTTGTGTGTCTTATAAGTAAGGGTTAATCGCACCTGGATAAGTATGTTTCGCTTTAAATTTTCCGTAGTGAACATATATCAGATATACTCAGTCAATTAGTAGATTTGATATCTTTGAACCGTCGAGCTTTGGTGTATACCTAGACAACAAGTCACACAATCAACCCTTGAAATGTTCTTAGTTCTCATTGTTTGGTTCGTTGAAGCCATGAACATATCTCGGTTAGTAATTGCTTAGAGAACTGGCCTTACCGGATTCTCCTTGAAGCAACTTACACTTCAAACTAACATAGGTAGTTTCTAATTGTGTTATCCCGTAGATACACTATTTGATATATCCTGTATCAAACTTAGAAACCATTAAAAAGTCCTTATGCCTTTATCCTGGTTACTGAACATTGTCTCATCATGAGAATGGACCATAAAATAATTTTTAACAATGTTGAACCGTTATCAATGACTTTGTTTTATCTTCTTGAACCTAGATCTTGGGATTTCCAGTCTTCTAGGTAGAGTTACCACGCACCACGATGACATGTTCTCGGCCATAGTCCCATTCTCGTTGATGATATCTCAACTCCCTCTCTAGTTAGGACTTTTGTAAGTGGATCCGACACATTATCCTTTGACTTTACTAGTCAATTGTAATAATTCAACTAGAGAGTAGTTGTCTAACAGAGTTATGTCTTCGTCTTATGTGACAAGACTTCCCTTTACACATAACGCTTCCAGCCCTTCCAATTGCAGCTTGAATAACACAGTGTATGCATATAGGGGCCATTGGTTTGGGCCAAAACGGAATATCTTCTAAGAAATTTTGGAGCCATTCAGCTTCTTCACCTGCCTTATCTAAGGCGATGAATTCAAACTTCATTGTAGAGCGAGCTATACATGTTTGTTTGGATGATTTCCAAGATATTGCTCCTCCACTAACACTGAAAACGTATTCATTTGTGGATTTTGTTTTAGTTGACCCAGTAATCCAATTTGCATAACTATATCCTTAAGAACTATTGAATATTTTTTGTAATGCAAGTCATAGTTTTGAGTGTCATCTAAGTATCCCAAAACTCTCTTCATTGCCAACCAATGATTTTGATTGGGATTACTTGTGTATCGAGTCAGTTTACTGATAGCGCAAGCAATGTCTGGTCGTGTACAATTCATGACATACATCAAATATTCCAACACTCTGGCATAGTCCAATTGAGACTGACTTTCACCTTTATTCTTTGCAAGATGACGGTTCACATCAATTGCGATCTTTGCCCTTTTGAAATTCAAATACTTGAACTTTTCAAGTACCTTTTGAATATAATGAGTTTGAGACAATGCTAGACCGTTAGGAGTTTTGAGAATCTAAATTCTCAATATCAAATCAGCAACTCCTAGATCTTTCATATTAAACTTACTTGAGAGTATACACTTAGTAGCTTTTACATTGGCAATGTCCTTGCTCATTATCAACATGTCATCCACATATAAGCATACAATAACTTCCTGATTTGGAGTATCTTTGATGTAAACACATTTATCACATTCATTGATCTTAAATCCATTTGACAACATGGTTTGATCAAACTTTGCATGCCATTGTTTCTGTGCTTGTTTTAGTCCATAAAGTGACTTAATAAGTTTTCTTGCTTTCTTTTCTTTACCAAAAACTACAAAGTCCTCAGGTTGTTCAATGTAAATTTCTTCCTCTAGCTCTCCATTTAAGAAGGCGGTTTTCACATCCATTTGTTGGATTTCAAGACCGTATACTATAGCTAGGGAAATTAACAAACGAATTGATGTAATCCTAGTCACTGGCGAGTATGTATCAAAATAATCGAGACCTTCTTTTTGTCTAAATTCTTTGACAACAAATCTTGCTTTATATTTGTCAGTAGTTTCATTATCTTTCATCTTCCTTTTAAAGATCCATTCTGAACCCAAGGATTTATTCCCAGGAGGAAGATCAACCAACTCCTAAGTATGATTGCTTAGTATTGATTCAATCTCACTATTGACAGCCTCCTTCCAAAGGGTTGAGTCACTAGACAACATTGCTTCCTTGAATGTTTGAGGCTCACTATCAAGAAGGAATGTTACAAAATCAGATCCAAATAAAGTAGTTGTCCTTTGATGTTTACTGCGCCTTGGACTCTCTTCATTAATTTCATTCTCTTTTGGTTCTTCTCGGGGTTGTTTAGACCCCCCACTAGATGACTCAAGTCTAGTTTTATATGGATATATATGTTCAATAAATTCAACATTATGTACTTCCATTACCGTATTATCATCATTATCCGGATGTTCAGACTTATGCACCAAAAATCGATATGCCTTACTGTTTGTGGCATATCCAATGAATACACAATCTACAGTCTTAGGACCTATTTTCACCCTCTTAAGTATAGAAACCTGGACTTGGGCTAGACACCCCCACACTTTGAAATATTTCAAGTTGGGTTTTCTACCTTTCCATTTCTCATATGGAATAATATGTGTCTTTGTGTGAGGCACTGTATTAAGTATTCGATTTGCTATAAGGATAGCTTCCCCCCACAAGTTTTGTGGTAAACCAAAACTTATAAGTAAGACAATCATCATTTCCTTTAAAGTTCGGTTTCCTTTCCGCAATCCCATTAGATTGAGGTGTGTAAAGAGCAGTAGTTTGATAGATTATTTCATTTTCCAAATATATTTTAGCAAATAGAGATTCATATTCTCCGCCTCTATCACTTCTGATCATTTTGATCTTTCTATCTAACTGATTTTCAACTTCAGTTTTGTTTTGCCTAAATGCATCTATTGTTACATTCTTACCATTTAGCAAATAGACATAGTAATATCTAGCGCAATCGTCAATAAAAGTTATGAAATACTTTTTTCCACCACGTGATGGTGTTGACTTCATATCACAAATATTAGTGTAAATCAGTTCTTAGGGATTTGAATTCCTTTTAACAAGTATATAAGGATGCTTAGCGTACTTAGATTCAACACAAATTTTACATTTTGATTTATTGCACTCATATTTAGGCAAAACATTTAATTTAATAAGTTTTTGCAAGGTTTTGTTATTAACGTGTCCCAAACGTTCATGCCATAAACATTTAGACTCAAGCAATTAAGAAGAATCAAAATCTTTATTCATATCAACTGCAATTACATTGAGTTTGAAAAGGCCATCACTGAGCTAACCTTTTCCAACATATATTTTGTTTTTACTTACTACTACTTTATCAAAAACAAATACACATTTGAATCCATTCTTAGTCAAAATTGGAATCGAAACTAAGTTCTTTCACAATTTTTGAAACATACGAGACCCCGTGCAAAGTCACCACCTTGCCTAATTTCATCTTTAATAGGACCTTGCTAGTTCCTTCCACCTTTGCAACATAGGAGTTTGCCATAAACAACTTCTCGTCCGTAGGTGCTGCCGTGCTGGAGTATATAATAAAAAAAATTCTTTGTTGGCACAAACATGGCATGAGGCACCAGAATCTATCCACCATTCTCTTGGATTTCCAACCAAGTTACATTCTGAAAGCATTACACAAAGATCGTCCATTTCTCATTTGGATTCAACTAAATTTGCTTGATCCTTCTTTTTCTCGTCCTTCTTGGGACCCCGACATTCAGTAGCCTTATAACCACGTTTGCGTCAATTGAAGTAGCTTCCATTGAATTTTTTCTTAGGAGGATTGCTTTTTGCAACAAATGCTTTCTTTCTTTTCTTTAATTTTGTGGGATGTTCTTCAACAATATTTACTCCTGATATTGCTGAATTACCACGTGACCTCTTTTCTACATCCTTGTTTTCCTCTTCGATTCTCAGTCTTACTATGAGATCTTCAACAGTCATCTACTTGCGTTTATGTTTCAAGTAGTTTTTAAAGTCCTTCCACAATGGAGGTAACTTCTCAATAATGACATCCATTTGAAAAACATCATTCACAACCAATCCTACATTAAAGATTATGTGAGTATTAAAAATAAACTTAATATTTCCAACATAGGCATTAAATAAATTTATACCTTCAGTAAGGAAATCATGGATTGTAACCTGCAGTTCTTGAACTTGGGTGACAAAGTCATACTGTCTATCATCTTATAGTCTACAAACTTTGCCATAATGAACTTCTTCATTCCAGCATCCTCTATTTTGTACTTCTTTTCTAAAGCATCCCACAGGTCTTTTGAGATTTTGACATTACTGTACACATTGTACATATCATCTTGCATACCACTCAGAATATAATTTTTACACAAAAATTTTAATGTGTCCATGCTTCTATTACCAAGAATCGTTCTTCATCCAGAGTTTCATCTGACATAACAGGAACATTCTAATTAATGAACCTCAACGTAGTGAGATAGAAGAACATCTTTTGGTGCCATCTCTTGAAGTCGACTTTATAAAACTTTGCAGGTTTCTCAGCCGGTGCTAGGGCAGCAGTTGAACAATTGTGTGCAACCGATGTTGTTGCCGCACTCACTGTTCCAACATTTACTTGACTTGAATTAGTCAATTTTCTGTCCCAAATGGCAGACGATTTTAGTATGTGAAATACTAACAGTAAAGAATAAATCCTTACACAGACTGTTTCTGATTTAACGATAAAATTTTAAATTTCTTTTAATCGTTAATCGAATGAATTTTAAAAATCCAAACAATGTAGAAAACCATAAAGGTTTTAATCTCCAGAAACCTCAAATACAGAAACTATTAAATTTCTTAAGATTGTTATCTCATTTATTCAGGTTAGTGAAAAAATAGAGAAACAAAAAATAGATAAAATAGAAAGAATACTGTAAATCCGAGTCCACAGAAATCATTGTATTTCCTTTAGAAATTTAATCCCCCTCACTGTATCCGAGGTTGCAGATTAGTTTCTCCCAAGATAAAATGGATTAACTTGTTGAAGAAGTAGTGGTACATCAAACTTCAATAACTTCAGTGAACGTAAGAACAATAATAAGAACACACACAGACTCAGTCGATCAATAATTTTGTTTATGAGAGAAAATGTATGCAGAGAGGGAAAAAATTTTAGTACGTGAAAAACGAAAAAGACCTCCTTTTTATAGCCATTTTCAGCAAAACAACGTTGTGTCTTTATAGAAAAATAATGACATTTTGAAAGGAAGAGGGCCCTTCAGATCGTTATAGATTCCGTTGCGCCAAAACTAATTTTGTTATTTAACTAACATTCTGAATTAATTTATAAGAGAAAATAAATCAATTACATCATTTGCCAAATCCGAATCTGAATCCGAGGCCGAGAGAGCAACGAGGACGGCGCGAGGGGGCACCTTCTTGTTAACCCTTTAAGAAGTAAAGGAAGTGTTTCCTAATATAAGGACCAAAATTTCCTTTCTTCTACCAATATGAGAGAAATGATTTTTCATTTGCACTTTGCAAATGACTTTTCATTTGCACTCCAAAATTGGTTCTCCCACTTTTCCATTTTCTCTTCTCTTTTCTCATTCATATTTTTCTAAAATCCAACAATACCATCCGTCCGACTAGACAATAAACTCCAAGAGGCACTATCCCTGCTAGAAAGAGTAAACTCGAGGGCTTCTATTAGACCCAAACATACAAGAAAGGGCGTCGAACATGGTGTCTAATCAAGTAAAAGTGAGCACATCCCAGATGACTCTAATATCTCAAGTAGAAAAAGGAGTACGTCTTTCACGACTCGTAATATCAAAAATCAGTAAGTCAAGTGATCCTGGTGGTACAACTTCCATTTAAACTAGTTTAGAAAAACAAAACCAGTGAAAAATAGTATCTCATCATAAAAGATAAATATTCCAAGCAATGACCGTACCACAAAGTCCGTGAGAATGAACAAACCATGCAGTGCATGTCATTACAACCATTCAAATAAGGCATTCAAAGACAAATATATATACAACCAACTAAACCACACTACCAAAGTGGTGAGCACTAACCTAGGATACAAATTGTCATCAAACACTATCTTGGGCTCAACAATATAATCAGGCTCAATAAATGTATAACATACCTACCGCTAAACAACAAACGTAGGGATTTCACCACATTTAAATTTTGCTTTTTCTTCAGTTAGCCATCATGATATATATGATGGATCAACAAGACAACTAAAGCACACTGCTTATGTTAAGCAATATGAGGAAATCTATGCAGAAAGCCTCGTTAATACCCTAACGATATCTTACCAGGGAGGTCGTAACCAGGAAACTCCACAATCATCACATAGATCATAATTTGAAAGGATTGTGCTTAGTTTTTGCACCTTTTTTTGCTGCTAAATGCAGGACAAGACATTGAATATATTTTTTTCATGATATCGGAACTTAACTACCGTGTCACAAAGACTTCCTTTTCCTAAATAAGGGTAGGAAATGTGAGAGGCTTCACTCATATTTTCTTGATTACAAGTAGAAGGAAAATTAACTAAAAAATAAATGACTTGCAATAAGAAATTTTAAGTCAATACTACTAAAACAAATGAAAATGGAAATATAACCTACGTTCTAAATTCAATTTTTTTTAACATAATACTCTTATATATGTCAAATTTCAACATAACATAATAAATATGATTTCTTAAAAAAAAATGTAAGTCTATAGTCTTACTCAACAATTAATTCTACTTTACTTTAAAAATTAGGCAACTAACAAAATTATGCTAACAAAACAAATAAACAATGACATAAAAAAAATAGACAACACAAAAAATTGCATGGAATCACATGCAGTAAAGTTTGAGAATTAGAAGGAAATTAAATATAAATAATAATAAAATATTTTTTAGAAAATTTTAGAATAATTATAATAATAATAATAAAGAATTTAAAATAATAAAAAGAAACAACAAATTTAAACAAAAAATAAAAAAAGAAATTAAAAGTAACAAGTTTGTAAATATATCATCTAATTACCAGCAATTCACAGGCGAAGCCAATATTAAGATTTTGGAGATTCTAAATTTCCTTTTAAAAAAGAGAGGGATTCCGAGCCATACTCTAGCGTGAAAATCATTTTCATGGTCTCTTCCTTACAACTAAATCGTCAATCAATTTTGTGAGGGGTTAACAAGTTAATTTACATATATATTATTTAAGTTTTAGTACAAATATAGGGTATACAAAAAAGTTATTGGGTTCGTCCGAACGCACAAATCCCCACCTAGCTCCGCATCTGCGGCCAAATACACTAAATTACTTGTTGACCAAGTAATTACATAATCAACCAAATACGTTAGACGATTACATCCAATTACACTAAATTCAAATCTCCGGAAAAACAAGGAAATAGATTGAAGATCCTAATGAATAAAATGCATTTGTGTAATGCGATTTATCAATAAAATGAAGGTATGGTCTAGTTTTAGCGACTTCTAATTATTTTTCTAAGACTAAAAGTAAATAATTTGTTTCTCAAATAGAATTGAGACAAATTATATACAAATACTCGCATTTGTCTAATGCGATTTATCAATAAAATGAAGGTAGACCTTAGCGACTTCAAATTATTTTTCCAAGACAAAGTAAATAATTTGTTTCTCAAATAGAATTGGGACAAAATATATATAAATGTTCTCCGAAATAAGTATAGCAAATCTAATCAATCTATTACTTGCTTGTTCAAAATTACATGGTATTTATTTCATCAATTTGATAAGTTCCAAAATACTCCCTCCGTCTTTACTTGTCCATTTTGAATTGATACACCTATTAAGAAAATAATAAATGTCGTTGTGAGTTTATCATTTTACCCCTATTAATTATGAAGTGGATGAAAAGTTCTACATTTTTAAAGTAATTAGTCATTTAATTGAGGGTATAATATGTAAACAAAAAATTGTCCTTTCTTGATTTATCAAAATGGACAAATAATTAGGGACAACTATAAAAGGAAAAATGAACAAGTAAAAAGGGACGAAGGGAGTAAAGTTTATAATAAATTTCGTGTATACTATTACAATATTCAAGAATTCAAATTAATAAATTAAACATAACTTTAAACTTTTTTCATATGGTGATTTTCCTATCAAACTTTTCTTTTCAAATATTAAGTAATATTTTCCCATTAGTAATATAATATACAAATTGAATTAATATTTTAACTTCCTGTGATGTCAAATATAATTGTATAAAATTAAATAACATGGATGAAATAGTAGTTTTTTTTTTGGAGAAGATAATAAAAAATTGGGATATTATATCGCTTTTTTCTTGAAAAAATAATTTTACCTTTTTATTCAAATTTTATGCCATTTTCAAAAAAGATGGGAAAACTATTAGGAGAAGTTACATGGCCTAAAAATAATTACATTAGTTATTTGTGTATATTATATGATAAAATACAAAATATATACATATGCTGACTATTTGATGGACGACTATGTATATCAATTTCCAAATATTAATATGTAGGGATAATGCACAAGTACCCTCTCAACCTATGTCCGAAATCTCAGAGACACACTTATACTATACTAAGGTCCTATTACCCCTCTGCACTTATTTTATTAATAATTTTCTGCCCCTTTTCGGCCTACGTGGCACTATCTTGTGGGCCCAATGATGATTGACTTATTTTTTCAAACTAGTGCCACATAGGCTGAAAAGGGGTAGAAAATTATTAATAAAATAAGTTCAGGGGGTAATAGGACCTTAGTATAGTATAAGTGTGTCTCTGAGATTTCGGGCATAGGTTGAGGGGGTACTTGAACATTATCCCTAATATGTATAATTAGTAAGCATTTAACGATAGACACCCAATGTTTATTAAAAATTGTTACGATTATAATTATACTTCAACATATTTAAGCTTCCGTCCGAATTGGCTTCTCCTCCTCCTCCTTTTCCACCTTCTTCTTATGCCCCTTTTTTTTTGTGGGTAAAAGACCATAATATATAGTATTAATTAATAATATGCGTCATCATAAGAGGGTTCATCATCTGCTAGAGCCACTCCCTACATGCATATAATATACTATAGTAAGTTGTGTGACCTTCATAGATATATTAACGCAGAAAGGGTCAAAATATCCCTAAACTATGCGAAATAGAACACTTATACCCTCCATTACATTTTGGGATCAAAAATACCTTCGTCTTATCCCAAGAGACAACAAATACACTCAAGAGTTAACTACCCAATTTTTTAGTGATGTGGCAAGCCATATGAGACTAATCCCTCCACCTAAGCGTTGCCAACATGAATTCACTACAAGAGAACAAAACCTTTAGCGGTGATAAAAGTCGCCGCAAAATCTCAAGTTACTGCCGCTAAAGGTTATGAGTGATTTTTAGTGGCGACTGAGGCTGCAACAACGAGTTCCTAGTGTGTGTGTGTATATATATATGATTAAGGAATTCCTTCATTAGTATACTCATGGTAAGATACACCTTGTTTGGATGATTGTTTGTATCGTTTTTAAATATATCATATTATATCAGATTGTGTTGTGTTATATTATTCTGTAATAATTTTATTGAATTGAGAATATCTTGTTATGTGTTTGGGTGCTTAGTTGAAATAAATTATAGTTATGTTCAAGTGTCTAATATAAATAAAATTTGTTTGCAAGTTTAAGGCGTTTTCTATGTATTATAATGTTTGATCTGATACATAATAGTAAATTTCCTAATTACATTATAGGACTAATTACATTTGTAACTCAACTTTTTATATCCTGTGGCTACTTTAAAAGTGAACCTAAATAAGAATAAAAATGGTACATGATTATGAAGAACAAAAAAGGGAATCACTAGAACATATGTGGAAAAACTTTAAATTTTGATGAATAGACCATTTTATTAGGCTTAAAACACTAATAGCCATTTAAATTTAGCGACAAATTTTATTTGGTAATTCAAACTACAGTTTGTATCAATTAATATACTTGAATATTATAGAGTATTCCTGCAACACCCCAGAAAATTTCTTTTTGAACTAAGACTCGAACCATCCTTCGTAGTGAGTAAGTTTTTGCCAAGGAATTTAAAATTTCTTTGGTATTAAGTTCAAGTCACTAGATTTAGCACCTTGAGTTCTAAAAAGAACTAAATTGGAAATAACAAAAATCTGAAATTTGGAGACTTAAGCTAAGTAAGAGTTTTGGATCAACTTCATATGACCATAACTCCTAGCACAAGATGAGTTATGTGTGTTACAAGATACGTTAGGAAAGATCTTTGATTTAGCTTTCCAACGACAACGAGTTTTCTAATTTTCGAGTTCGGATGAGTGAGATATGAACTTTTGAAGTTAGGTTGTCCAGTTAAGGAAAGTTAGCCGAAAATAGTGAGGGTTATTTTGGTCTTTTCCTTACCCAGTCAGATTTAATTCATTTTTTTGTAATATCTTAAGGGTATAATCCTATTAGGTTTAGTTTTATAATCCTAATATACGCCTAGGATTTTAGTTGAGAGTTCAACAAGACAAAACAAGAGAAAAGAGGAGAAAATTGTTCCGAAGTATTTCATTTACTTTTTGATTTAATTAGGATGTAGTGGGTCTTGTCCCAACTTCCATCATTTTCAGTTAGAGGCTTCATAGATAGTCAGTTTAGTTAAAAAGTTTGTATTACTCATTTATTTTATTTAATGTTTTAAAGACTTAAGTTGTCTATTTTATGTCGAGTTGAACATATTCTATTATTCAGAGTTTTCTTTTGAGTTAAAGTTTTGTATTTGAGTTTTTAAGCTTTTGCATGCTTAAGTTAGTCTTCCGCTTGTAGTCAGCCAGGATGAGGGTTCGCTTGGGGATCAACAATTGTTCTTGAGCGCCCGCCACGTCCAGGGTGTAGACTCGGATAATGACAAACTTGGTATCAGAGCACAGAGTTCAAGAGTCCTAGGGTGTCTATGAAGCCATGTCAAGTAAGATCTTATTTATGATTGTGAGGGACCCACTTCTATAAATGAGGGACAACAAACATTTAAGATAAATTTCCCATATTTCGTACTCTTATCGTGCATTAGAGCTAAGCCATAGAGATTTATTCATACTCATGCGTTTCTCAAATTCATTTGACTACCAACCATACTAGAGGTGGTTGAAAAGTAAAGTGTAAATATCTTTGTGGATGAGTTGTTCTTAGCAAGAGTCTTGAAAAATTCATGAGATTCCATAGGGGCTTGAGATAAGCCCATGAGTGAGAAAATGTTGAGTTTCAGAGTAATGCATCCATATTCATTTGAATTATGCATTTGAGCTAAAAGTGAGTTGTACTTTTTTCCTTAAGCCCTATTTCAGCTGAGATACTTGTTATTCATCTTGTATTCCTAACATACTTAGAACAAAACTTTGAAAAACTTGGTAAGACAACAAAGTTAAAAAATATTTTTACAACTAGAAAATTAAAGCTAGTAGAAAAACTAGAATCAGAAACAGATTAAAAAAATATGAAATATTTTTCTTAAAGAAGAATTGTTGTTAATATGTGTTTAAAGAATCTTACTGATTCCAACAAACTTTGCAGAAACACAAAGTTACCAAAGTCTAATGAACCAGTGAAGAACAAAATAACAGAAATTAATTCACAAATCTAAATTTGTAACACATACCAGAATTTGGAAAAACAGAAAGAAGATCAAGCCCACTGAATGCAAGTGTCCCCTTAAGGAAATTATTCCCCTCTAGTATCCGAGGTTTGATTTGGAATATGTCCTCCAGGATAGAACGATCTCAATCACCAGTGTATTGATACCCAAAACGCTGGTGTCAGCGAACCACTCAACGGAAGTAAAGTACACTTAGAATACTAAATTTAGTAGTAGAAGAAGAAGTCCATAAATTCTATTTTTAAAATGAGAGGAAACCCCTCAATTTATAGAAAACAAAGGGTAGTGCGAAAAGGTTCTTATTGTGCCTTACCGAAAATGTCACAAACCTTTGGAAAAGTCACAATCTTTCGGAAAGGTCGTCACCTTTCATAAAAGTCACAACTTTTCATAAAATTTGCAACTTTTCATAAAAGTTGCAACTTTTCATAAAAGTCGAAACTTTTCATAAAAGTCATAACTTTTCATAAAAGTCGCAACCGTTCATAAAAGTTGCAACTCTCCATAAAAGTCGCAACTCTTCATTTTCCATTCACACCTTTTAAAACCCAACAATACTTTCTAAAGAAGTATGTTTACAACTTGGGTAAGATTTTCACCCTAAAAGGGTAGCATGAGTAATGAAATCATGAGCAGTAGTAGTGAAAGAGTCCAGAGTTAGAGAAAGTATGTTGAGGTTAGTTATCTAATTAAGGGAGATGGTATTTTGGATAACTATGTTATTATAGTCATGCACCTAGTAAGATAATAATGAAGAGTTTTCTCTTATGGGTAGACTAAGAAGTGATGAGTCCATCATTGTCAAGACCCTCAAAATGAACTAAGTTATCTAGAGCCTCACATGTGCCTTAAAAAGTTAATAATATGTTAATAAAGTGTTTTGGAGCTTTTATAGTTGATTTGAAGTGGCTTGGAGGTCAAACGTCCAAGAACATCCAAGACATTCGAAAGTTAGTCTTTAGATGTGCTAGTGTGTTCTAGTGTGCCTTCGTATGTTTTATGTGTTGTTTGGGGTCTAAATTGATAGGGGAGGATCCTAACTTGTATATGGACGTATCTAGGTGTAAATGTCCGGGCATGACTCCCCAAGGACCACCCAAAGGGTCCTTGAGGAGGACCCAAAAGCTGGCAGTACACTGCCTTGGCAGTGTCCAAATGACTACTTGCAATTGACGCCCCGTACTCTGACTTACGCCCCGTCGATTGGGGTCATTGCTCCATACTTAGACGTGGGAGGTCAGCCCTCAAAAATTGCCCTCAGTCACAAACGACGGATGTGAAGGACAGAGTCATCGTTCCACCAACAGTCGGTCGCTGCCATCCGTAGATTGAACCTGCAATCTGTCTGCTGCACGCTGCCATGCTAGGGTGAATTGGGAAATTCACCTCACATCCTAATTAAAATATGGGCGGTTAGTTTAGGTGTTTTTTTAGGTATTTTAAGTCACTTTATAAGCCTAAACTCCAATTTAGAATTTCACTCTTTCAAATCAAACCTTCCCTCCCAAATATGAAGCCCCCAAAACCTCCATTGAAGACCAAGCTCAAGAACAACCCATGGAGATGGATTTCAAGTGTTTTCTTCTCCAAATTTTGTGGCTTCTCATGTAGTAAGATATGGTAACCCTTGATCCTTAGTTAATCTTCCATCTAAGAAGTTCTTTCAAAGGTTTTTCAATATGAATCTTAAGTCAAAAATCATATCTTTCAATCTAACCATTGGTTAATTGTCAAATTGATTTCAAAAGCATCCTAATGTTGAATTTATGATTAGCTACTGATTTAATGATGATTTTCAATCCAATTCCACGAAGAATCCATGATCTTCTAAATCCTTCAAATTAGCATTTAATGTGGATCTTATGATTTTGATTAGATGATTATCTAATTATGATTTGATTATAGTGTATTGCGTATTCCTAATGTTATCTATGTCAATTGATATTGAATTGTTGGGAATTTATCAGTGATGATAATAGCTTGGAGAGTTGGTAAGTTGACCTATTTCCTTTAATTAGCATAGAATGTTTGTTGAATTGTGTTGCTTGGTATGGTCCACTTATGGTGGCGGTGTTTACATTCTTGTATACTCCTATATGATATGACCATGGCCTTAAGGGAAATTGTTGTAATGTGAATTGTGGTTACGAAGGTCTGGTGTAGTCTTCCATTCTAGTATTATGATCTAGGTGTATTGAAGATGTTATGTATATGTGATGATCATGTTAGGGTTAGGTATGGTCTACATGACTAGTTGTGATGAATACTCTTGTAACATGACCTCTACCTATATGAACCCTATATGAATATGTGATCTTATGCTTGTTAGGAGTCTTCTATTCTAATGTTGGATATATTTTTGTCTCCTATGATGTAATGTGGGTGTGTGACCTAGATTCCCTAGATGTTCTATTTATGAGTTGTTCATGACTTGAGGGATACATTATATATGTGTTGTGATCCTTTGAAGGGTGGTATCCTAAGTAACTAAGTTGTTGCTCTTATGTGATCATGATGACCAATATCAACACACACACACTCATTCATAATTATGAGTAGGATAGATTCATGGTGTCAGTTGAAAGGATAGTTCTCATATGCACCCTTATCTATTACTATGCATGTAAAGTATATGAATAATGACTTATGAGCATGTGTGGCCTAGAGGTGTTTATGTGAAAGTATGTCTCATATATAAATGCACACACACATGAATGTATGAATGATAGAATTATGTGAAAGAGCATTCTCACATAAAGTAGGTTCTATGATGAAAGCACATTCTCATCCTAGATACATATGAGCTATATGATGTATGAGGGAGCAAGTCCCTAAAGCCTAATCTTAATGAATTAATGTTAATTAAAGGCTTATGATATTTGAAAAGGAAGTTTGAGCTTAGCATCGAGTGAACATGAAAAATGAGAGTGGGAGCTTCACGTTTAGTAAGTTCGGCTTCCCACAAGAGAACCTTCATGTTTAGCAAGTCCAGGTTCCCAACATAGATGTTGTCTCATGAGATGGAAACCTCCACGTAAGCAAGTCAAGATTTCTAGTAGCTATCTCCTTGTTCCATAACTACGTGCCCCCGTAGATCTTAGCTTAGTGGATAAACTAGAATAGCTATTATGTATGAAGGTCCTACCTTGGCAAGTAGTACCCTCTCTTTTCGGTGTGGGAGTAGAACACCAGATTCCATGTAGCTCACCGGTTATGTCTATGTCTCCCGAAAGTTAAGAAATAAACTAAGATAAGAATATGAACTCTAATCATAACTCCTTGAGAAGTTTATTTAGTATATGTAGGAATATGGATCCTACTCATGCATTGCACTAGTGGACTTAAAGAAAGGATATGATTGGAGACCCTTATGAAATAAAGACTTATGTTATGTATGATTTGTATCAATGCATGTTTAAGTTACTTTGTTATGTTAAGACATGAATTATGACTATGCATGTGAATTAACTTATGACTTCTAAATGAGTTTACTTAGTATATGTGGGGGTATTGGACTCCATGTGTACATTGCACAAGTAAGCTTGTGAAGGGGTTGTGAGGGTGGTTTACTATGATATAAACAAAATGGTTTATGACTAAAGTGTAGTAAACTTTATGGACGATTTCATGATGTTAAACTTTTAGGGTTCATGCGGAATTATGAGTATGAACTACTCAACTCAAGGACACAAAGACACTTCTCGTCTCAAGATTGTTCGCCTTATAGGGTTCATGCGGAATTATGGGCATGAAAAATTCAACTCAAGGACTTCATGGTAACATGTTATGGTCCAATGATTAGAAATATAAACTCAAATGTGTTAGAAACGTATTACTCAAGGCTTAAAACTTAAAGATATTACTCCTCTTAAAGATTCTCAACTTATGGAGTCCATGCGAAATATATGGGCATCAATGACTCGACTCGAAGGTCTACATAACTACATGGAAGTCATGTGTACAATTCTTCTCATTCTCTGACTTACCTCATCAAAACTTAGTTCAAATCAATGATGGATCTCAAAGAATTCACAATTGAACTTACATAATTTCTTGAGCTATACTCTTAACTCTCTCTTGAATGTGAATTATGAATTCAAGAATTATGATTCATGATATAAAGGATCTAGGATAGTTTAGACTCATGAATACATACTCTTCTCTCTTATACTGACTTGCTTGATTCTTGAAACAAGTTACTAGAACTTGTAGAAGACTCCTCAAAAGGACTTTCTTAGAACATTTGAAAGAATTCTCAAAAGTTTAACTCTCAACTCTACTTTGAATTTGAATTATGAAATCAAGGTTATGATAATGTTAGGAATGATTTTAGATAGAAAGAACAATGTTCTTAAAGCATATTGGATAAAACTTGAATAGAAATCTTGAAACCCTAGCTTGAATGTAAATGATTAAGAAAACATTTCTTGAGATTCTTGAATTAGTTTCTTGAAATCTCTATGGTCAACAATTATGATTTTCATTAGTAAAGATGAAAATCTGATTGTTTTGAACCTTTTATTAGTCAAGAAATTCGTTTAGGGTTTTCTTAGTGGTAAAAAAAAAAAAACCCTTTTTAATGTTTTCCCGTCGACTAATTCATAACAGTATTCTATAGGTTACTAAAATAGTTAAAACTTTTTACTCAGAAATCGGATTGATGTTAAATTATTGGCGTTGGAAAGTAGATTCAATTACTTTTAATTGGATAGGTTATGGATCACATAACTCTTAATATTCTAAGATATATGTTCGTTTAATGTTGACTCAAGTAGAATCATAAATCAAAACTTAATGAAACTTCAAGAACACTTATCAAGAATTCATCAACAACTTAAATCCTTAAATTTCAAATACGAAATTATACTGAATAAATCATGATTAGCGTGTGGGTGAACGAGCACAACACTATTGAAGTTTACATACCTCTTAGGGATTAAACCCAAGGTGAAATTCCACAACAAGACGCAAGAATCTCGACGAACGCTTGATCCTTTCCTCTTTTCTCCTCTTTTCTCTTCTTGAACTCTCAACTAAAACCCTAGGCATATATTATGATTATAAAACTGAACCTAATAGGATTATACCCTTAAAATATCACTAAAAATGAATTAAATCTGGTTGGGTAAGGAAAAGACCAAAATACTCCTCACTATTTTCGGCTAACTTTCCTTACCTGGACAGTCTAACTTCAAAAGGTCATATCTCACTCATACGAACTCGAAACTTAGCAGACTTGGTGTGTTGGAAAACTAATTTAAAGATATTTTCTAAGGTATCTTGTAGCACACCTAACTCATCATGTGCTAGGTGTTATGGTCAGATGAATTTGACCCAAAACTCATACTTAGCTTAACTCTCCAAATTTCAGATTTTTGTTGTTTCCAATTTAGTCTTTTTAGAACTCAAGGTGCTAAATCTAGTGACCTGGACTTAATACCAGAGAAATTTTAAATTCCTTGGAAAAAACTTACTCACTACGAAAGATGGTTCGAGTCTTAGTTCAAATAGAATTTTTCTGCGGTGTTACAATTCCTATCATGCACTTTCTGATCTAGTATTGAGACTTTTTTTGCGCATGGTCTAAAATGTTCGTTCCGTAGACACATTAACTAATTATTTCAAAATAGCACCTCATAATTATATGAATTAGACTTAATAAGTCGAATAACGTCAAACACGTTCCAGTTGAGGAAGATGTATAATTGGAGAAAATAACATATTTTAACTGGTTAACTTATTTACGTGATAATGATCATCATTTAAGATTACACGCACAAGTTTTTTCGAAATTTGAATTAGAAGTGTCTTATAAAAATACTTTATAATGCATTCGAATACTAATTGAAATAAATTATAATTTAAGTGTCTAAGTAAAATTTGTTGCAAACTGCAAAGTAAGAAGTTGTCTACGTATTACATGATTAAATTTGACTTCAAATTACCTGGCCAAACGTGTACCTAAACTTCTCCCAATCTTTTTAACAAATGTTTGATTTGTTTCATAATAGTACATTCTTAATTACATTATTATAGGAATAATTACATTTATAACTCTACTTATCATATCCCTTAGTTTAATTTTAAAAGTGAGCCTAAATAAAAAGAATAAATAGTGTACATGATTATGATAAACAAAAAAGGGAAATGATACTTGTTGAACATATTTGGAAAAACTTCGAATGTGTTGATCTCTCTAAACTAGTATAAACATCCACTCTTGTTAAAGCTTATTTTCACTCACAAATATCAAATATTTCCCGTCTCATTCTTTTAAAAAGGAAGTTTTTGCATCCTTCTTTTCCAAACTGGTGCTTCTTTGGAAGCTCAGGATATTTTGTGAAATTCATCACATGATAGTGAGAGTGATACAACTGATGAGGATGAATCTGAAATTTCATAAATTTCAAATAGATCAACAACTTGCTTCTCCTGATATAGGTGATGTTTTTGATAAATGCTAACACCAGTATTTTGTGTGAGCCATGCCTAGTCCTAAAGAGGTATTGCTAGATCATCTAGTCAACATCATGAATTTCGCGGAAGTAGCACTGGAGATGGAAATAAATAGAGTAAGACACATAGACCTCCTAGGCATAGGTGTCTTATTCAATTTGTCTCTATCCCCAATGCCACTTCCACAACGTTCACGATGTCCACTACACAGCCTACTCAAATCCCTTCCAGGACTAAGGCACGACTCATGCAAACACTGGCACTAGCATTTATTAAAATATCAGCTACATCAAGGTTGGGAACCTGTTGATCTAGAGCCTTTAAAAGTTCAGTTTCATCCTAGTCAGTCAGGTTACTTTCACTATCATGCGATGAATTTCTCAAGATATCACTTGAGATTTGGTCTTCCAAGCTGGATAATGAGCTGACAATAGTCACTATTGTAGACACATAAATTGTATTGGATCAAATTCATACAAAATTTGAATTAAATTCATGTTCATCTGGGTTGAATAATTAGTTTGGGCTGAATAATTAATTTGGACTTTACAAATAAATAAGTTCATCTTATTAAATTCAAATCCAAGGTTCATTTCACCTTGAAGCCCAAACCCATGCCACGTGTCATAGTGACTAGGCATTCAAGACCAACAAGGTGACGCCACGTGTCCAAATGAGGTGGTAGTCCCAGACTCCCAGTCAAATGCAAGAACGAATCAAAATGCGCCAAGTGTCAAAATGACATCCTTTGGCCAATCACAAGCAACCTTTTCCAGTCCCTACAACTATAAATAGGGGATAGACATGACATTCAAAGGGATCCAAAAAACACTTCAACAAGCATTCTGCAATTGGAGAAAGCTACAACATCAACGACATAGCTCTTCGAAGGAGTGATCAACGGAGTTCTTCCCGGAGTTAAACTTGCAATGACGAAGCGCTCCCCAACGTTCTCGGAGATCAAATACATCTCAAGGAGGTCTACATAAGCTACAACATCAACTACATAGCTCTTCAAAGGATTGGTCAACGGAGTTCTTCCCGGAGATCAACTTGCAACAACGAAGAGCTTTCCGACATTCCTGGAGATCAAATACATCTCAAGAAGGTCTACATCATCCTGCATTCGAGAAATACGCTACTAAAGGCCCTCGAATCACGGATAAACTTAGGAGAGAAGAATCAAGAGAACAACAGAATTGTACTCACACGATTCATTAATAAAATCATATTTATCTTTTATTTATTTTTCTTGCAGTTAATTTTCCGCGCTTATGAAAATTTATTGCGAACAAGTACAAAAACTATATATATATGATATATCATGATGTATCCATTTTATCCACCGCATCGCAAACACACTTTTTTACGTTCTCTTACATACTTAAACGTACCTGAGCTATATAGGAGAGTTCGCGAACAAGCTTTCAATTATTGAGGAGTAAATCTCTGGAAGCAGTAATCTGGAAAACAAGGATGCAACAGCTATATTATTATCATGGAAGGAGAGGTAAAAGTAAGAACAAAAAATAGAATATATAGCTTTTCCATCTTTGTTGTTCACAAATCACAACTTAGTCAAAAGATTAATATGCCAACAAAATTTTTAAAAAAAATGATCTATAGAGCTAACAAATTATGTAATATTTTTAATAATTATCAATCTTTAATTCTCCCAAATAAATAACATGCATCTATCTATATCTATCTATCTATACTTTTATATCTATATCTATCTATACTACCTTAAAAACATGAATTCACAAACATAAATATTAAATTACTATAATACTCAATTAAAAATACTCAATTTATTTTATTTATTTAATTTAATTATATTTTATTAAAAGTAGATACCTTTTCACACTAAAGGATTGTGACTTTTTTGATGAATTATGACTTTTCAAAGAATTGTGATTTTTTTAGAGGGTTGTGACTTTACCAAGAGTTGTGTCTTACCCGATGAGTTATGACATTTTCAAAGGGTTATGACTTTTCCGATGAGTAGTAACTTTTTCGAAGGGTTGTTACATTTTTGATAAGGCACAATCAGTTCCTATTCATACTACAATTTTTTAGCTATGAACATGGAGGTTTCCTCTCACTTTTAAACTACGATTTTTTTTTAGGTTTTCTACTATTTTTCTTCTTAAAATATCCTCAAGTGTTATTTGCAACTGTTGAATAAGTTCAAAATTCAAAGAAATTGGAGATACCACAGAAGAAAGAGTTGGTGAACAAATTTTTATATGAAAATTTAATCAATCTATGTCTTCCTTAAGATGGCTAGTAGATGATCATTGTGTGATATGTTGCATAGTAATTGAAGAGAAAATATACAAGCTCAAACCAATGAATGGTGAGACTATTCAATCAAGATTATTATCAGTAGAAGGTACATCATGTTGAAATATTGTTATCAAATGAATTTCAAAAGTACTATTCGAACAATTTTAACTATGTAATTTTATAAAAAATATATCAAGTATTCAACTTGATAAATTTTTCTTAAATATGTCACAACACAATTTATGTGTCTTTTATTGGTTCAAAATTTTTCATGTTAATTTTTGCTTTTTTTCTAAGAAACTGTAGCCTCCACCTTTTTATAATCGCATACATGTCAAGAAGTTGTTATCGAATGTGAATTGTGTTTTGTTAAAATTGCACATAAATTAGACCAACATATATTATTCTTATGATAGCTAGTGAGTCATTGTCAATTTTGTTGTGTACACCTGCAAAAAAAAAAGTTATTATTAGTGATAAAATGATAGTTGCTAAAATATCTAATCGATGTATTTAAATCATAATTAATATAAGTATGTGCACTCTTTGCCTAATTCAAAACTATTACTTCTATCATCTGTGAATTTAATTAAAAAAATATTAACTAAATTATCTAAATTGATTCTTAACCAAAATTTACACAAACAAGAATATACAATGTCATGATACTCCAAGAAGTTATAATTTTTGTAAAAAAAGCAATATTATTTGATTTGATATTTGTATGAAAAATTTCTATGTTGCAAGAAGTGAAATTATAACTACGATACACACGTTTACCTATCCAAGTAAGACGAACTTTCAGCTAATCATAATAGACCATAGCTTATAATGTGAATAGAAAAACAGAGAACATAAACAGAAGTAGAAAAGAGAGACACAAACACAAAATAAATTTGAGAAAATGTCGTCTACACATAGTAGGATTGATAATCTAACAATTTGATGAATTCGGATAACTGTCTTGTGATTTTCACTATATATACACAACATATAGCATTTAGTAAATAAATGTATTGTATTGAGTTGACTAAATAAATTTACTCCATATTGAATATACCAAACAACTTTTCCAATTCTCCATTTGTTTATTAATACACAAAGATGTTTTAATTCTTGCATTAAGAATTGGAAGATATAACATTTACAGAAATTGAATACAATAACTCCATGTCTTTAAAATATGTGAGTTATATGAAAAGTTGTGACTTTAGTAAAGAGTTGCGACTTTTATCAAGTTGTGACTTTTATAAAGGTATGTGACTTTAATGAAGAGTTGCGACTTGTATCAAAAGTTGTGACTTTTATAAAAGTTACAACTTTAATAAAGAGCTGCGACTTTATGAAAGGTTGTGAACTTTCCGAAGGGTTGCAACTTTTCCAAATAGTTATAACCTTTCTAATAAGTCACAATAAACATTTTTTCACACTACCCTTTATTGTATAAATAGAGGGATTTCCTTTAATTTTAAAACAAAAAAAATTGTGATCTTCTTCTTCTACTTCCGCAAAATTAAATATTCGTGTACTTTACTCCTGTTGAGTGACTTACTGACACAATTGTTTTTGTATCGATAAGTTAGTGAAAAAAATTATTCCATCTCAAGAGGATGTAATTCTTTAAACCTCGTTTGTAACATCTCGTAACTCATAATAGTCAAGAATAAGCTAAGAAATTAAATTATCATTTTTGGAAAGAATAGAAAAAATTTGGAAAATTTCCTAAGTTTAAAAAGTGAATTTTGGTCATTTTCGAACAGTCATAACTTTTAGCTCAGGATGAGTTAGAGTCAGTTCTTTATTTGGTTGGAAAGATCTTTCCTTTCCAACAACACTGAGTTTGCACGGTTTCGATATCATATGAGGGATATATGCCTTTCGAAAGTTGGGTTGTTGAAGTGAGGAAAGTCCAATTCTGGATTTTAGTAAGGGCAAACTTGTCTTTTCACCCATCTATTTCCTAATTCATTTTAAGGGTTTATTTGGGGTCAAAATAAGTTTGAGTTCATAATAGAAAGGTTATTTACGCTTACTGCTTGGAGAAGAGAAAAGATAAGAAGGAAAAAGGGAGAAAAGATCAAGAATTCATCAAGAAAGCCAAGATCTTCGAGTGAAATTCGTCGAGGGTGATTCCTATTAAGGTATGTGAGATCTTTCTGTGTTGGGTTAGTTCACCCACACACCAACTAGTTTAATTCAGCGAACATTTGAGTAGATTGAATGATGAAAAGTGAAGCTCTTGAAGAACATTGCTGAAATCTTGTTGGTTGAGTTGTTACATTCCTTCAGTTTATTTAATTCGTGTTTTGGGGTTGTTTTTAGGGACTAATATATTAGTTATTGAGGGTATTAGTGATTGTAAGTGTTTGGGGGAAAGATACATGGAAGTTTAGAAGGTTTAGAGATGAAAAACAGAAAAGAAAAGTCCAGGTGGTGGGGCGCCGCGCCTGCCAGAGCACCACAGGACAGGCTCTGTCCGACAGGCCCTGGTGCGGCGCGCCATCCAAAGCCCCTCCGGGCAGCCTCTGTCCGTCAGGCTCCGGCGATCAACGCCTCTCAAAGCGCCAAGGACGCCTGGAGACCCCATTCTTTTCCTATCTTATCGTACTAGTTCCTAAGTGATGTACTCACGTTTCTTAGTTGATTCCAACACTCTAAGGTACATCTAAACATCATGAAATCATCCATAAACTTTAGATCATGAACCTTAAATCCATAATTCAATTCAAGGAAAGTTAAGATCAAAGTTATATAAGTTAAGAGTCAAGTCTAAAAGTTAAGAAGCAAGTCAAAGTAAGTTCTTAAAAGTTTTGAAGAGTCCTAAACAAACATTTTAAATTTGTTTTAAGGTTAAATCTACAAGTTGAGAAAAGTGTAATTATTTGAATAAAATTCGCAAAAGTTATAAGGGAACTAAGTATTCCCTAAGAGTTACAAATGTTTTCACATATTTAGCAAGAAATGAAGCTAGACTTCCAACAGAGCCTTTGGCTAGTTTTAGTAAAGAGGAAACCATGATTTCTAAGAAAGCTTTTAAAAGCTAAGTTTGAGTAAATTGCCTCAAACCAGAGAAGAAGTTGTCTTTAAAATATATGAGCTAAGTATTTTGGGTGTAGTATTGAGCACCAATATGGGGACGCGAGTTCATATTAACTCAAGCCCCCATAAACTATGTAGCCAACATGGACAGATGAAGGGTCATACTTTTTAGGTAATTCCTTAGTGCTTTTTAGCATGGACTAGTGGATCCACTTATTAGTTCGGGCTCTATACTGACGTCAAGGTATAGGACGGTCCTCTTTCAACGTGAGGTAAGATGTTGTACCATCGCTTAGGCTCATTGTGATGGTTGTCGGTTAGAGAATCTCCCATAGAACTATATTACTTTTATATATAAGTAAAGTTGAGTTTGTTATTGCATTTTCTTTAACGAACTAAGCTATTTTACTGTTTTACAAAGCTTGTTATATGTCGCATATGTTTTGATTTCCTTATATATCTATATTGAGTTGAGTATTCATGAATTGAGCAGAGCCAAGGTAAATTCATCTTATTCTTTTCAAGCTTTAAGTTGTCTTTTAGCATTCCAACTCGCATACTCGCACATTCAATGTACTGATGCCAGTTGACCTGCATCGTCTTATGATACAGACACAGGTAACCGGGATCAGCATCATCCAACACCTCATTGATCCAGTTGAGCATTCGTAGACAGTGGTGAGCCTCCTTGCCTTCTGGAGGACACTTTTATTCGCTTTTTAGTATTTCATTTATAGAATGTTGTGGGGTATATCCCAACATCCATCTTAGTATTGTAGAGGCTTCATAGACAGTCGGATAATCAGTTTGAGACTCTTATTTCTGTATTTCAGATTATTTTATTATGAGACTTAAGTGTCAGTTTGGCCAACTTATTATTTCTTAAGTTATATTATGAGACGGTTTTATTTGAGTTAAGTCTTTCGTTGAGTTAAGTAAGTCAGGCCAAGGGTTTGCTAAAGACCAACAATGGTCATTGGGTGCCGGCCACGTCCAGGGTGTAGGCTCGGGGCGTGATAGCATTGGAGGGGAATAGTTTTCTTAAGGGGACATTGTGCATTGAGTGAACTCGATTATATTTTTTCCTTTCTATTTCATTTTATTTTTACATATCCTGGTATGTTTTTTTACACTCATTAATTTATGCTTATAATATTAATTGTTATTTTTTGGTACATATTTTAAACTCTGTTTTTATGTTTCTGCAAAGTTATTATCACCGATTATATTGAACCTATACACATATAGTATGTATATTCATTCTGCATAAAATAATTATTGTACTTAGTTCCAAGAATTTATGTTTTGATATTCTATATTAAATGTTATAACTTAAGAATACTATATATGAGCTTACATATTCTTTATTTTTACATAGATATGTAATTTCTCACTTACCAATTGAAGAAATTAATTATCCAAGTTCAAAAGTATGATTGCTTTAATATTCAAGCGTAATTTCTTTTTTGAACATGTTAACAATTTTTTGAATTTTCTCCTAAGACATATATCACAATTGTATAATCTATGCAACTTAAATGTTTCTTTATATTACTAAAATACCTTTGTATACATATTATTATATTCTTCTTTATTTTCCTTTTAATGTTTATTACAGAACAAATGATTTATTATTTCGTGAATAATTAATTCATTAGAGGTTCTTGAGTGATGTTATAATGAAAAATAATAAAATTCATGTTGACATATTGCTAATATTTTTTAAGAAACTATTTTTCTATTATTTTAAATGTATGAGTAATAGTACAAAATTAATTGCAATTATTAATTATAACAGCGCGAAGCGCGGGCAAATTACCTAATGTGTGTGTGTATATATATATATATATGGAGTTAAATAAATTGCAAAATATTAATGGGTATTTTGGTGTATATATATTCAATAGCCTAATGCAATGAACTAAGTGTTTATTTATATTCTTGTACAATATTATTATAGAAATAATATTTGATTGAAGGATATTAATGTCATTCAATATTTTATTTACATTTTAATAATTCTATTTTTAAAATATTTTGGTTCCACTTATATATATACTTACTATTAACTAATTTAATAGAATTTTCATTTCTTTTTTTATGTGAAGTTAATTTATGATTACTATTTAATATTTAATTAATAAAATAGTTTATAACATTTTTATTTAGTATAGACGTAAATTGACAATCCAACTTTAAATTATGGAGTTTCCCACTTTTGATGATTTGGTTATTTTTTATTATTTATTATTTATTTATGATAACATGATGATAAGTTAGGAAAATGAAAAGGTGCAGTTATGAAGTTGATTTTAAATGAAAAAATAATTTAAAAATAATTCTAAGAAAATAAAATTAATAGGTAAGGGGTATTTTTTGTAATTCAATTTTTAACAAGTCATTTCTCGTGTTAATCCAAGATTAAAGAAGAAAACCAAGAGGTTTACATTAATCAACATTTTCCATTGCAATTTAAAAGCAAGATTTTAAAGGATTTGTATTGAACAATTTAGTAATAACTCATTTAAATCGGTATATGAATCAAATTTATATTAATAATCAATTTCTCTTTTGCCGTAAAAATAAAGAGTATTTAAAGAGTTTTTTCATTAAATAGATTTGATATGAACTAAAATCATTGAACTAATTTAATGAAAATTAATTTTATTTACTCAAAGTTCATTCTAGCTACTGCTATAAAGAGCCTAGCATGGATGGGATATTATCATGCAAAATATTAATATTTCTCGCATCATTTTGTTTGATATCATGCAGTAATTTCCTTTTGTTTTTATCCGGTCCTTCTTGTCCAACCTAAATATTTTATATATCCTTTATATATATATATATATATATATATATATATATATATATATATATTTGATATGTTTTTTAATGATTTTGTTTTATATTAGAATATCTTGTGTCCTACATGAAGAAATTAGTGATATTCAATTCATGTTCTACTATATTTCTTTATTTCTTAATTATCGACGAAGTTCATAATTAAAGATTAATCAGTTAATTTGATATGGTTATTTGGCTCTCGATAGAGTATTGTACTTTAGTATAAATAAGCTGTGATGAGAAGTTATTTATTGTTGATGTAAAATTGTAAATATGACTAGAAAATTGATAAACTCCAATCTCCAGGTTATTGGCTGGACCCATAAGTAGTTAAGGAGTAATTGTCCAAATTAGAATGTCTACTTTTGCCTTAGATATATTATTTATTATAATGTGATGCATTCTTCAGCCTAATTATTGAATGTTAATTATTACTCATACCCATAATTTTTTTAAACTAAAAGTTGAATATGAAGAGTCATTCTCCACTATTATGTAAAAACACTTTCAAAATTAAAATTTGAATTTCCTTTTTAAGAACCAATTTACAAAGATTGATAGTTATCATAGGAAGAAAGTTGCACAATTCAACATGCAAAGAGAATGAGAAACTTCAAATTAATGATAACAAAAGATGCTCGAGTATATCATCTATTTAATGTTCTTTTCATAGTATGTTTTTATTTAGTGAATAAAATATAAATGGTAAAACTACTATTGTTAATTTCAGCATTTCCTATTTTATAACTCACTTTTAGAATATAGAGATTTAATAATAATATATACAAGTAGAAAACACATACATTTAACTAGTTTTATTAAGAGAGCCACAAATTGGCCCACCATCACATTGTAATCAATGAAACACTTACCACTTCCTTTGCAACTAATTTCTGCAGTCTCAAGGTTAAATTTCATGAATAACGTAAGAATGCTAATTAGCATGTACCTCAGAGCAATTTTAGACCATGTAACTTCATTAGCTACTTTGGAAGCATATCAAGTCTACTCTTATGAAAACTAGACTTGATATGCTACCCATTAATGAAGTTACATGGTAATGCTCAGATAAGGCTAGTTTTCTTAAGAGTAGGTAAAGTGTTGGAATCTTTTTTCCTACACCAATATATGGATATACATATCCAGGTGATGCTGGAAAAAAAGATCCTGATAATTTAGTTACTCTTAAGATAACTAGCCTTGATATGCTACAGGTTTTTTATATGTTTGTTTCCTTTTTTTTACAGTATAGTAGTAGTAAAATACTAGCAGTACTTCCCTTTTAGACAAACCTATAATGTTTGTTCGTATTTAGATACAAACTGAAATGATATGGGTGAAGGTAATTCATTTCTTTATTTTAGAAAAGGAATCCACTCTAAAAACTAGTCTTCTTCTATAGTAAGAATTTGGTGCATTTAGCAAATGTCATGTAATTCAATTCTATAGTTTCAGAAAGGAAGTTTAGTCTCCCTCTATATTAACGAATGTGGTGCAATTAGCTAATGTAATGATAGTTTGGTCTTGCGTCTTTATTTATTTTTCTTCTCTTTTGTGTTGTTACACATTCAATATACAAGTTTATACAAAGTTCTACATTATTATATATGTACTACACATGTGCAGTTAAAATAAATTTTGTACTTTTTCTCGAACATTCTATGTGTAAATCGACTTCTTGAGAACACATGAAGCTGTTGTATTATTTCTTGCTCTAACCCCTTCACAAAAATTCTTTTTACTTGGAATTGTTGTGAAATAATCTTGGAAATTGAGACGGGCACCTTAGTAAGAGAACTTGGACAATCAACCAACTTCACTCGGTTATTCACACTTGTTCATCCATTTAATATACATCATGTCATGAGTAGAGCAAACTAGGATTACACCTTTTTTCTTATAAACATCAATGCAGAAGAATCTGGGAAACCATATTTTCCCACCCAGATGATGGTGATCTACCTTCCTCAATGCGCGAACTCCCATATGCTATACCCTATACTTTCTGAGTGGAACACTAGGTTGCTAATGGAAACCACCCCCGAAACCAGAGTTCAAATCCAGCTAATGCCCTTTCGGAGTAAACCTTTCTACCATGTTTTCTTTGCTTCCCCGAATATCTACAGATCTCCAGTGACATGAAATTGCATATATGAGAGAAAGGGAATAAGCGTTCCTGATCATATACAATCCATATGTTTAAAATGGCGAAATGATCCATTTTCGTCTGGCTCATATTCACTTGTTTGTGTTCAGTCATCTGGCAATGATTATGACATACTCACAGAAAATCTTGGAGGTCGGTTGTTTTTTGTTGAAGAGGCTACAATTCGACAACATCCAGCCACCTGGAGCCTATAGATATGAGTTGCTTAAGAGAATCTTCTCACACCTCCCAATCCATGAAAGTGAGGAAAAATGATTCAAGGAAAACTGTATGAAAGAATGTTGGACCAAGCAAAGATGTATTGGAAGAGTTGTTAGAAAGGCTGAATCTAGCATTTGGAAAGTTCTTATTTATATTTGATCCCCTCAGTAGTGATTTTAAATCTTTAGGACTCATGAAAGTTACTTTTGGAGAATCCAACCATGTATTGGACTCATGAAAGTTACTTTTGGAGAATCCACCATGAATTTATTACAGAAGATGCAGATAATATGCCTCAACCACTTTTTTTTTAAAAAAAGGTTGCTAATGAATCTTTAAAACGATTAAAAATGAAATGAGATGGTCACACACCTCAACAGAATGATATTTATGAGTGGAATACTGGGTTGCTAATGAAGTACTTAGAGAAAGAAATTATACAACTTCTTGGTATATTATCTGCCAATCAAGTATTAAATTCATGGTTTTCCAAAAGTAACTCTCATGAGTCCTAAAGATTTAGAATCATAAGTGAGGGGATCAAATACAAATAAGAACTTTCTGAATACTAGATTTGGCTTGTTGAACAACTCTTCCAACACATCATTGCTTGATCCAACATTCTTTGATACAGTTTTCCTTGGATTGTTTCGCCTCGCTTTCATGAATTGGGAAATGTGAGAAGTTTCTCTTAAGCCACTCAAATAGTCTCCATGCATGGTGGCTACATGTGTTTGAATAGTATCCTTTCCAGGAAAAAAACAACCGACCACCAAGATTTTTAACAAGTATGTCATAATCACTGCTAGATGACTAAACACAAACATGTGAATATGAGCCAAACGAAAAGGAATCACTTCCCCATTTTGTACATGTGGATTTTATAGGATCATGCACACTTATTCTTGTTGGCTCATATATGCATTTAATGGTAGTGGAGATTCGAAGGTGATTGAAGAAGCAAAGAATACACGGTGGAAAGGTTTACTCCAAAAAGGCTTTAGCTGGATTTAAACCCTGGTTTTGGGGTAATTTCCATTAGCAAACTAGTGTTCCACTTAGAAAGTATAGGGGATAGTATATGGGAGTTTGCGCGTACGCATTGAGGAAGGGAGATCACCATCATCTAGGTGGGAAAATATGGTTTCCCAGAGTCTTCTGTGTCGATGCTTATAAGAAAAAAAGTGTAATCCTATTGTGCTCTACTCATGACATGATGTACATAAATGGATGAACAAAAGTTGACCGAGTGGAGTTGGTTGATTGTGCAAGTTCTCTTACTTAGGTTTACCTCTCAATTTTCCAAGATTATTTCACAAAAATTCCAAGTAAAAAAATTCTTGTAAAGGTGTTAGAGCAAGAAATTTTACAACAGCTTCCTCCATGCTCAAAGATCTTGACAATTTAGCTACTGTTAAGAAAACTAGGCTTGATATGCTTCCCATTAATGAAGTTACATGGCCTGAAATTGCTCTGAGGTACATGCTAATTAGCATTGTTACTTTATCCATTGGAATTCAGCCTTAAGTCTACAAAAAATTCTTACAAAGAAATCGGTAGAGTTTTCATTAATTACAATGTGATGGTGGGCTAATTTGTGGTTCTCTTAATATAACTAGATAAGTGTACGTGCTTTGCACATGAATCTCATCTCTAAATAAAATAAATGGCCCTTGATATATATTTGGTGATTGATGACTTTGAAAAAGTCCATCATAGGTACCAGATCCCTTCAATAGGTTTGTGAATCATCAAAATCATCATTACAACATTACAACACCTACATTGTTTCATAATAACATCAGACACATAGATAGAACTTTTTACCTTGGTGCTGATGCATTTTCCTTCTAAATTTATTCCTTACTAATGGAGTGCACCAATATTTTCCTTGCCCATTCAGGTGGATCTATTTCCTTGGTCTTGATGCATATTTGAGAGGTCTCTTTAAGAGTGTTCCCATATGTAATAAAGAATTTAAAATATAAAAAGGCGGCACATCCAAAATAAATATATCAAATAAAGCTTATTTATTATACTAAGGGGTCATTTTGTTGTTGGTTAGAAGTAGATTATTCATATATTAGATTAATATTCTGTTTGGTAAAAAATTGTTTTATATATATATATATATATATATATATATATATATATATATATATATATATATATATATATATATATATATATATATATATGTATATATATTACTATTATTAATTAATGTGATAGGCAATGCAAAAACACGTACACTTAACTACTTATATTAAACGAGCCACAAATTGGCCCACAAGCCACAATTACCTTGTAATCAATGAAACATTCAGCTACCGCTTTCTTTGCAAGCAATTTCTTCAGAATCAAGGTTAAATTCCATGGATAACGTAATAATGCTAATTAGCATGTACCTCACAGAAATTTCAGGCCATGTATCTTCATTAATGGGAAGCACTGGAGGAGAGACCAATACCTTCCCTTATTACAAGCAATAGAGAATTTTTGTACAAAAACAATTCTGCAACGATATATATAATGTGGAGACTAATATCAGAATAAAAGTAAGAAGTTCTCATTCCATCGATGCATTTGTAGTGTCGACCCTGTTAACAATTGTTTTGTGGACAACATACAATTTTCTTTGGATTGTTTTGCCTAGCTTTCATGGACTGGGAAATATGAGAAACTTCTCTTAAGCCACTCAAATAGGCTCCATGCATGGTGGCTGCATATTGATGAATCGTAGCCTCTCCAGCAAAAAGAACTACCTCCAAAAATTTTTGTGAGTATGTGATAATCAGTGCGAGATGATCAACACGAACATGTGAATATGAGCCAAACAAAAAGGGATCACTTCCCCATTCTGTGAGTATGTGATAATCACTGCTAGATGATGAACAGGAACATTTGGCTCACATATGCAATTTCATGCCAGTGGAGATCTGAAGGTGTTACGGTGGAAAGGTTTACTCTGGAAGGGCTTTAGCTGGATTTGAACCATGGTTTCAGGGGTGGTTTCCATTAGCAACCTATTGTTCTACTCAGGAAGATTTTACATAATTCTGTTGAGGTATGACTATCTCATCAAAAAGTTTGGGGTCACTTATGACTCTAAGCGTATCGTGTGTTACGACTAGGGGTAGTCTCGAATCGTGATTTGTTCTAATAAACTTAGTAACTATGAAAATGCTCCAGATCTAATTATTGATATACAACATCTTCAAGTACTATTGATATTCAACATGGGAACTGGCTGTGTTCTTTAGTCGGGAAATTCATAAAGGGAAAACCAACTATGGAAGAGCTAAGAAAGCTTTTTATTAGCCAATTTCAGCTACAGAGATTTATTAAAATAGCTTAATTGATTATATAACATTGTACATTGATTTCTCTAATGAGTAGCATATGGTAATATCATTAAAAGCTTCAACAAGACCTTTTTCTGTCGGACATAAAGGTACAACCATCCTCATTGTCATGTATACACTACAACAAAAATGACCATTAGTGGCATTTAATTCTTAATTGCCTCTAAGTATGTATTTTTAGCAGCAATTGTCACTTTTTGTATATGTTCCTAAAACCTTTAGCGACATTGGTTCTAATGGCACTTAACTAATGCCGGTAAAGACTTTAGCACTCTTTATTAGTGTCAATATTTAATGCCGCTAAAAGTTGTTTTTGTTGTAGTGATATCCAAATAAGTAAAGAACATCCAGGTGCTCAAAGTAAATCTCATTCACATCGTCTTTTCCAATATTTTTACCAACTGCATAGGCTTCAAAATCTGTAGAAATCAATCTCTATCTTTTACTAGACTTTCCACAAATCTCCGCCATCTTTTTAAAGACTAGTTTCTAGGAATGTGCGTTGCACGTGTGTCCTCATGTAGCTTCTATGTTTTTTGATAATTTATGTATTTTGATTAACCTTGTGAATAGTATGAGTTCTATACACATGAGTTGCGAGCAAAGTCATTTGGTGTGCTTAATTCCCTTTTTGTGCTTCTCCCCTATCGTAAAGAATTGAGTTTGTTCAATTCAAGGATTTTAAGTCCCCCGCGCAAACTAGAACAGACAGCTAAACTCTGAAGCCCCTCCTACTGATACCAATAACAACATCAACGAAAACTCAATTCCTACTTGGGAATTTTATGTGAGCTACTTTCCATGCCGAAAAAAAAGTCAATCCAATATGTTTACACGGTAGAAGATGTCAACAACGAAGGAATCCATGAAGGGGAAGTAGAGGTTTGGAGGTACAAAATGAATGTAGAAGTGTTGGAGAGCAAAGAATAACAAGTTTAGACAAGGCGAAATGGTCTGATGGACCCTTGTACTTGTATGAGTTTGTATTATGGATTCTTTTGCTTAAAAGTTTGTCAACTAAACCCTTAAAGTCAACGGAACTCAACATATTAAACCCTTCTGACCATTGACCAAACTTATGTGGCAACTTAATGTTGATATGGAAGAATTGTGTGATTTCACGTAGAAAAGGAGAGTGACCATAACAATCCCCCATTTCCATTTCTCTTTGTCCCCTTCCATATGACTCTTCAATTTCTTGTTCTTTTTTAACATATTTATCCCTCTATAGATTTTAAACATGATAATAAATTCTGAAGTGGGTTGCAACAGATCTGAAAAACAAGATAGTAAATCTCAAATGAAAAATAAAAAGCTAAGGATGAAGAATGGGGGAATAAAATTACAATTATAATTGATAAAGCTCAAATCTACCATGAATGCACAAAGAAGGAAATGGAAAAGCTCAAATTCCATTCGTTTTCCACGTCTCAATTTTATTTTCATTTTTTTGCTTTAGTTTCTATTTTGGTGTCGTTTATTTAGTTTTTTTCTCTGTTTCTACGGATTTGAACGGATCCCCAAGTTTTGTGAACATCTTTTACCCAAAAACATATTAAATAGAGGGATGTTAATTTTTTCACTCTATGAAGATTGTGTTAAAAAGTATAATTCTTGATCTCTACATAGAGGGTTTGCAAGACAATGATTTTTAACTTATGAGGATATTGATTTCTTCCACTACCCAATCCCCCATTTCTTTCTTTCTCCCCTTCCCCATACTCTCCAGTTACTTATTTTTTCTTACTTTCTGATAAATTTTTTATTGGCAAGAAATAATTATTAAATGTCTTTGTGAAATCATATAGAGTGTGTTGGGTAGAATTATGTACAAATATAGGATATATTGAGGTATTTTAATGGTGATTTGTTTACATTAATGGTGAAAAGAGGTTTATGATGTTTCATCCAAAAGTTTGGGTCACTTATTACTCTAAGCGCATCGTGTGTTACGACTAGGGGTAGAAGAATATAAGACAATAGAAGAATAATATATGCTAACTTTCTTTCTTTCAAGTGTATCTACATTATTCTCAACACCAGTATTTATAGGATTACATTGAGGAATATCAAAGGGTGTCATAAACATTACATTAAACCTTGAGAATTACTACCCATTATGGAGGAAAAAAAGTTAGGAGTTATGCTCATCTATTTGACCACATTATCAACAACATTACTACAAATAAAGTATGAAATTAACCTAGGAGTTATGGTCATCTATTTGCCAAATTATCAACAACATTACTACTCATAATGAAGGGAATTAACCAAGGAGTTATGGTCATCCATTTAACCACAAAAATGATTTACAACACTCCCCCTTGGATGACCATTGATAGATTATATGCCTCGTTAAATCCTTACTAAGAAAAAACCCTGTGGGAAAAAATATTAGTGAAGGAAAAAAGAGTACACATATCTTGTTATACGCTTTATTTGTTGCCTCGTTAAAAACCTTGCCAGAAAAACTAATTGGGATAAAACCTAGGACATGGGGAAAAGAGTGAAGCGCGTAGTTTACTCCCCCTGTTGCAAACATCATTTAATTTCTTGGAGACGACGCATTCCAATCTTAGATACCAAATTTTCAAATGTTGAGGTTGGTAATGCTTCAGTTAACAGATCCGCCAAATTATCAACTGAGTGAATTTGTTGAACATTTATTTCACCTTTCTTCTCAATATCATGAGTGAAAAAGAATTTTGGTGAAATGTGTTTTGTTCTATCTCCTTTAATGTATTCTCCCTTTAGCTGAGCTATACATGCATCATTGTCTTCGTACAATTTAGTTGGAATATCCTTTTTCAAAGGAAAAACACAGATTTCTTGAATATGTTGACTTATTGATCTCAACCAAACACACTCCCGACTTGCTTCATGGATGACTATTATTTCTGCATGTTTTGAAGAAGTAGTAGCTAATGTTTGCTTCATTGAACGCCAAGATATAGATGTGCCTCCATATGTAAATAAATAATCTGTCTGAGATCAAGCTTTATGTGGATCAGACAAATATCCAGCATCCGCATAACCAATCATTTCTGACTTGGTTTCATTAGAATAAAATAATCTCATATCAATGGTTCCTTGAAGATATCTGAGTACATGTTTGACTCCATTCCAATGTCTTTTTGTAGGGGCCGAGTTGAATCTTGCCAATAAACTTACTGCAAAACAAATATCTGGTCGAGTATTATTAGCAAGATATATTAGTGCCCCAATAGCACTAAGATATGGAGTTTCATCACCAAGAAACTCTTCATCATTTTCTTGAGGTCGAAATGGATCTTTATGTATGTCAAGTGATCTCACAACCATCGGGGTACTCAATGGATGTGATTTATCCATGTAAAATCGCTTTAAAATCTTTTCTGTGTATGTTGATTGATGGACAAATATTCCATTTTTCAAATGCTCAATCTGTAGGCCAAGACAAAATTTTGTCTTACCAAGATCTTTCATTTTAAATTCTTTCGTTAAACACTCAACAGTTTTTGAAAGATCATTAGGAGTGCCAATGATATTTAAATCATCAACATAAGCTATTAAAACAAAATCCGATCCACACCTTTTTATAAAAACACAAGGACAAATAGGGTCATTTTTGTACCCTTCCTTTAGCAAAAATTGGCTAAGATAATTGTACCACATCCGTCCTGAATGTTTTAATACATATAAGGATTTTTGAAGCCTTATCGAACAACTTTCTTGCGAATTTTTATATGATTCAGTCACATTGAATGCTTCAGGAACTTTCATAAAAATATTGTGGTACAATGAGCCATATAAATAGGTTGTGACAAAATTCATTAGACGCATTCAAGTTTTTCATGAACTGCCAGATTTATTAGATACCTGAAGGTAATTGCATCCACTACAGGAGAATATGTCTCCACATAATCAATGTCAGGCCTTTGCGAAAAATCTTGTGCCACAAGTCGTGCTTTATATCTTACAACTTCACCTTTTTCATTTCGTTTTCGTACAAAAACCCATGTGTACCCCACTGGCTTGACACCTTCAGGTGTTTGGACTATTGATCCAAAAACTTCACGTTTTTCAAGTGAAGTCAATTCTGCTTGAATTGCCTTCTTCCATTTGGCCAATCATTTCTATGTCTGCATTCATTGACATATTTTGAATTAAAATCCTCACCTTGTTGCATTATTTTAACGGCAACACTATAGGCAAAAATATTGTCCACCACAATATTATTTCGATTCCATATTTTTCTCGTCGAGACATAACTTATTGAGATTTCTTCATTCTCATTATTTTCTGTTGTTTGGACCTTCTCAGTGATCTTGTCAGTTGTTATGTCCCGGAGCTCTTCTTGAGCAATTTCCTCCATGATATGATCTTCATGATCATTTATTCCTTTTCATTTTCAAGGATTTTTATCCTTTGAACCAATTGGCCAACCACTTTTTAAACGTGGTTTATACTCATTTGCTTTAAAAACTTGACATATTGGGACATCAACTCGAACTGGAGCATTTGCAGCTCGAACATAAGATTTAGTATGCCTTGGAAGGTTAGTAAATGCATCTGGCAGTTGATTTGCAACATTTTCAAATAAATCATCTTTTTAACCTCTTGCTCACCTTGATTTTTTCGAGAATCCAAATGATATATAGATAATGAATTTCAATCTATCTCTTTTTCCAACTGTTTATGTTTTCCCCTAATGTTGGGTATACTGATTCATCAAAATGACAATCAGCAAATCTTGACATAAATATATCTCCTGTCATAGGTTCCAAATATTTAATAATAGAAGGAGATTCATACCCATCATACACTCCTAACCTTCTTTGGGGACCCATCTTTGTGCGTAGCGGTGGGGCAATTGGAACGTATACCGCGCACCCAAAAATACTAAGATGGGAAATATTTGTCTCATGACCAAAAGCCAACTGTAATGGAGAGAATTCATGATAACTTGTTAGCCTTATGCGCACCAATGCTGCTGCATGCAAAATAGCATGCCCCCATATTGAAACAGATGACTTTGTCCTCATTAACAATGGTCTAGCTATCAATTGGAGAGGCTTAATCAAAGATTCTGCTAGACCATTTTGAGTATGAACATGAGCAACTGGATGTTCAATTGTTATTCCCGTGGACAAATAATAATCATCAAAAGCCTGCGATGTAAACTCACCAGCATTATCAAGACGAATTGTCTTTATTGCATAATCTGAAAATTTTGCTCTTAATCTTATTATTTGAGATAACAACCTCGCAAAAGTCATATTACGAGTTGATAATAAGCACACATGTGACCATCTTGTTGATGCATCTATCAAGACCATATAATATTTAAATGGCCCACATGGAGGGTGAATTGACCCACATATATCACCCTGTATACATTCCAGAAATGCAGGGGATTCAGTCCCAACCTTAGCTGCTGATGGTTTAATAATCAACTTTCCTTGAGAACAAGCAGCACAAGAGAATTTCTTTGATTGAAGAATTTTCTGATTCTTCAAAATATGCCCATGTGAATTCTCAATAATTTTCCGCATCATATCATAACCAGGATGGCCCAACCGGTCATGCCAAATGATAAAATCATTAGGATTAGTGAACCCTTTGTTTACTATGACATGTGATTCAACCATACTAATTTTGTGTGGTACAATCCAGAAGAAAATGCGGGTAATTTTTCATCCACATATTTTTGACCCAATTTTATTGTAGTAATATAAAGGTATTCAACGTTTCCTTCATTGGCAGTCTCAACATGATAGCCATTTTGGCGAATAACCTTGAAACTTAATAAGTTTCTTTGAGACTTACTACAATACAATACATTTTCAATTATTAATATCGTTCCCCCAGGTAGTAGTAAGGCCGCTTTTCCAGAGCCCTCAATTAATTTTGCACTATCAGATATTGTATTAACATAAGCCTTTTTCATAATCAAATTAGAGAAATATTTCATATCTCTTAAAATAATGTGAGTTGTAGCACTATCAAGAGGACACATTTCTCCATTTCCCATCTTAAACCAATTGAATATTGGGGAATTTTATTTATCTTCACAAAATAAAAGTACATCATAAGAAATATGAAAAATCAACAATTTTGCAAGAAAATAAAATTACTTATTTTTCTGAATATAAAAACAACATAAGGAAAAACATAACAATTAAAAGCACATAAATAAACTAATATAATTATTTTCCCCAATCAAATGATCAAACATTGGTTTTGATCTCCAAAGAAGTCTTCAACTTCCAAATGAGTAATATCATCAAGGTCATCAAAATTATCATCTTTTAAAGCCAAATTTGCTTCAATATTGTCATCATATTTTTGTGAAGGCCCTGACTCGGCATCATTTTTACAAGTCAAGTGTGACTCCACCCAAGCATTAGAAGAAGATACACCATTTTTATTTCCTTTTCTTTTCAAAGAATCTTGATAAAGCCTAACAAAATGCTCAGCTGCTCGACATTCATTCTTCCAATGCCCTTTCATGCCATAACGATGACAATTGCCTCTTGAAGGATTGCTTTGAGAACCCATATTGTTCTCCCTTTTGTGGGGACCACCACCACAACGATTATTATCGTCCTCTGCCATTGCCATGTCCACCCACATTATTTTGACCTTGATTTTTATTTTATCTTCTTTCAGATTGGTCATGTACTTCAACCTCATTTGCTTCCGGTAATTGAGCAGTTCCCGTAGGATGGGCCTCATGGTTTTTCAATAAAAGAGTATGATGTTGCTCATCCACAAGAAGGCATGAAATCAACTCATAATACTTTTTAAATCCCCTTTCACGGTATTGCTGTTGTAATACCAAATTTGAGGCATGAAAAGTTGTGAGAGTTTTTTCAAACATGTCCTCATCTTTTATATCTTCCCCACATAATTTCAATTGGGAAGTAATTTTGTATACAACATAATTATATTCACATATAGTTTTAAAATCCTGTAACTGTAAGTGAATCCATTCATAACGAGCCCTTGCCAATACTGCCTTAAGGTGGTCATACCTTTCCTTCAAACCAGTCCACAATTCAAGTGGATCTTTCAGCGTAAGGTATTCAACCTTCAATCCTTCATCCAGATGATGACGAAGGAAAATCATTGCCTTCGCTTTGTCCTGACTGGAAGCTGTATTACCATTTGTAATAGTGGCACCAAGACCTCTAGCATCAAGGTGAATTTCAGCGTTGAGTACCCATGACAAGTAATTATTTCCAGAAAAATGTCAAGTGCCACGAACTCAAGTTTTGATAAATTCGACATGATAACAATCATAGAAAATAATTAAATTAGAGTAAAATAGACAATGAGTAAATAAGTAAGTAGCAAAATATTTTTTCCATCAAAGTAAAATTAACATACAATCTAAATTAATATTATGTCTCACAAGTAACAAAAATAACTTTTTGTAAACTTGTTAGATAAAGTCTTTTCATTAAAAATTAATCAATAATATAGATATTTTTAACATTATATTATAAATTAATACCTAACAAGAAATGTTGTTCAACCTTGAAACTTCGTGCTGATAACGTTTTATAAAACTTAAGAACTAAAGAACAATGACAAGATGAAGAGAAGAAGAATATAAGACAATAGAAGAACAATATAAGTTAACTTTCTTTCTTTCAACTGTATCAACATTATTCTCAACACCACTATTTATAGGATTACATTGAGGAATACCAAAGGGTGTCATAAACATTACATTAAACCTTGAGAATTACTACCCATTATGGAGGAAATAAAGTTAGGAGTTATGCTCATCCATTTGACCACATTATCAACAACATTACTACCAATAAAGGATGAAATTAACCTAGGAGTTATGGTCATCCATTTGACCACATTATCCAACAACATTACTACTTATAAAGAAGGGAATTAACCAAGGAGTTATGGTCATCCATTTAACCACAAAAATGATTTACAACATTTTTGACTTTTTTTATCATCATTATTTTTGAGTTTCTTATTCTTTTTTTCTTTTATTCTTTAGTGTAAAGAAAATACTTAAAACTATTTTTTTTGGTTATAATGTAATTTAGTTTTTGTATTGTAAAAAAAAAGGGGCATAGATAATAAATTTTACAAGAAAATTAGTGAAACATAAATAGATTTGACCATCAAAATAATAACTTTGAATTATTCGCCAAAAAGAAATGTTTAGAGAAGTTTAGTAAGGGATAATTAGAAAAATTATTCTTTTTATATATGTTTTTTAAAGAGGTGCATGTATGAGAAAATGATTTTTGGTTAGGCGTAGGTCTAAATATCACTTAATATTAGAAAATTGTGCTACTTCACTGCCTGCTCTGCTTCTGCCTCACTTCACAGAAAAATCCTTTTTGCTTTGCTATTCTTCACTTGACCGAAAAACATCCGGCGGCGATGTTTCCATTTGTTTCTTTTGGGGATTGGATTAATCAAGCGATTCACATCATTCTTCTCATGGCATAATTTCATCTTCACTCCTACGAATACTTGTACAACAATGCATTCCGAAATTCCAAATGAAATCATAACAGACATACTCTTTAGGCTGCCCCCAAAATCTATCGTGAAATGTATGTCCGTTTCAAAAGCATGGCATCAACTCATATCTAGTCCTAATTTCGTGAATACACATCTCAAATTGAACACAAATCATAGAGTTCTGTTTCCAGGCATCAACGGGAATTTCAACTTAAGTTCTCTCCTCCCTTCCCTGTTTGACAAACAACAAGCCACTGTTCACATGGATTCTCCGGCTTTATCATCTTCCATTGTGGGTACTGCCAATGGGCTAATTTGTCTGTACAATTACAAAGGGGAGATATATATATATATATGGAAACCCACCATTAGCAAGTCAAAGAAACTACTTAATATGCCGTGGGATTTGTCTTTCTATAGGAAATATGGTTTTGGATTTGATGAATCATGTGATGATTACAAAGCTCTGTTTATTGAATATTGTATTGACGAATCAGACCTGAGTTATGTGGTCAACATCTATAGTTTAAGGACGGATTCCTGGAAAACTCTCTATGGCCAACTTAAGAGCGTCTTTCTAATAAATCTTTCGGCTAAATTTGTCAACGGGAAGCTTTATTGGACTGCATCTACGAGTTTTTGTGATTTCAATGTTCGCAAGATCATTTCATTTGATGTGGCAGAAGAGACATGTGGTAGCTTGGAGCTTCCCATTTGTGGAGAAGACAATTTTAATATCAAATTGGGAGTTGTGGGAAGTGATCTTTCTCTCATTTACGCTGCTAATTTAGTCGCTACTACTTAAGATGTCTGGATTTTGAAGAATAGTGGCTTACATGTATCTTGGACGAAACAGTTTACCATTGAATATACTGAAAATGTTGTGATACATATAGGTTCTCCAACCACTTACCCATTCTCTACACATCTTCGCCACTCAACCAAGGGCGACATTTTACTTTCCCTTCCCTGAGTTATACTGATATTTTGGGGTTCAACAGGAAAGCTAGAGCACACTGTTGATGTTGTGGGATGCGACCCGGCAGAAATCTATGCAGAAAGCATTGTTAATCCCATACGATTTCTGGTAAGAATTCTGCTTAGTTTAGCTGGTATGCTCTTTTTTTCCCCTGATAATGAGACACAACATTGAATATATTAATCCATACATCATATTTGCTTGTATAGCTCATAGTTCCCGTAAGCATTTCTCCTTTTTACTTTACTAATTTCTGGACATGTGCATTGCACTTTATCCTTTATCGTTAATTATGATAATGTTTGTACTTTTAAAGCAATAAATCTTTAACAATATACATGTTTCAAAAGCATTTGTTTGCAATATTAATTGCTCAGAAATGTACAAAGGTAAGTTTTCATTAGAGATAGATCCTGATTTTGAAATAAGTTGATGTGGTCTATGACACCTTTCACCAATTTTTGTGAGTGTCTGTATATAGCATTTTTAATAATAGAGGACGTATCATAATAGAGAAAGCATAACGTAGCATTCACAATTTCATTGATAGTTTGGCTTAAAACTACGTCTATGTGATGTACAAATAATATTTACAACTTAGAGTCTGTTTGAATTGGTTTGTTTTATTTAGGTGCTTTTAAGCACTTATGTAGTGTTTGGGTAGGATTATACACTTGTTTTACTCTACTCGAGAAGGATTAGATTTGAACCACAGTTTTAGTTTAACGGCTAAATTATTGGTAATTTGTAATTTCCTCTCTCCTTACCAAACTGTTGGTAATTTGAAGTATGAAGAGTTATATTCTTTTCTATAGATAGTTGGTCTAATTTGGTGTTAACAGTGTTGCTTACAGTTTCATAGCTGACATCCTTTTACATTGAGAAAGGATGATTCATTTGCATCTATGTTGTTGATATTGCTTATACTAGGTGACTATTTTTGTAGTACTTTACACTTTTTGTACGACAATTTTGAGAGATGCAACCTTAACTTGTTTTGGTCTATTGAATTTCAGGAAGTGGAGGCTGATTCCGTACTTGCTGCTGAGTGCATGGATCGAAATGAAGAAGCCTTGCCGTTATCTGTTCTATTGCTCCATCTTGTCTGCTGCATTTAGTATCAGAATTGTAGTTATATAACTTGATTCCGCCTTGTACACCGAGAATGTTAGAGGAAACCTTGTGGATGGTTCACCTGCTTTTTAGGGTGAAAGATTATTATTAGTCGTTCTAGTAATCTTAGCAATTATGAAAATGCTCCACATCTACAACAGCTTCTACTACTGTTGATATTCATGAGAGCTGGCTGTCTTCTTTAGTGCTGAAGATTAGTTTCTTTAATCATGCCAGTAAGCTTACCATAGTCGGGAAATTCATTGAGCGAAGCCCAAAATGGAAGAGTTGAGAAAGCTATTTATTAGCCAATTTCAGCTATTGGTATCGTACATTGATTTCTCTGTTGAATAACATATATCATTAAAGGCATAATACATATATTGGACCCTAAACTTGGCTTTAAATTTTAACTTTAACCTCCAAATTTCATAATGCACAAACAAACATTTTAACTATCCAGCTTTTAAATAAATAAACATATGAGTCCTACATGACACAATACACGTAGAACACCACGTAGGACAAAAAATGACACGTAGGATGACACATAGGACATGTGTGTCTATTTGTTCAACTTTATACAAGTTTACGTGTCTATTTGTGCACACCCAAAATTGAAGGGCATAAATGTGATTCGAAGCCAAGTTAAAGGGCATATTTATGTATTATGCCATCATTAAAAGCTTCAATAAGACCTTTTTACTGATGATGACGATGACATTTTTAAAAAGAAAGAATGAGTAATTAATTAGCTAAGATGGAAGAGGAACAAAAATATATAGCTAAAGCATTTTAAGCAGTACTTCCGAATCCCTTAAACTTGTATGAATAATTAATTAGGTGCGATATGAATTGTTATAAATAGGCAAAGAATTTAGGCGATACTTCCAAATCATTTATAATTAGAATATCAACTTCTATCCAAATTAGGATTTCTATTAATCCTAATTTATAATTCAAAACTGTGTTGCGATCAAAGTACAACTCCTTCTACTCAATCAACACAAACGCCAAAAACATACACTTAGGGAAAAAACTACTGTCATTCAGGAAAAAAAACATCCTTCTGCTATGGCAAGTGATTCCAGAATGTCCTCTTCTTCCTGACAAACTCATAACAGAGATCCTCTTAGAGCTTCCTATCAAATCTCTGTCAAAATTCATGTGCATTTCTAAATCATGTCTTCAACTAATCTCTGGCCATGCTTTTGTGAAGAACCATATCAAGTTAACTGCTAATGAAAAAGGATACATCTATCACAGACTTATATTTTGAAACACCAACGATAATTTCAAGTTCTGTTCTCTCCCTCCCTTGTTTACCAAACAACAACACACTGAGGAGCTATTCCACATCGATTCCCCCACCGAAAGATCCACTTTATCAACTCACATTGTTGGCTCTATCAATGGGTTGATTTTTGTTATCCATGGCCAAAGAGAGGCATATATATGGAACCCCACTATTACCAAGTCAAAGGAATTACCCAAGTTTATGTAGGAAATATAGAAGGAGAATACTATCTTTAGAGAATGCTCAAGGCTTATATAGGCTACTTAAGACCATTTAAAATGATTACAATAATCAACTACATAACTATTTATACTACTCAAAATATAAAAAACAAAAAGTCTTGCACAATTAACTAGATACATGTATCACAAATTACTAGATACATGTATTACAAAATTCTAAAGACTTCTTGAGAAACTAAGAGACAATGTTGAAATACTAAACATCAAGGTGTGAATGAATTAATTCCAACACCCCCCCTTAATGCATTTACTTGAAAACTCCAATGCCTTCTCGAAGATGACAAAACTTTTCACTTGGAAGTGTTGTGGTGAAGATGTCAACATTTTGCTCTCCTGTCTGACAATAGTTGCAACTGAATTTTGCCTTTCTCTTGTGTTTTTGAATATCTCCTTTTTGATTGAGTTTGGTTTTGCAAATCCACTTTAGACTTACAACTTCTCTATCTTTGGGTATACTCACACACTCCCAAGTATTAACTTTCTCAATCTTCCAAATTTTTTCTACCAAGGCTTTCTTCCAAACATCATGCTTTATTGCCACCTCATAATTTTCTTTCTTAACACCGACAAAGTTGTATCTTTGATAAATGTCACTCAAAATTTTTGTTCCTCTTGGAAGTGGTTCTTCCTCGTCTGAATATGAGATTTCTCCTCCTTGAAGGACATCTTCCTCTTCCTCGTCCTCTTCTTGATTTGACACATCTAAAGATATGATAGAAGTATTATCTACCTTATTCTTAGTATGTATCTTAGAAAGGTCTGGCACCATGTCTTTTTGCTTGAGAAACTTCAAACCATGATAATTCAAGTGACAATTTTTCGTGCCAAAGCCATAAATTATCTACAACTTTATTTTTGAATGCTTGTAATGAAATAGTAAAAGAAATTTTGTTTTTATCATCTCTACGTTAACAATGAGTTGATTTGACTCAATTTTATCATAAATCTTGCAATAATTATCTCTATACACAAGAGAGTAAACATTTCCATGAATTGAGGAACACTAAGCAAGTTTTCTTCCAATTTAGGAACATAAAACACATCATGAATTTGTTTACCGCTTCCTTTTATGTTGATTAAAATGGTACCTTTAATTTTTGCATCAACTAAGGCTCCATTTCCCATTCTCATTTTAGTAGTGATGCTACTATAAACTGAGAGGAATTTTTTTTTATCTCCAGTCATGTGATTTCTACTATCACTATCAATATACCATTCATTACTTTTCATTGAAACATCACATTGAGAAGTAAACAAAAGATTTTCTTCCCATTTCTTCCTCCAGTTCTTCGCAGAAGTTTGTTTGCTCCTGTAGCTTGTGCCAACAATCATTCTCAATGTGGCCAAACTTTTTACAAAATTTACATTGGGGCTTGCCTTTGTGCCAACATTTTTCTGCATTATGATTAGTCCTTTTGCAAATTTTATAAAAAGACTAGTACTTTTCTCACCTTTTTCTTCAACCTTCTAGAATAATCATCATGATCCTTCTTCTTTTTTGGATTATAATTCTTCTTTTGTTGATTCTTTTGAGAAAATTTGATAATTCTCATTTGTTTTGACTGGAAAGCTGTCTCTTTGGATTGATCTTCACTAAAAACCTTTGTTTCTCGTGTGCAAGAAATGACTCGACTAGCTCTTTAATATAAAGCTTAGAAAGATCTTTCGTCTCCTCAGTGATAGCAACAATGTACTCATACTTTTCTGTGACACTAATTAGAATCTTTTCCACAACTTGTTGGACAAAAATTGTATCACCATGATTTCTCATTTCATTAACAATATTAATGACTCTTGTGCAATATTCATCTATTTTTTCATATTCTATCATCTTCAAATTTTGAAACTCTCTTCTAAGAGTTTGAAGATTTATAGTGCGTACCTTTTCGTCACCATACACTTCAATTTCAAAAGACTCCCAAGCTTGCTTTGCAGTCTCACAAGTAGCAAGTTTTGCAAAATATACTCTTGAGACTCCCATTTGGATTTTTCTCAAGGATTTTACATCTTGACGGTACTTAGCCTCAAGATTTTTCATCTTTGCTATTGAAAGTTCACCACCGTTTTTTGGCTCTTCATATCCATTTACAACAATAGTCCACAAACCTTTAGCTTTTAGATTGTCACATCCGGGGAGCACCCTATATACGTAACCGGCGTTGTCTTCCTCATCGAGTACTAAGACTAGCATCTTAGCTTACATCATTACATTCATAGGTTAAAAATGCGGAAAATTTAAAACTTTTCTTGTATCTATCATGAGGTTTACATATACCTCTCACATACACATAATATATATTCATATCTATTATACATAGACCCTTCGTATAAGAAGATTACATAGTCTTTTACTTTTATTGCATATATATATATATATATATATATATAAGCCACATATAGCTATACAATATTTACTACTCAAATGAAAGGAAATGAACATATTGTCTTTAAGACTAATCAACATCCAATGCTAGAAAGTGGCATTATCCTCGAAGTAGTGAGGACCTACCCAACTTGGAGAATGAGAATCCAAGTCTTCCTTCAAAAGTCTTCACAAGCCCTTCAACGATCGGAACCTAAAATGTTGGGAAAAAAGGAGAAAATGGGGTTAGCACATCACTTGTACTAAGTATGAGACTATATGCACACAACATAAAATCATGCTAAAAAGGGGCATTTCATTAAAGTATGCAATTTACTTTGAAAAGCCTTATGCACATTCAAGAAATCATACCGACCAATAAGACATATTCATTAAGTCAAGACCATCACAAGACAACCAATACTATGTCTAGTCAAGCCAACATGCAGATCAACCTAATTGAGCACATAATCAAGACAACTTTATCATCAAGTTATAATATGAACAAGCATATATAAGAGTTCATAACATCATAACCAAAGTAACATCGTTACTCATGAACCCTCATTAAGCCCACTAGTGCAATGACTAAGCAAGCCCCATAACCTTACTCAATCAAGTAAACCCAACAAGAACCATAAACAATGTCCAACTTCACATAGCATATCATTAAAAGTACATAGCATCATACTTTAGCAATAGAGACCAAACACATGTTCATAAGTGAAACCAACATCATATAGTGTCATCAACATGTAAGATCATCATATACATATCATTTAAATTTATAAGCATATACATATACAAGAACATCTTTTTAAGACTTCCCTCAAGGCTAACTAGTGTAATGTATAGGTAGAGTCTCATACCCCTACCTAGACTAAGCTAAACCCTTTAGGTCATCCTAGTTAGAGTTCATTCCTTTACTTCATTTTACCTTTTGGGGACATCTTGCCTTAACCGACATAGACCACATGAGCTAATGTGGAATTCGGTGTCATGGAACCCTACACCGAAGAAAGGCGGACTACTTACCAAGGTAGTACCAAAACATGAACATAACTTCTATTGTGGATCCACTAGCTAGTATTCCTATGGGGGCAACACAGTTCAAGAACTAGGAGATGTAGTTGGGACCCTCTTTATGCTGTATGCATTATAGTCTCCAATATCATGAGTACATTAGTGATCCTAACTTCCCTATGTGGGTAGGGACACTCCTCACTCTAGTTCACTCGGTGCTAAGCTAGAGTCCCTTTTGAAATGTCTATAATGCCTTTATTAATCATCATAGCTTAATGTAGGTCATAGGGTCTATCCCTTATATAATCATCATCATAGTTCAATAAGAATTGCATGAGTGGTTTCCTTTCATTACAATTCATACATTTGAGGTTAGCACATTTACATAGTCACATCATAATAAGGCACATAGGTAAGTTATCACCATCCTTGTAACATTTACATCTTATCCAACAACTAACAATCCATAGTTCAAGACATTCCAATTAAACATCATACCAACCCTATCAATCTTAACATAAGGTATACTTCAATACAACATCATCACTTAATCACAAGTAATCATAATTGAAGTAAAGAATTGAGATCACAAGACTTACCCAATCTCCTTCACAATGCCATCATCAAGGTCTTACCATAAACCATCCAAATCAAGACAACAATGGATATAATATCATCACACAATAGTAACTAACACAATAATGAAGTCAATTGAATTACTACACAACAATGCATCACTAGTTCATAGCCTAGAATTAGAGACTTAGGTCAAATTCATGATCTACTTCACAACCTAGGTCAATTAATCAAGGACTAGCATAATTGGATTACAATACATCACAATATACTCATAAATTGGCATAATAACAACATATAATAGTAATTCACACATTAACCAAGCCAATTGTATCAATACCATACAGTTCAATTCAAGATCACAACCTATAGTTAAGGGGAAAAGATCATCTTCCACAAACTAGGTCAATTCATCAAGAAGTAGTATAATGTAATCATAATACATGTTAATCTACTCATAATAACAAAAAATGAATCATAAACAATGCAATTCACAAGATCAATTTCGAATTGGAAGAAAACTGACTTCAATTTCATACTTTTGAAATCAATTTGGAGGAGCCCTTTGGGAAAAGAAATCCCAAAGGTGAAAGGAATCCCATACCTTACTAATTGATGAAGTTTTATGGAGAAAACCTTATATTTGACATCCATAAATCCCTCCTTTGCTTGGTCTTCAATGGGGTTTCTCTGGGAGTGAAAAAAAAAGAGAAGGAGGAGCAATTTGGGTTTTTGGAATAATGGGAGTTGGGTTTAGTCTAATTAGGTTTAGGGTCTTTATAAGAGTAATTAGCTAACCTAATTAGGCATCCTTTAACCCCTAACTAATTAAGTAACCCCTTAATTAATTTAATTTAACTAACCAAAACGTGCAGCAAAATAGTGTTTTGACAGACGGAACCCTAACCAACGGGCCGTTTGTCAATCGACGGGCACTGTTCATGGCCGTCCTCTGCAGTCATCGTTTGCGACTGAGACTTGTCAAAATGACTTCCCACGAAATTGTCTAAGATTCCATCGATGGTGGCCATCGACGCCCCATCGATTGGACCACGCCTCGTCGATGGGCTACGTTTGTGAACACTGTCCCTTGACAGCTTTTAGCCACACTTGCAAGGGTCCTCCTTAAGGGACTTTGGTTGGTCCTTGGGGAGTCGTACCCTGACGTTTCGACTATAAACCAAATCTAATACATTTTAGACATCTCACCACCAAATTTCATCATTTTCCGACTCTTAAAACTTAGTCAAATAGGCTAAGGCACGCTAGTACCTCTTAAACTAGTTTCTAGACGTCATGGACATTCCTTGACATTTTGATTCTAAAACTTCCTAAATGACTCAAATACATTAGAATTGACTTATAAACAGTGTTACAACTCTTATATTCTCATGTTAGGCTCTAGATTAGGCTTTAGACTTCTGGAGTATTACACAGATGTGCTCTCATTCTTATCTTCCAGTATTCAAAATCAGATCTATCAAAAAATAGAGTAAGAAAAACTTAAAAATCAGCACCTTCATTTGTTTTGGATGTCATATTTTGTTTTCTTCACCTAACCCCAGATTAAGAACGAAAACCTGCTCTTGACAACTTTTTGTAGGAAATATAGAAGGAGAATACTATCTTTAGAGAATGTTCAAGTTTTATATAGGCTACTTAAGACCACTTGAGATGATTAAAATCATCAACTACATCACTATTTATAAGGTGATCACCAATTATACTTTGAATTTGTTAATTAAGTCATTATGCCCCGCACCTAGAAAACAACATCAGCTTCCTCTGCCTTCCTATTCTTAATGGAAGCTCTGGAAAAGTATGATACCATAAATATTCTAGGAATTATGCTGGAGCATATGGGTAAACTGATGACTATACTAAAGATGGGCATCATGGATTGGCCTATATCTACCTGCTGAATCGAGTCTTCAAACACTTCAACGTACGCCTTGGGAAAGGAGTTGCAGGCACTATAAAACAAGACATCTCACTGTCCACTCTCATTGAATATGAGTGCACTGAAGGGAAAAGTAATTCCAAGTCCCAAGTGTCAGAGTTCCTTGAGAAGCAGTATATGCTTAAAAGAGAAATAAAATTAAAACCCGACTCAAGGCCTTGCTCCAAAAGGAAAAATAGCAGGGATCAGGTTCAGTGCAGATCTCCAAGTTGAGTTGGCAGAGCTGAAAGTGAAGTTTTAAAGCCTCCTTCAGTCTAATGCCAAATTGAACGAAGAGGTCAAGGTCCTGACCAAGCAATTGCTTCAGGCTCATACCGATACAAACATGGCCTTGCTCTTGCAATCTTTTGCCTTACAACCCCTTCCGTCCTAAATCCTCTTATTAGTGGCGAAGTGTTTGTGTTATGGAATAGTTCTTACTTGTATTTTGGTTGATGCTTCCTCTTTGGAATGAAAATCATTCTTTGCTTTCTTGTTTTATTCTCTTCTCTAATTGCTTAGCTATTCATGTTATGTGTCGCCCAAATGCAATATTGATTTTGTTTTTGCATGACATCTTGCTTGCATTTACTGTTGTCACTTTTTACCATATCAAAAGGGGAAAGATGCATATTGGTGATAGGGTGGTGTACGTATTGGAGATAACGGGAACAACAACAACAACAATGCACTAAGGTGTCACTCGAGCCTACACTCTAGATGTGGACGACATGCAAGAACCATTGTTGATCTCCAAGGGAACCCTTGGCCTGAATGACTACTTAGCGGAAGATTAACTCAAGAAGATTTAAGCTTTAAAAGAGAATTTAAATTCAAAGTTCTCAGAACTCCAACTATCTTAAAATAGTATACTCAAAACTAGAAAATACTCTGGAAAAAAAATTATTTTGTCAAAATAGTTCCAAGGAAATACTAAGAGTAACTCAACACTAACTATCTATGAAGATTTTATAGTTCAACATGGATGTTGGGAAGAGATCCATGATACCTCAAAATTACTAATCTGAAAGACAAGAGCGAAGTTCTACAGAATGCAAGGAAGGCTCACCAAAGCTACCAAGAAGTGCAAACTAATCTTAACAGGGAGCCCGTTGATGATTATGAACACATATATCTGCACCATAGAAAGATGTAGGTCGAATAACATCAGTGCATTGAATGTATGAGTAAGTTATAAAGTTAAATTAATAAATAACTGAACTGATAAAGATGGAAGAATACTCACCTCAACTCAATAGATATCAATGATAAGAGATTAACTATTTAAAGCTTCATAAACAAATAAAAACATAATACATAAATGTGCCCTTTAACTTTGCTCATTTCACATTTATGTCCTTTAACTTTTGGTTTGGATAAGTAAACACTTAAACTTGTATAAACTTAAACAAGTAGACACATGAGTCCTACATGGAACGATACACGTTGGACACCACGTAGGACAAAAATGTCATGTAGGATGTCATTTAGGACATGTGTGTCTATTTGTTCAACTTTATACAAGTTTAAGTGCTTACTTGTGCACAACCAAAGTTTAAGGGCACAAATGTGATTTGAAGCCAAGTTAAAGGGCATATTTATATATTATGCCTAAAAATAATGATAACTCAAAGATGTATATAAAAATATAATAACTTGCTCCTTACTTTATACAGGAGATTATATAACAGATAACCATTAGTATGAGCTACGTGATGATACAACGTCTCGCCCACGCTGCCAAAACTGACCTATACCTTGCCGGGGTGTAGAAGACTTGTTCTTTGTAGTTTTAATGATTTGACAAACCCAGGGACCTTGTGAAGTGACCTGGTTCATTTCATATAAATTATCCACTATCAGGCTGGAAAAAGGTACAAATGGTTGGTGCACAGTATCTAATTCATGATAAGACAAACCCAGGGACCTTGTGAAGGGACCTGGTCCTTGGATCGACACACTTCTCACTGCCAGACTGGAAAAAGTACAAGTGGTTAGTGCGCAGTCTCCGTGAAAGAAAGTGTAGAGACCTCGACCAATGGCGTGGTCTAGAAGGTTGTGACTATTTTTCATTAACCTAATGTCCAATACTCATAACCTTAGTTTTTGCAACTTGAATAAGATTTCAAGAACTCTTGCAAAGACTAATCGAAATTGTGAAGATTCATTCTCAAGATCAAACTAGAACCAGAACGAGCTGCCAGCTTAGTGGTCTTAGGATTTATTCTTTTGAACATATCTTGTAAATATGATCCTCAATCTATAAAGGAATTATATAGTCGTTTGGTGTTACATTCTAAATTAGTTAGAGTTAACTGATTTAGTGGGCAATGTTGTATCTGCCTAGGGAAAATCTAAATCATCTAGAGTTAGGTGTTTTAGTGGGCGGTGTTGTATCCGCTTTGAAACAGTCTAAGTTGTCTAGGGTTGATAGCTTAGTGGATGGTGTTGTATCCTCTTAGGCTCTTCAAGTAATAGGTAGATTACATGTTTGTGAGATTAATAACTTTTCTCACATTGGTTGCAATTGAGTTCACTTTTGCTTGAGAAGATTAGTGAAGCAATTGCAAAATCCTGTGCAACAGGTCGTGGTTTTACTCCCTTGAGAAAGGAGGTTTCCACGTAAACTGCTTGTGTTGTGTTATTATCGTTATGTACTTTACAACTTCTGTCGAGTTTAGTCAAGGGACCTGGTTCGTTGACAAGGAGTGGACCCACACATTCTTTCAATTGGTATCAGAGCAGGTTCTCTCTAGCTGGTTAACACCAAGAGAGGTACTCCTATCATAGAATGGTTGCTCCACTGAACCTAGAAGAGGGACAATTATTAACACGACCACCACGTTTCAATGGTCAATTCTATAGCTGGTGGAAAACAAGGATGCATGATTATCTAATGGTTGAAGATAGCGAGCTATAGGACATAGTGTTGGATGGACCGTTCATCCCAATGACTGAAGTGAAAGAAGAAGAAATAACTAAAGTCATGCCAAAGACTCTTCTACAGTACACTGAGGGTGACAGAAAGAAGATTGACAAAAGCTACAAAGCAAAGAAGTTGTTGGTGTGTGGAATAGGTGCTGAAGAATACAATAGGATTTCTGTGTGTGCATCAGCGAAAGAAATCTAGGATTGCTTAAGGACTTCTCATGAGGGCACATAGCAAGTAAAGGAATCAAAGGTGGACATGTTGACCACCCAGTAAGAAAATTTTACAATGAATGAGGGATAAAATATTCACGATATGCATACTAAACTCACATCCATAACAAATGAGCTACGAAGTCTTGGTGAACCTATCAGTACAAGCAAGCAGGTTAGAAAAGTACTTTGAATTCTTCCGAAGTCTTGGGCAAGCAAGTGGATGCTAATACTGAAGCTAAGGATTTGAAAGTCTTGACAATGGATGCTCTGATTAGGAATCTCAAAACCCATGAGATGAACAGAAATTAGGACATCTCAAAAAATGAGGCTAAAAAGGATAAGTCACTAGTCCTCAAAATTTCTTTTGGTGATGCATCTAGTGAAGAGGATGACATGGCTTATCTCACCAAGAGATTTCAGAAAATTGTGAGAAAACATGAAGGGTTCAGAAAAGGAGGAAATGTTCCTCGAACTACAAATGCTAGTGACATTTGTCATAAGTGTAGAAAGGTTGGATACTTCATGAGAGACTGTCCAATGACCAAAGCTGAAAACAAAGAGCACTATAGACATGGAGGAATAAAGGACAAAAGAAGGGAACGGGTCCTTGATAAAAATGCAAGGAAGGTTGTAGCTGATCATGTCGTGAAGAAAGCTCTTTATCGTGTCATAACATTTGCAACTTTCATGGGGTTCAAGTTGTTCCAGATGGATGTAAAAAGTGCCTTTATGAATGAAGATCTGAAAGAAGAAGTATCTGTTAAACAACCACCTGGTTTTGAAGATGCAAATTTGCCAAATCATGTGTTCAAACTCAATAAGGCTTTGTATGGACTGAAGCAGGCACCCAGAGCCTGGTATGAAAGCTTGTCAAAATTTCTACTAAGGAATGGCTTCAAGAGGGGTAAAATTGACAACACTTTGTTCCTGATGAAAAGAGATCCAGATCATCTCATCATTCAAGTGTGTGTGGATGACATCATCTTTGGAGCTACCTCTAAGCATCTGTGTGAAGAATCTGAATTTGCCACCCTTATGGGAAATGAATTTGAGATGAGCATGATGGAGAATTGAACTTCTTTATGGGATTGCAGATCAAGCAAACCTCCGGTGGCACCTGAATTTGTCAAGGGAAGCATACAAAGGAGCTGCTAAAGAAGTTTCAGATGGTGGACTCTAAGCATATTGATACCCCCATGGGTATAAGCTCAAAAATGAGAGCAGATGAGGCTGATCTATTTGTGAATCAAACCATGTACAGAGGTATTATTGGGTCTCTATTGTATCTCATACCAAGCAGGCCTAACATTGTATTCAGCATAGGAATGTGTGCACGATTCCAACCATGTCCAGGGGAATCACATTTAAAGGAAGCTAAGAGGATCCTTAGGTATCTGAAGAAAACAGAGGACCTAGTCCTATTTTATCCTGCATGTAATTTTTTTGAACTAGTGGGATATGCAGATGCTGATTTTGCAGGATATCAAGTGGACAGAAAGAGAACTTCTGGAATGGCACATTTTCTTGGATCCTCACTCATCTCTTGGAGAACCAAAAAGCAAAACTCAGTGGCGCTCTTAACAGTTGAGGCTGAGTATGTAGCTACTGCTTCTTGTTGTGCCCAATTTCTGATGATATAGTAACAACCTAAGGATTTTGGAGTCCATATCAACACCATCCCTCTCATTTGTGATAATACCAGTAAAGTCAACATGGGAACAAATCCGGTAGAGCACAAAAGAACCAAGCACATTGATGTCAGGCATCACTTTTTGAGAGATAATGTTGAGAAGGAGAACATCATCATGAAATAATGCAGGACTGAAGATCCGATTGCAAACATTTTTACCAAAGCTCTCAGCAAGGATCAATTTGAGAGCAACAGGTTGAAGTTAGGGATGATAAACATGCACTAACCTAATCTCATCAAGAAGCCTCTAATTCCTGTTTCGGCTAAGATCTGGAGAGCAGGTATCCACAGAACTTGTAATACATTGTTTAAGTAAGATCGTCCTTGTACCTGAATGTAGGTATACACCCATGGAAAGCAGAAGAGCAGAGAATGGCAAGAACCATTCAGGAACTGCATTTCATCTGCAGTGGAGGACCTAGTCCCTCCCAAGGTTAGCACTCTTTACATTTGTTTTAAACTGTCTAACGAGAACAGTCCAAATTACTACGTTTCAGTCATCGGTCCTTCTAACCATTGTCCCATCGACTTTAATCTAAGCGACGCTTATATCTAAGGACCTGACACACCGTTTCAAGTTCTTTTTATAGTTCTTTTTCTTCACTTTGTCTTCTTACTTTTCAAAATCACTCTCTAAGTCTAGAATCAAAACCCTCACAATCTATCTAATTCTCTCTCTAGCATTTCAATTTTTTTTTTAAAAAGAAACAATCATGTCTCAATCCCCTTCTTCTTCAAAGAAAATGCTAGACTCTCTAAATAAAATAGATACAGTGGCCTTTTACACCTCCTTTGAAGATGTATCTCCGTCTAAACTCCTGACCATTTCTTCGGTCATCATTGATACATCGAGTCCTCCCAATCCCCCGCCTACCTTCAACCTCAATAATCCTGCACCCTCCTCTCAACCTGGTCCCTGCTATGAGGTGATGTCTGATCATCTATTTGAGGGAGACCTTCCCAAGACCAAGTTGTTTGAGTCAAACATTCTTGATTCAAGTGAGAACTTGGTCGTGGAAATTTTAACTCGCAAGAGGGAAGAAGTTTTAAATAAAGAATATGTCCTTGGTATGGAAGATTCGCTAGATAGATCTCAACCGATGTTCCACCAAACTCCTGAGATTGGTGGGTATCTCTCATTTGATTCCACTAACACTGACGAGGACAACCGTCCCCTCAAGTAGATGGTTCAAAAAATTATGGTTCAAACATCTACAAAAGGGAAGGAGAAGGTAATTGAGGATACACCTAAAAGGAGACCCTCCACCAGAGCAGTTACTCAAAAGCTCATGGGTGATGCCATGAAATCCAACGAAGTAACTACTGTTGAGAATAGACAGAAAAGACTATCTGGTGAGGCAGTTTTTGAAGTGCCTAGTGAAAAAATGGTGGAGGTTTCTGGTGAAGATCCTGATGAGTGGTGTGTGCGAGAAACTTCTATTGATAAAATGCACAAGTCGTCTAAGAAGGAGAGTAAGAGTAAAAGCAAAAGAAAAGCTAAAAATTCTGCGGGAAAGAAGGTTGGTGTGGATAAGGGAAAAGGGAAAAGTTTCACAAAGGGAGAGGGAAACATCTAAGAGAAAGAGAGAAACTTCTCTGATTGACCAATATTTATCTGAAGGGTGATCTCGTCCCAACTGGAATCTGGATGATTATTTAGTAAACAAACAGACCATCATTGATAATCTGCGTCTGAGGAAGGTTCTGGGCGGAAGGGTGTTTAGTATGCATATCATTCACTATCCAGGGATGGACTCATTGCATGATCTGGTGGAGATTCAATCTTGGAAACACTTGTTTGAGACCAAATCTCCTATTCTTCATTAGGAAGAGGTGCGGGAGTTCTATTACAACGTTGAATTTGCTGAGGATGGAAGTATTAGCACCAGGGTGGGCAACCACAGTACAAAGTTGGACGACGACTTGCTTGGAAATATTGTGGGAGTTCCTAGTGGTGGGATCAGGTCCGTTGTTGGAAAACCTGCTGTGTAGAATTTGTGAAGGAATTTTCAAAGATCCCTAATACTCGTCGTGCTGGGGTTCTAAAGAAACTCATGAAAGGGGAATATCAGTTGGTTTTTGAATTTGTCAACAAAGTTCTTCTTCCTCGATCTGAGAAAAGGACTGTGGCGTCTTCAATTGATCTGTTCATCATGGAGTCACTCTGCAAATTTGAACCTTTGGATCTTCCAGCTCTTATAATGGAACACCTGTACAAAATAGTCATCGATCATAAAAGAAAACATGGCATGGGCTATGGTTACTTTCTGACAAAGGTGTTTCACCACTTCAACATCCCTGTGGGAGCAGGTAAGATTGGTCCTGCTAAGGTATCGTTTACTTTAAACACTCTTGTAGAATGTAAGTGTATTGAAGGCAAGGGAAATCCATTGAGTAAGGTATCTCAGTTGATTAAGGAGCAGGACCAATTGAAGCATGAATTTGAGGCGATGACTGTGGTAGTGAGCAACAAGGATGCTGAAATTGTCCTTTTGAAGGCAGACCTGATCAAAGCACAAAAAGAGGGACCTGAGGTTTTCCAGAAGCTACAAAAGCAGAATGATGAGCTCCTGGCAAAAGTTGCTTCTCTTCAAGAGAAGATGATCAAGGATAATGATGCAGCAAACTCTAGACTCACCCTTGTTATCAACTCCCTCTCTCATCTACCTCCCTCCTCATAGTCCTTCCTGTGTCTTTTCGTTGTGTGGACAGTGTTCGGGGTTCTCAATTTAGTTTAACTTAAATGTATTGAATGTTGATTTTGTTATGCTTATGAAATGGAATCTTGTTTTGTTGTGGCTAAATTCTGTTGCTTTTTGGCTTATTAACTATGTTGGTGTTGTCCTTGACTGTGATCTCACTTATCAATCTTAGTTACTCTGTTGGTTTACTGCACTACTTTTTTATAATGCCAAAAGGGGGAATAAATTGAGGGTGTTTAGATGAGGCTTAGGTTGATAAGGGGGGAGGAAGGAAAAAATGACACGGGGAAGGAAATATGCACGCACCAGTGTAACTTACGGACCTTGTGAAGGTACCTGGTCCATGGTGTAGGAAACTATGGAGTGTGTCTACTTGACTGGGGGAAGAACATGCAGGGCACCAGTGTATGGTTTGTCATCAACAAAAAGGGGGGAAATGTTATTTGTAGTTTTGATAATTTGACAAACCCAAGAACCTTGTGAAGGTACCTGGTTCTTTGTGATATAAAATCTACACTGTCATGCTGGAAAAAGGTACAAATAGTTGGTGCACAGTCTCCAAATGATGACAAGACAAACCCATGGACCTTGTGAAGGGACATGGTCCTTGGATCAACACACTTCTCACTGCCAGGCTGGAAAAAGTACAAGTGGCTGGTGCATAGTCTCCAACTGTGGTAGAAAGTGCAGACACCTCAACCAATGGCGTGATCTTGAAGGTTGTGACTATTCTTCATTAACCTAATGTCCAATAGTCACAACTTAGTTTTTGCAACTTGAAAAAGCTTTCAAGAAGTCTTGCAAAGGTTGATCGAAATTGTGAAGATTCATCCTTAAGATCAAACTAGAACCAGAACGAGCTGCTAGCTTAGCAGTCTTAGGATTTATTCTTTTGAACATATCTTGTAAATTTTATCCTCAATCTATAAAGGAATCAGATAGTCGTTTGGTGTTACATTCTAAATTAGTTAGAGTTAACTGATTTAGTAGGCAATGTTGTATCTGCCTAAGAAAAATCTAAATCATCTAAAGTTAGGTGTTTTAGTGGGCGGTGTTGTATCCGCTTTGAAAAAGTCTAAGTTTTCTACGGTTGATATGTTAGTAGGTGGTGTTGTATCCGCTTAGTCTCTTCAAGAAATAGGTAGACTTCTTGTTTGTGGGATTAATAACTTTTGCTCACATTGGTTGTAACTGAGTTCACTTTTTCTTGAGAAAATTAGCGAAGCAGTTGAATATCCTGTGCAACAGTTCGTGGTTTTACTCCCTTGAGCAAGGAGGTTTCCACGTAAACTTCTTCTGTTGTGTTATTATCGTTATTTACTTTACAACTTCTGTCGAGTTTAGTCAAGGGACCTGGTCCGTTAACTGGTAGTGGACGCACGCATTCTTTCAACACCTCAACTAAGTCAAACAACTAAAGCTCTTCTCGAAAGCAATAAGAAATCATCTAAAAAGTATGATAATTTACCTATGTTGGCTACATGGTTTATGAGGACTATGAGTTGTCTAAACCCATCCCCATATTGGGGCTCAATACTACTCCCGATCAATATATAATCATTCTCAAATGTATAAAAGATATTCTTTCTCAGTTTGAGGTAATTGCTCAAAATATCGTATTAAGCTAGGTAACTGCTCCTAAATATCTCTGAACTCATTAAATCATTTAGAAATCAAAATTTCTATTTTATCAATGTAAAATGATACATTTGGAAATACTTAGTTCTTTTATACTCTTTTTCAAGTCCGGTATAAAACTCTTCTCAAAACTCAAATTTGCTTTCTCAGGAAATTATTTTAAGACATTTATTTGGTTAAAATGATTCTCAATAAAAACTCAATAAATGCTCAATTACAACTCAATAATAGGGTTCATGCTGAAAAATAGACATGAACAATCTACTCAAGAATCTCAATACAAGATATAGCAACTCAATAATCAAGATATAGAATTCATAACTCAACAACAAAACTCATCTCATAAATTATCAAAACTAATAGTTTAACCCTAGATTATTTTTTACTGATAGAAAGTAAATGTAGGGCGTGAGAAGGAACTGACTCCATCACTATGATAAGCTTACATATCTGAAAGAACAAAACTCTTGAGAGGTTTGAAGTAAAACTTGATTGGAAGACTTGAAACCCTAGCTTGTCTTTCTTACAGTTTTCTTGGGGATGAAGGTTAGAGAAAAACTTGGGTTGAAAACCTTAAAATTCTCAAAGAGAATCTTGAACTTGGAGACTTAAGATCTTGACAAATTGGAGAAATTCCTTTGTTTGAGTTCTTTATCTTTGGAAGAAGGAGAGTTAGTGAATTTGAGAGTTGTTATACGTATAATGATGTTATAAGGCTATAATATGGACTTAGGGAAAGTTGATTTAGGGTAAAAGATCATGAATACCCTACTAGGAACATAATAAAACCATAAAAAAATGACATTTTAATGAATCCCATCGCCAAGTCGGCAATTTAGAGGTCTCCTCAACAAAAGTACTCGGCGGCTTTCCCATTGGGACTTTAGATCACCCAAATGCACAAAATCTTAGGGTGTTTTGGGATAATTCGGTGAAATAAATTGGTTGATTTGGTGATTCATTAACCCATATACTTGATAACCGATTCAGAAGGTGAGTTTGCACAATTTCTCAGCCCGTGTATGTTTGAATAAAACAACCATAATATTTTACTCCAAAAGTTAGATCAGGAAAACTCAACTTCATTTGAATGAAAACTCATATAACCTTAATTGGATAGGTTGTAGGAGACATACTTCACTATATGCCGAGAGTATGAGTGTACCAAATGACCTTTATGTGAATTCATGCAAGAACTTATCCAAAGGAATGCTTTGAACTTAGCTTGGTGTTGGAGGTCCCTTATGACCTTAGATCGCTTTAGATACTCTTGATACAATTGGTAAAGGACTTTATAACACATGAACAAGTGGAACATCACCTGGTTCAAGCTCATATACTTACGACGAATGATTCAGATTTTAAGGGTATAGTTGTGAGGTGTTATAGAATGATTCAAGTCTTAGGATAAAAATTTTTGGGGTGTTACAATATCTCTCCCTTGGGATCATTCATCCTCGAATTACGGTTAAACTGAGAGGAAAGGAAAGGAGTTACTCTTACTGTCTTGTGATTTTTAAATTTGCCTACTAACATAGGTGGAACTATTTCATACTAAGAATTTAGAACTGTCTATAACACATCATTTACAAACGGTACTGGTTTGAACATACTCACACTTTATTTGAAGTTATTTGACATAAAACAAGGGTATATGGGCATGAAGTAAACACATGACCAGTATGGCTTAAGCAATGTGACTGCTAGCTTTCAAGACTACCAACACATCTAAACCATGTCGTCTTTTATGAATATTGCACCTCATTAGCTGCAACTGATAACTCATAAAAGGATTTATGACTACTCTTACCAAGTTCTAAGTTAAATTGTGTGCTTGTGCTGTGTTCCAGCCTAACTCAAAATCACAAAGTGCTAAGCATAAGAAGTTTACACTATTCTAAACAACAAGATTCAGGTTTTATACCTTTATTGGGAATCTTATCCAATGAATATTACTCCTTACCATTGTATTCAACCAACCTTGAGTCCTAATCAAGAAACACCTAATGTATTATACATTCATACATATGTTATCAACACCATATTAAAGACTAGAACTATAAGCACTCCAAGAAATTTTACTAACCAATTCTTTTAAGAATTTCTCATTCTCTCATCATCTCTACCAACTGAAATTTCACGCATTACTACCAGAAAACAAACTAATTACTATAATCTAACTATTGTTCATAGTAAAACTTCATCTCATTCTCCTCCCACATTCATAATATTAGATGGAATAAGCAAACCATCACTACCAAAATAAGAAATATCAATATTCTCCTTCTATCATTATGCAACTACTATCATCAATAACATTATCAAAATAAAAGGATCACTGATGGAGCTTACATCCAAAGATCATAAGCATGATTGATTCGAGATATTTGATATAAGAATATGAATGACGTAACATTATTTAGCTAGACGTTGAGGGTAAATCATGAGCTCATGATATTGAGCATACTATTAAATATGATTCATATCTGAATAGGTTCATATCATGAGGCTGAAATTGATAACTTTTTGACATAAGCTTGAGATCAATGGCCTAACGTAGTTGCCCCTTATTCTAGGAACTGAGTATGTATGTTAATCTATCTGAAGTGTGTGAGGTTAAAAGACATAATCATGATATTGGAAACATCAACAGGATGTTGTAACGACTGAACTTTGAGGAATACGCTAGAGTATGAATGGATTGACATAACACTAGAACTCTTTTTGAACATATCACTATCAGATTGTAACACTTAAGTAACTTTGTTTCTCATCTGATTATACCCCTCTTAGGTCTGAAGCTGATACTTTAAAGCTATTGATCTGTTCCATCATTTCTAAACTAGATTATATTTGATGTACTCTAATACTTGGCAAAGGCTAATCTCATAGCTACGGAACTCTCCATATGCAGGTACTAAGTTTCCTTCTAAGACATCTTTCTTAGATGCTTCTCTAAACCTCTTTTCAATGACTTATAAAGTTGCTTAGTCTAACTCTTAATAGTTTGAATTCTCCTTCTTAGTCTATTAATACCGCCTTTCTAAGTTACTATCCACTCAACTAGAGGAAGCGTCAATTATATTTAAGAGACTCATCATTAGTTATATATGATCCTTCGACCAACCTCTAAAGGGTAATAAATAATGCTTACATTAGCCTGCTGCACATTGGCAGCTTGAAAATACTATCTAGGCATTCATGAAAAAATTATAACATTAATTTGAACCTTGTCTAACTACATACAATCTCAGGTACACCTCTTAATGCTCTTGCTAATATAATGAATAAGCCACTCTTTATTGCTCTCATCTAAGGGTCACAATATCACTCTTGTATCACTCACATTCATTACAAATTAACACCTTAACTTTTAACCTACTTTATGTCAAGCCTTCTAGATCAAATCTTTAAACTAACATCATCGCCCTCATATACCTTCATTTTTTTTATCACGACACTCATCCCAAATTCAACTTTAGTGTCTAGTACTAAACACAAATATCAATACAATTTCTCCCATCCTACACTAACTTATGACCTCTAGATAAAATTAAGAAACACTCACCCTCTAAGACCTCATGAATACTAGTAAATCTTTATATCCCAGTCTACTTAATTACAGATTACCATCACATTCCCTTTCACAACTTAAGTACTATTCACTCATTTGACGTCTCTCATGGTTTCTTCATCTTGTTTTCATTCCTTGTCCGTAAATTTCTTTGGGAAGAATTGGAATTCTATCAATTTGGACTGAGTTTTTTATTGAAAAAACATATATTTAGGATCCTTATGTTATGAGTAAATTGTATTAACATAAACTTATTGATTTATCAATAATTATTTTCATCATATAAACTGTGTATAATTGAATATTTAGGTTTTTTCTGGTAAAGATAAAGTTTGATAAAAATTGAGGACTTCAAGATTGATTTTAGCTCTATTTTCGATGAAATTTCATTTTGAGATTATTTCCATTTGATACCATTACTTTCCATATTTTAAAATCATTGTGTGTTTTCATACAAATAACCAAAATCAATCTCTCTCTCTCTCATAACTCTCCATTGTTTTGGATTTTTTTAAGAATTTAAGATTAACTCATTTAAATGGCAAATCGTAAAATTAAATCCATCTAAAAATTTCAAGTTTGAGTTGTCTCACCGATCAATATGGGTCGCCTCGTTTGACAGGTTAGTTTTCCAAATCTGCCCATTTGTTACATACCTCTCATTCAACACATTAAATTTTAGGCTTAACTCATATACCATTCCTTCACATAATTTACTTATATATCTCAAATCTCAGCCTTTTACCTGTTGATCAACCTCTTTTATTTAAATATTTTTGTATAATCAACATATTTTTGTATAATCAACTAAAATATAAAATAGGTCTAATTCACTCAGAGCGAAGCACCGTCGAATCTATCATTTCCCCATCACTCTCTTTCTCAAACATTAATTCCCATTTGTTGATAAGTTTTTCCTTCTTCTTATATCGTGAGTTTTCTTAAAGTTTCCATTCTTTACAAATTTTATGAAAAAATAATTTCAAATTCGTATTAATCTTACTGGAAACTGGAGTTTCATTGGAACTTTTAACAAAAAAAAATTAAAATGTTTTTTTTATGATATTCTTTTTACAGTCTTAAGGAATATCTTTTGTCAGTCAGTTCTCTCATTAGTTTAATGGGTTCTTGTTGAATATTGATTCAAACGTAATTAAAGGTTCCTATTTAGTTGGTAGAGTAACACTTTGTTAGGAGTCCTAGTTTAGTCAAATCATATCTTATGTTAGTTGCTAATGCTTTGCTTAGTGGATAAGGTTGTGGTTAAGTTAGTGGTCATGTTTCTCTTAGGTGGTTGAGTCTTAATTTCTATTTAAAGTGTCCTATGTAGTTTCTTTAATATATAAGAAATATAACGTGAAAGTTCTCTGCATTTATCTTCTTATACGTTGTTTCTTCTTTCTCTATTCTCCAACAGTGCTTTTACAACAAAGATAACTACTACGATGATATTGTTAATTGGGGGAACGATATATGTTACGTTACCCTCCATTAATTTGAACACTAAAAATATTATCCAAAAAATAATAGAATGTGAGACATGACTTATGGTTATTATACTTTCCTCGGCTTAGCTCCACCACTAGGGATCATTACTTTATTGACCAAAGATCTCGAGCCATGTGAATGAAGAACCCTCAAGGCTCAATGAAGATGTATAGTTACGCTAGTTCTGAATCCAAATTAGTTAGTACTATCAGAATTACAGATTTTTAATAAACTGGGAAAAAGCACATATCTTTTTCTTGTTTATCTGAAACATTTGTACCAAGAAAATTTGATGCAACAAGATAAGAACATATGCCGACTATTTTTATAATGTGATAATTATAAGGAACACAACCCTAATATTGTTTAAGAAAAGTCTAAATAATATGGGATATTGGCGGGAATCCACTTGTCACCATGTATAAATTTTCTAACCGTAAAAGTTGACGCAATGCGTGGATTTGTAGTACGGGATGCCCATGTCACACGTTTTCGGGTAACAGCACCTGGTCCTCTATTCTTGTACACCAGAAAATATGGATGGCGATGAACAATGGGTTTCTTTGCAGATTTTGTCCATTTAATCCATCCTTTAGGACTTATAAAGTGGTCTATGTAACTTTCTATGACCACTGCCCTAGAGTATTCACCCCATGGTCGACCTAAATAGGTGGTGACGTTATCCATATTCTCCAAATCTCTGGTTGCCTTTATAGTGCAATTTTGAAGCACTATTCCGGTTTTATCTTTCTTAAACTCTCTCTTTTGTGCTATGATTGTGTTATGCTGTCTGGCCAATGGAATGTATGCTTCAATTAAGCAGTTTTGGAATAAGGCCTTTGCGTTACCGCAAATGAAGTCTACCGTGCCATAGATTTCACAATCCCGGTAAAATTGACGGTTCCTTTTGACATATAGAGTGTCTTGATACCCATCAAAGCGACATCTATAGAAAGAAGTCAAATCTGCTTCTACTCTTAGGGGTCGTTTGGTACAAAGATGCATAATGCAGGGATTACTAATGCATGGATTAGTAATACATGGATTACTAATGCAGGGTCTAGTAATGCATGGATGAGTTTTTATCAGTGTTTGGTTCATTGTTTCCTACCTAATCTTATGTTTGGTTTAAAACTTTACAAAAAGTTTATTTCCTATTATACTCTTGGTTATTGTGAGATTTTATATTTCATTTAACTAGTTAAGTTAAATACTAAAAAATATATACAAAAATATTATTAATTTTGAGGTGTGATATGTCACACGGTATATTTCTATTTTTTTTTGTTGGTCAAATATACCTTGAACTTAACATGAATTTAAGGCTACTTGACTTGTTCAAATACACGAAGCTTATTTTAAAAATAAAAAAAATAGTTCAAGTGGTCAATCGACGAACTACATTTTTAAAAAAACCAAAAAAATCAACCCAATATAACAACTCAAACATGGAGAAAAAAATATTAGTTTGTGAAATCATCAAATTACATGGAATAAATTTGGAGAATTTAAATGAGTATTTATAAATATTCTAATATAAATAAAAAAGAACATCAATTACAAAAAGAAAAAAAAATAGGAAAAAGATTTGGGGATAATTTAGTCATTTAGGGGTCTTATCCAAGGATTGCTAAACCTTGGATTAGCTATCCCTCCCTTTCCTAGGGATAAAATAAGACCTTGTATGAGGTATTACTAATCCATGAATTAAGTTAAATAAAGTAACCAAACAATGTTTTTGTTGGACTAAATTTTAATCCATGGATTCTTTTGATTAATACCTCCTACCAAACGGGTCCTTAATGCCACTGCTTGATACTCTGCCGGTCTAGCATCATTCCTAAAGGTGATGTCTTGGGCTGTGAAGCCACTCCCACGAACCGCTACAAAAAAAAATAAGAACAAAGAATTATAATTTATCAAAATCAATGAAATCCATTACATATAGAGGGAGACTTACCCACTGTTGCAGTGTCACAGGTTTTATTGCCGGCGTAGAAGCTTCTATTTCCTGTTATTATTGTAATACCCATTCCTTCTCCAATCAATACTATATTAGTCTTATTTTTATCAACTAGAACGTATTCTCGATATGTGCCTTGTTTAATCTTGATAGAGTATGGTTGGACACTCTTATTCGGGGCTGCAAGTATTGCTCCAGTTATAGTCTTGAAATCCCCGGTCCCATCATGAGAAACAACAACATGAGGTGTTTCAGGGATCAACTGACTTTGACAACATAAAACAATAGTTGCAGCAACAAACAAAGCCATTATATTCCCTGCATTGAAAAATTAAAAGAATCTGATCAATTCAGCAGGCTTAATGAAAGCATAGACATAGTATTTTTTTTTTAGTATGAATGAATTACAGTTACAATCTAGAGATATAGAGGAATGATACCGCAAAAAGTATTTGATATAACCATCGCGAAGGTGAGGAACAGTCTGGTGCTAACCCAAAAGAACGAAAACTTCGAGTCACTGGAAGGAGCAAGCAGCAAACTTCTTGGCAGTTGAAGCTTATTGTGAATAAATGGACATTTCTTATCAATGTCTACTCTTATACTACATAAAACAACAACAACAACAACAACAACAATAATAATAATAATAATATGTAATATTAGAATAGGAAGTATATTAATCGAGGAAGCTCCATGCGAGTACCAGAAATCGAATGAGAAATAAAAAAAAACTAATTAACTGGATAACCTTTTGTTATATTATTAGTTTCAACCTTCAACTTTTGTAGTCATATTTGAGACGAAATTCTAGTTAATTATTCCAATGTTGCTAACGAATTCAAAGTTCAAATTTGCTATTATAAAACAACGAACCATTACATCATGGGACAAAATATTGTGCCTTCTTAATATAATAAAATAATTTAAAAAGAATGATTCTAACCTATCATAAATCATATGAATTAATCAAATCAGCATAACTATCAACATTTTCATATATCACTTAAAAATATTAAACACAAACAAATCAAACTCATTACCCACAGAAATGTTGTAATTTTTTTTTAACACCTTATCAAACTCAAATAACACCCTCATTCAATCTTTTTTCATAATTTCACAAAAATCAACTTGCACAAATATTAATATCAATTAACCACCTCAGATAATACCAATATTTTCATATGTGAGTTTTAATAAAAAGAACTTTTTCATTCAAAGAATTTGAGTTGTTCTAGAATGATCAACACATAAATATTTTTCTTCTCCAATTTGAGAGTAGAACACAAAATAATCTTGATGCCACCAAAATCTAACACCCAATCTTTCACACATCATCCATAAAACTCACTTGAAAAATGACCACATAAATATATCATTCACTTCATCAAATTTATATTTACCTAGCGAGATTATCATTTATCTGAATCTTCTTCGGGGTATAATGACAATTTGCCACACACAAAAAAATTACTAGAATTATATAAAGATATAGTATCATAACATACCTTATTAATATGCAAGCAAAAAGTCCGACTATAAAATAAACTCCTCTGCAGTATTGACTTCCACAATAAATGTTTTTTCCCTTTTTATTGCTATGGCTTCACCTCACATTGAACCATTTTTTACATCCGCTTCCCACAATAAATTACACAACTCTCCTTCCCACATCCAAGTGTCAATAAATTTAGTTCTTTGATTGCTCCTTAGTCAATAAAGCCAATAAGCTTTGAATTATCACAACTCGATAAGATCGTTGGAAATCTTATGGGAAACACATCACTACAAATATTTGTATGGAATTCATCAAAGCTTGAGTCATGTCAGACGTTGTTCTTAAGGATATTCTCGTGATTCGACAAACTCTTCTAGTATAAAACTAGGAGTCATAATCTAATAAAGAATCAATAAAAATGAAAACCCAACACAATAGAGTAGGTGTTCTTTGATATATTCTCTCTCCAAAAAGAATAGACCTTTTATTAGTATTTATAGATTGAAAGATTATCACATAATTTGGCTAAAGAGCTCAACCCAGTCAAAAGATGAATAAAAGATTGTCAATAATATTAATGGCTAATTAAGAGGGATAATCTCCAAAGTAACAGATCTGTCAAAATTAGAAAAGTAACGCTATAGACATTATGTTAAGAGAAAAGTCAACAAGACTATATTAAGGACATTTAATACTTCATCCATCCTTTTTTATATGTCATATCTTTTTATAAATTTGGAACATAATATTTGTCATTTTATAAAATTTATGCATAAATTAACATATTTTACCTATTATATTCTTGATACAGTAGTTAGTTAATCTTGTTATTTATTAATAAAGTTGACTTAAGAAAACTTTAAACAAGGATAGAATGGTAAAGCTACGTCATTTCTTAATGCAAGTGCAAAGTAAAAAGGTGACATTTAAAAAGGGACGGAGAGAGTAGTCATTAGGATATTAAATATTGTAACAATCACAAAATAGATGTAATGTCACTTGTGTATCCACACCAAGACAACCTCAACATAACGAAACGAAAGAAATATGGAAAGTAAAGAAAGAATAAGATAAGAGAAGAAAACTTATTCATTTTAGCATAACCCCAAAACCATTGTCACATGTACGAGCCACGAATATTAAAATACAGAATTCAAAAGGTAATTACAAGTCTCAATATTTTTATTTCTCAATTAGAACAAAATATAAGTAAAAGAACAAGAGGGCCCGACATGATGACAATCAATTACCTCTCAAAGTCCCTTGACAATCCTTGAAAATAGAAGAAGAAGATCACATGGGTCTAGGCTCGGAACCTACACAGTTGAAGAAACGAGTGACTACCTAACAACACGGTACTCAGCAAACAACCTAATAAACAAAGTAAAACTATATAGTAATCGAGTACTCCTTTCATCTCAACTGAACTTCCTCAAACAACAGACTAACGTAATAGTTCTACAATACACAGTCACAAGTCACAATGATCACAATTCAATGGTCGCATTTCAACAACCAATAAGTATCAACTATGTCAATCACAAGTGTCAAACTGATCAATCAACAGTATCAAGTGGTGATTTAGTGGCAGTGGGTGGCAAGGTGGCTTTGTTGCCTATTCCATTAGGAACCAGTGATTTCATGGTACATCTGCATCAAGAATGAGCTATAAGTAGATCAATCAAAAGTATCAAAATGCATCAAATCAGAATAGTCAATTCTTTCCTAAACCATTTTCCTTCGGCGCAATATCACTAGCCGAAATCATTTTCGTTTGGCTTATATCAATTTTCTAGTCGGAATCATTTCCCTGTGGCTTACATTTTCCTTTGGTATTACATCACATTAATTTTCGGAATCATTTCCTTCATCATATTATCACTACCAGAAACTATTTCCCTTCGACTTTATATCATGTAATAAGTGATATTCTTCAGCTTTATATCATGTAACTTGCCAGAATTATTTCTCTTTTCGACATAACATCACATGTCTTATCACGTGCACATTAAAATCGATGCATTATGAATCCTCAAATTGGACTCATCTAGGGCCTTATTTTAATGCAAATAGTGTCCTTGATTGTGTATTTCATCTCGATATCTGATAAAAACTTCTAAATTTTAGGTATTTGAGGATTTGGTAGGAGCATAGACACTTAGGCGCAAAATGAAAGCAAAAAAGCTGTAGATGCTAAGGTGCGCATCGCCAAGCACACTTGGCGATCCGCCGAATAGCAATGTTCCACCTTCTGTTACATCAAGTGAGCCCTGAAGGAAGTGGATCAGAAGGCGACGAAAAGGAGCAGTCAGCGCATCGCCGATCAGTTCCGCAAAGCAGAAGATTACCGCCCATCGATCAAGAACACATAGACAAGGAAGGCATCGTGCAAGCAACGACGAACTGAACGAAGAGTGATTCGCCGAATCACTCGGCAAATCATGACTTACTGCGTCGAAAAGATTCGCCAGCACAATTCTGAAGTCTATAAATAATGAACTATTTTATTATTTACGTATAGAAAATTAGAGACTGAAACATTCTACACTTGATAGTTTAGAAACTTTTTTCTTATGTTTTCTCTCATGATTGGAGAGGGTTTTGGGGAAGCTTGAAGAAAGAAGTTCTTCTTCCAACTTTGGAAGTGGGTATTCTCCATTTACCTTCCTTTGCTACTTTAAGGTTTAATCTCTTATACCCACTTGATTCCTTTATCATTTTAAGTGTATTTAATTATTGCTTGATGTGTCGCTAAAACCCCCTATTCTTGGGGTGTGATTTAGCAATTATGGATTGATTGATTTGTTGGGTCTTGCTTGCTTGTAGCTTAGATTGCATTTTAAATGTGATTTCACCTAGTGATTGTGGTTTAATCTAATGGGTTTGTAGTTGCAAATACAAAACCACCCATGTATTTTCAGCTTGCTTGAGAGAGAGGTCGTGAAACTAAGACCACTAGACTGATCTCCTAAAGAGTGGGTCGACATGAGGTTAAGCCCGAGAGGGTGAGCCCTAGTCCCAGATCCAAGCACTCTCTTCGAAAGAGCGAGTGTGGATAAGGCGTAGGCTAGATAGTTTAGACGAGTGGATGTCCGAGAGGAACCCATTTGATATGGGGTAAGTTGCCTGAGAGGGAACTTGCTTTCACCTAAAGCTTAGTCTATTCACCAGTGTCTTGCAAAATTAGCTACCGAAAGCATGTACCCACAACTTTTATCTTCACATATAGAGATTACACCCTTCAATACTTGTTTCTCTTTTAAATTTTTGCTATTCTACTACTTAAGACAAAACGCTTTTTGATATTTGACACTTTGGTGTCACAAATTAAATTTGTTTTGTTTTAATATTTGAAAATATCTTAAACTACCACTATTTAGAATGGAATATTAAGTAGCTACTACTTTCACTACCACTCCCTTGGGACAATGACCCCAACCCTTGGTTGGGTTACTAAACTAACTTCGATTCGTAGACACTCATACTGTAGGCTAGTGTCATTGATCACGAGTGTAAATAGAAGCAACGAAGTATCAAAATGACGCCGCTGCTGGGGTGTGGTGTCACGTGAAAATGTAGTTTATTAGAGTTTTTAGTTCTTTTTAGTGTAGTTTTTACTAATTTTATTTTTAGTTTTGTTTTTCTTTGTCTATTGTCCATTTATGCAGGTCCTCTGAGCATGACAGAGGGAGTGGGTGGCAAGACAGTTGAGGTAGGTTAGGAAGTCGAGAGTGACTTCACAGTGGTTGCACTGATATCTCAACTAAATGGCTTGACCACCAAAATATCTGAGGTGGAAGACCTGTGCAGGCACCAAGGGAAGTATATACCTCCCCACGCAAAAAAAGAATCCAAAGAAATGAGAAATGTCCCCTCAAAAAGATGCAATTTTTCTTTAAGATCAATAATACTAACCTCAGAATTTTCATCATCTTCGAAATCTGAATCTCCTACAGCCATGACGTTGTTTCATCTATTTCATCATTGCATTCTCCATTTTCTGAACTTCAAGCAGCAACCATTGCACATTCCTCTTTTTTCTTTCTTCCCTTTTCTATCTTTTCTTTCCTCCAATCAAGTTCACACTGGGGACAAGCCTTAACATAATGATCAGTTTTTCCATACTTGTAGCAGCCATTTTGAGATTTATTATTTACCCACTTCTTCTGATTGGTTTCCTTCTTTTCATTTCCTTTCTCCTTTCTAAGATACTTCGCCTTTTGCTAGAAGTGTTATTTGATCCTCATCATACTTAGTATCTTCTCCATCGAACGCTTTTAAGGCAAGTGTTTCTTTCACTTGTATTTTACATAATACCTTTTATCCTGAATACTTAAAATTTATGGTCTCCTTGATCCTGGCTCCAATTAACCAAAAATGTGGTTACGTTAGATGAAAGAAATGCCATCGTAGAGGATAGTGTACTTTAAAGTTGAAGTTCTACTCACATATATATATACATATATAAAATGATTTGATTCTTTGTTATATGCACTAAAGAGATTTTTTGATCTACTGGTTGGGTAATTTCTTAGTGCAATAATTGCTGACACATTAGGCATGTCCTTTGAGTTTTTCGTGAAAATGTATGATGGATTCTTTTGATAAGATAAGATTAGTTAGTCCCACAAATGATTTTATTGAGTTCTTCACGTCCCTTTTTTATATTTGCTCTGTTATTTGTTGTTGTTATTTTGTTTTATCACTGATTGAGAGTAAATATCTTAAAAGATGATTCAAGTATGTGAAATTATTTCAAAAAGTCACTCAACTTTGTTTTATATCAATAAAGTCACTCAACTTAGGAATTTCCTTTTATAAAATCACTCAACTTCAACTATTCTTTTAGAAAATCATTATAACCAAAAAATAAAAAAATAATTATACAAACCACCCTTCAAGTTTAGTTTTATAATGCTTATTTTCATTGTAGTTTATAATACTATGCTTAACTCTCTTAATTTTTTTCTTTAACAAATATTTTCTTAAACTAATTATTATTAGAATAAAAATTATGATTTAATTAAATTTTCATTTTTCATACATTTATTAAGTTGGTCAACATACATGCAGTTTTTTAAGGAGAAAAAAGTTAAAGAAATACTTATAAGGGATGTGTAGGTTATGGAAAGAGTGTACAGATCTACTTAATGAAGCCAAAATCAGTAACAAATATATGTTAGGCGCTAAAACTTGGATGTGCAGTGATTTAACGTCGTCGTCTTCAAGATGTAAAAAAAAATTCAAACTTGAAATCAGTATAGATTTGCCTTTGGCCTAAATTCATGGATTTTATGCTCTATATATTTATGATTTAATGTATGATAAATGAAAATTTAATTAAATCATAATTTTTATGCTAATAATAATTAGTTTAAGAAAATATTTGTTAAAGAAAATAAATTAGGAGAGTTAAGCATAGTATTATAAACTACAATGAAAATAAGCATTATAAAACTAAACTTGAAGGGTGGTTTGTGTAATTTTTTATTTTTTTTTATAATGATTTCCTAGAAAAATAGTTAAAGTTGAGTGATTTTACTAAAGGAAATCCCTAAGTTGAGTGACTTTATTGATACAAAACAAAGTTAAGTGACTTTTTGAAATAATTTCACATACTTGAGTAATCTTTTAGGATATTTACTCGACGGATTGATAATAACAATTACTGAATTTTCTTTTAGCACGAGCTTCATATCCATGCAGTCATTACATTAATGTTCCCTACTTATGTGTTTGGTACACTATTTTATGAAATTTAAGAAGGGTTCATGTTGTAGGCTTGATACTTAATCTGGGTACTATTTCATGATGTTGGAATTCTGACCCCCGAATTCGCCTAAGGAACAGGTTTATTCTATATATTCCTTGCAGATTACAGTAATTTCGTTTTATAAAACAAATAAAATAATGACACAATATTTTATCGTGGAAAACCCCAACTCATAAGGGTAAAAAACCACGACCTACACCTCTGTAGGATTTAACTCCACTTCATTAAATTTTGAACATCAACAACAGATTACAAGACTATGTAACCTAAAGAATTATAAACTCTAATTCCTTGAGGAATTATAAACTCTAATTCCTAGCAAAGAAATTATAAACTCTAATTTCTAGCTACCCAAAGACACAAAAAACCCCGGCTTTATATCTTCTAACATCCGTCAAGTTTCTCAAACTTGTTAGACTAATCCTATACACACTCTCGATTGTAATCAAAACTCTTAATTACAATCTTACAATGATTTCCTCACATATTGGCAACACTCGTAAGTAACTCTCAAAACTCTCTCAAATTCTTGATCGTGTTTTGATCTTCTCTCTATTTAAGTGCGCAATTCTTTCTGATGAAAATAGCTCCCTATTTATAGATCAGAAATTCAGCAAGTCCTTGTTTGATTCAACTTTGTCTTTGCCGCTACACAAACCTTGTTGAACTCGACTTCAACAAATCCTTGTTAACCTCGAAGTCCTTGCTGCACTCAACTTGGATGCAAAAATCCTTCCAGCAAATTTCCTTATTAATTAAGAAAACACACTTTCCTTAATTAGAAAAGAAAATATTATTTTCCTTAAATAGATTTCTCCTTCGGCTTTGTGATTAATGAATCTCAGTTGAACTCGTACTTGTTGAAATCTTGTATTCATACTACGCAGAGTCGAACGCGTTTGTTACAGTTTCAAACACAAGTTGACGCGTTTGGTACATGTGCATTGTCACAACCTGTTCCTCGCTATTTTGCCATCTTTCAAAACAACAAGACTTCTAACACATGAAATTTAAGAAGGGTTCGTGTTGTTTTCTTTCTTTCCCTTTCCTTTTGGTACTTATGCACAGAAAGTTGCACTATTTAGAGTACTAGTAAAAGTTACCTTGTTCAATTATATTTATCTAAAAAGAATTAGACGGCCAACTTTTGAGTTGTTCAAGAATTTGACTTCATCCAAGCATGAGTAGTCTACAAAAGTGGACGATTGTGTATTAGTATTATACTTATTTGACCTATGCAAAGGTAATTTATGGTATTAAAGAGGTGTAAAGAGACTTGTACAAGACTGACCAAATTCTTCACAGTGTGTTGTGTTTATTTCTTTAAAATTCTTTATAGCTATTTAATTCATTGCAGTAAATAAAAAATTTTCAGTGTAACGTTGTTCATGAACTGGAATTCTTTTCTTGTAGCTATTTAATTATTCTTTATTACTTTCTTAAACCAGACAAACAAATGGAAATGGAGGAAGTATGTTTCTGGTGCTTATTTTAGTGAATCAATTGTATTCTTTTAGCACATTTTGCCTTTCTCATTGATTCAAGTTAGGAGGATTCCTTAGGACGCTGTACTTTGGATATAGTTTAATTGCTTGAAAGCTACCATGTATGATTCTGATTTGCTTTAGTCAAATGAGCAATTGCTGTACATTTTGGAAGTAATTTTTCACAAGTCTCAAATCAGATTGTTGTTTGCAAGATTTAATGTTCATGGCATATTTTGCTTTGAACAGTACTATCACCATCAATTAGCAGTACTAGGCAATGTACCTTCGATTATATATTCATTTTTTAGCTTCCCCTGATTGGATAATACCTTTGAATATCTAGCTTATACCAAACTCATGGGGAAAAAAAAAGTTGAATCAGGTGCATACTTTTAGTGCTGCTCGATACACCTAAATGAAGGTAATGTCTTCATTAAGGTAAATTGATGAATCTGCTATATGAAAAAGTAGTTGAAGCAGGTGCATACATATATCACTAGGTACAACTAAATGAAGTCTGATTTTAATCAGGTGTATAAAAATATTAACATGTACAACACCTATATAAGTTGTAGTAAATATCATGTTCTTCTATTTTTAAGTTGATTGTTTATTTCATCTACTCTGTAGTTGAATAACTATTGTTTACAACAATATGCCTTTTATCTTTAAGAATTAAATTACTGTTAATGACAAAGAAAATTTTGTTATTTTTTTTTTATGAATATATAATAAGAAATCAGATCTATTCCTTCTATCTTTTGATTGAGAAAATTATTTTAATACCAAGTGTGTTGTTCGTCCATGTATAGTGCAATTGTGAGGAAGAAGTTAGTAATCCATTTATGTAAGCATGAATCTCTTTTGATGTTCTCAAATCGCTTTCCTGCTTAATATCAAATTGATTGAAGTGAATCTTTACTTTCTTTTCTATTACAGGGATGATTCTTCAAGTAATGAAATATTATTTACAGAGGAGTTTCAAGATATCACATTCTTGTAGTGAGAAGTATTTTGGTTCTTTTTATGAGTAATGGACAATAGCTATATTGTCACTAACTATATAAATATTATTATTTTTTCCAAAATTTACTAGTATTTGTGGCGACTTATAGTTGCCACCAAAAGTAAATTTTCCCAATATATAAAGTTAACTCTATTGTGTCGGGTTAAAGTCGCCCCTAGTAGTGTTTGTGGCGACTGTTGTTGCTACTAAATGCTTTCCATCAGTGGCGACCTTTTTATTGGACTAGGTGTCCAATATATTTGTGACGATATAAATAAGCTTTTCTGGCAATAAATGTCGCCACAAAAATGGTATTTTTGTGGCGATTGTTCTTTGTCGCCACAAAAAACCTTTAGTGGTTGCAACGCTAACGACCCTTCTGTCGCCACTAATATAATTTGCAGCGACATTCCAAGATTTTGTGTCGACTTTACCTGTCACTAAAAGTGTTATTTCTTGTAGTGCATTGAGGTATGGAACATTATTTGTGAAGGTCCTTATGTGCCAACTATGGAGGTTAAAGATGGAGAGGTCACAACAGTCATTCGCAAAACTTGACAACAATATAATGACTTTGACAAAAGATTAGTCGGGAAAAACCACAAAGCTAGGAAGCTACTGTATGTGGCATCAGTATGAATGAATACGACCTGATCTTAGCGTGTGAATCAGCCAAGGAAATCTAGGATCGGTTGAGAACAACATATGAGGATATTGAGGAAACAAAGAAATCTAAGTTAGATCTCTTTACTACTCAGTTTGAAAGTTTCACCATAATAAGAAGGTGAATCTATTCATGAAATGTGTACTAGAATGTCTACCATATTAACCAATGAGCTCATATTCCTTGATGAACCTGTCCATGTGTGCAAGCAAGTCTCGAAGATACTGGAAGTCCTTCCCAAATCTTGGACAAATGATTTTGTGTTATCTATGAGACAAGGGATCCTGAAGAGGCAATTCTAAATGCACTGTTTGAACATCTTCAAGTTCATGAGATGCACATAAAAGGGGAGGATCTGACTCTCAAGAGCAAAGACAAGAGGATAGATCTTATTGATGAGGTTGATCAGAAGAAAGATGTAAAAAGAGTCGAATCACTTGCTTCCAAGGTGTCACAAAGTGAAACTCGCACAATAAATAAGAAATTGTGCTATTTCACTCAATGATTTTAAAATATCGTGAGACAAAATAGTGGTTTTATGAAGAAAGAATCATGACAGGGCTAAGAGTTCAAGTGACGTGTGTGACAAGTGCGATCAACTAGGTCACTCCATTAGAGACTGCCCTGTGCAAAAACCTGACAACATCGAATATATTAAGTCTGGAGAAGGCAAAGACAAAGAGGGGACCAAGTCCGTGATAAGACAAATAGAAAAGAAGCCTTGTATTAGGTCGTGAAGAGGGATGTGTCTGCATAGGAAAATTTCTCAAGTCATTCAGATGATTCTGGGCACTCTAATGATGTTTTCATAGCAGAGTCAGATGAGGAAGATGCTGATGAAAATGTAACCTGATCCTATTTCAAGTAAAACTTGAATACCTTTTCTACCAGTAAAATGAGAAAGCTAGTTGTTGTATTACATGATTTCATAAGTAAGTAAGCTACCGACTAAGGATAATCTCGTGAACAATAGCCTAGTCATCTCTCAACATGGAAAAATTGCTTTAGTTACCCAAATGTCTGATATTGTAAATCAAATGGTTGTTCTAGAAGCTGAAAATCTAGAACTGAAGGAAAAGATAACAGAGGTTACTACTACAATTTTTAAAGGAAAGAACGAGGCAAACAAATTGCAACTGGAGCTTGGAAATAAGCTACATACTACTTAAATGAAGATGAAAATGAATTTAGAAAGAAATCTTGAGTTGGAGAAGGAACTTGTCCATGTAAAGAGGAACTGGAAAATCCCTCAAATGGGCCAATTCCTCTAAGATCCTTACAAATCTAATCGGTCAAGGCAACAATAGTAAAAGCGGGTTGAGTTGTGAAAGGATAGTTCCCCTATACAATTCTCACATCAAAAAAGGCTTCTGATGTTGAAAATATGCTATATGTGCACTGTGGTCGAGAAGGACATTTTAAGAAAGATTGTCATGTTTTGAAAAAATATGAAGGAAGTTCGTCAAACTATCCCAAATAGAGAAATAGACTGAAAAAGGAACCTGGTCTTGCTTCTGTTCCTAAGTTGAAGAAAACCAGTTTGCCTCACTGCACAAAGAATTCTCTTATCATTCTTATATCTGTTTACTGGAACTCCGTCTCAAATGGTTTCCCAAGGCTAACAAGTGATATGGTATACAAGTGAGAGGAACCAACAACAGTCAGTGTTGGTTCATGAATAGTGGAGGATGCTCAAAGCACGTGATTGGAAACTAAAAACTTCTTCTCTATCAAGGCATTTTAAGGTGGAGGTGTATCATTTGGCGATGGCAAGAAAGGATATTGTAACACCCCGTATCCAAAATAGACCAAAAACCATTTTTCAGAAAAATCTGCAGGTGCAATCGACGGTTGCCATTGATGGACCGTAGCCTGACCCATGGCCCGTCCCGCACATCCGTCGATTGAGTCAGAAACCCGCAAAATCTCAGCCCAGAAAAATTTGGCTAAGTGTCGAACGACAACGGACCTACGATCCGTAGGTCAGACTATGGTCCGTAGTCTCTGTCCATCGATTAACACCCTATTTACCTACTCTTTTACAAGAACCACGATTGACCAGCACGGTTCGTAGATGGACCCACGGACCGTAGGTATGACTGTGGGTGGAAATTAGCAGACAGTTAGGGGGAAGTTGCAGTTGGGTCAACTTCAAATGATCATAACTCTTATCACAGAATGAATTAGGTGTCCCATGATATACCAAAAGATAGATAATTGAATTAGATTTCCATAGCCACTGACCTTGCTAAACTAAGACCTCCGAGTAAACAGTTATGCCCATTTTAGTAAAGGTCTATTGAACAGACCCAACCTACGGATCCAAACGACTGACGGTCGATTGAACAACGGACCATCAGTCCAGGTCATCGTTTGGTCCGACAACAATTAACTCAGGGCTCTTTTGGTCTTTTCCCACTTCGTTTAAAACCAAAAATACGTCGTTTTGATCCTAAATCATCAGATTTTAGTCAGTTTAAGCCTAGAAAAATAACAAGAACTTACCTAAGTCAAAATCATAAATCAAAACTTAGAAAATTAGAAGCAAGAAAGGAGAAAAAAGTCAAGAACCCTAGTTCAAGAACGCAACAAGGTTCCAGCAGTTCCAGCCCCGAAACCTAAATGTTTATCCATGAATTTCATCACCAGTTATGTGGGATTTCACTAGTGGATTTTCTTTCATCCATTGGGTCCCTAGTTTTCAATCAGTTCTTGATTATCTTATCATGATTTAACCTAGGGTTTCTAGAATTACAGCAGAACTTCATGACTTAGTTAAAATATATGTGCCAAATCAGATCATCATGTTATTACTCATTTATCGTATGAATTTCAGAACCCTAGCTATGTATTTCTTTAGTTCTTGAATTACACATGCTAGGTCAGATATTTCAGTTATCCAGTCATACATGCCTCAATTATTAATGCATCATTATCAGATTAAATGTTGCATTCACAGTTTGCATGTTCATTTTTGAGCTATCCAGTATTTTACAGAAATTCAGATATAATCAATTAACTACATAAATCAATGGGAGTAGAACAATACCAAGTTGGACTACGGTTCAGCGTACCCAATTAGTCCCAGAACTACTAGCCAAGTAGGTTGTAAGTCTCCTCTATGGGCAATTAGTGTAGTGATTACGCCAGCATGCCTTTATACCTCTGGAAGGGTATATTGGGTCCTCTCGATGGGGCATATACATTGGACTCCACATTTAGCTCATGTGGTTTTATTATCGGTTATTAGTAGCTCCCACAGTTCAGTTAGACTCTTTTGCATTGACTATTTATCAGTATATCTAGTATTCAGTGTCAGAATGTTATAAATTGGTCATTGCATCCGGTTAGCTCAGAATTCAGTACATCATGTTCAGATTTTTATACTTACTTTTGTGCTTGTTCACTTATGTTTTATTTTAGCTTTATTCTATCCTACATGCTCAGTAACCTTCAAGTACTGACGCATACGTGCGCTACATCTTCTCGTGATATAGGTTCAGCGCATAGATCGATTTCCGATCTCCAATTCTGTAGATTCAGTGGTGAGTCCTCATTCTCCGAGGACAACATTCATGAGTTTCATTTCAGTATTTAGTCCTTTAGTTTCAGTTTTTGCTAGACTTAGCTGGGGCTTGTCCAAGTATTTCTAGTCCAGTTTAGAGGCTATTTTCAGACATAGTTAGTTTCAGCTTAGTATTGAGTTAATAACTTCTTTATATTAAACTCATCAGTATTTCATTTATCTCAGTTATAGAATATGGGTTTTCCCCATCTTTTCATTTTAAGTATGATTTAGTTTCCGCATCAGTTTATATTCCTTAGTATGCTCATGATCATGCCAGCAGGGTTAGCTTGGGATCACTTGTGGTCCTAGGTCCCGTGTCCGTGTCTCGGGGGTAGCTCGCGGTATGATAGATATATTCTTGGTGTAGGCGTGTTTGGTGATTCTATGGAACACACCAATGAAGATGTGTACTATGTCAATGGTTGAAGTATAATCCTTCAAGTGTTTCACAGATTTATGATGAATTAAATGAAGTTAAGTTCTTATCTGATTAATGTGTTGTCACAAACTTGCTCTCTCGGTGATGATCTTGCTAGAGAAGAGATGCAAGAACATATATTTTGTTGATCTCAATAATGCTCGTAGTAATAGTCTCACTTTCTTTAGTGCTCAAAGTGAGAATGTTGAGTTATAACATGAGAGACGTGCTCATGTGAGTGCTTCTCTACTGCACAAACTTGTGTGAAGGGACCTGGTTAGTGGTTTGCCCAAAATAAAATCTGCAGATGACAAAGTTGTAATGCTTCTATTAAACAGAAGTAGATCAGTTTGAAAGAAGCAAAGTATGACACTGAGTTTCCCGACCAGCTCACAGGTTGTCCAAGTTCCTCTCAACAATTGTTTCAAAAGAGGTAAAATTGACAAAATCCTCTTTTTAAAATCACAAGGAAGGAAGTTGTTGGTTATTGAAGTACATATTGATGATATCATCTTTTAAACAACCTTTGAAGTGTTGTGTTAATAGTTTGTTGCACTCATTAATAGTCATTTTTGAAGTGAGCATAATGGAAGAATTAAATTTCTTCTTGGAGTTATCGATCTAGCAAACTTCCAAAGGTACACTTTTTTTCCAATAAAGTTCATCAAGGATCTGCTCAAAATGCTTAAAGTACTTGAAGTCAAGACAATGTTTAAAAGGGGTAATGTCATCATGAAGTTTTGCAAAGATAAGACTTGGTACCATCTTAGAGAAGTTGCTGAAAAAGTTTCATATTATGGATGCTAGATAATTCATACTCCCATGGGCACTAACTTGAAGCTGGATGTTGATGAAGCTGGTTTAGAGATTACATTCTTGTACAAAGGAATCACATTTGAAGGTTGATAAAGAGACTCTGGAGACATTTGAAGAAAGACAGGGGACCCAGTTCTATTCTGTCCATCAGGAGACTTTTTTATTTGAAGTACATGGTGATGATGATTATGATGGGTATCAAGTTGATGGAAAGAGTGCCTCAAGAGTGGATTATGTTATAGGCTGATCTCTCACTCATGGGGAACTAAAAGCAGGATTCAATTGCTTTTTCAACAACTAAGGCAGATAATGTAGCAAGTGCATCTTGATGTGCTCAATGCTTGTGGATCAAGGAGCATGATGAAACTCTTAGAAGACCTGACTGAGATAATTAAAATGATGTTGGGAATGCTGCCTCAAGCAATCAACTCTGTCACGACTATGCAAAGGGAGCAGGTGTCTTAGTTTTTTCAGTAATGTATGTTTTTAACGAATTCAGTCTCATACCTTTTGTAGGTATACACACATGGAAAAAGGGTTGAAGGAAAAGGGAGGTAAGGATAGATCTAGGCAACCACATTCAAAGTATGTAGAGGGACCCGATTCGTTCTCGAAGGTTAGAACTCTTAACATTGAAGTTTGAATTACGCCTGAGAACCATTGCAATTCCCACATGTCAGTCATTCAGGTTTCTGGTCGTTGTCCCATTTTTTGAATACCAAAAATGACACTTTCTTTCAAATAATACACCCCTTCACTTCCTTTATAATCCTATTTCTTTTCAAATCTCCTTCCAAAACTCAGAATTTTTTAAACTCTCTTTTCCCCTCTCTTAAAAAACACTTCAAATGGTTAAACTATTTGTTATTACTAGAGAATTTTATGATAAAGATGTTTTTGTGTGTGAAGAAGGACCAGGTCCAACAAGAAAAGAGAATAAGGTGGAAAAAATGATGTTCAAAAGGGAAAGTGTTGATATTATGAGAACTCAAAATTTTCTGAATAGGAATGTGTTTGAACTTGAAATAAAAAAAAATTGAAAAAAATGAAATGGTTCTTCAGTTATTGATCTATTCATTGCGGAGGCCTTGAGTAAGTTTGATTTATCAATCTTTTTATCATGAGAAACTCAGGCTTGCGTTGGAAGCTATGATAGTTGATATTGCTAACAGGGGTGCAAAAATGGTTTGTCTTAAGGCTCGGCTTCTAAAATAGAACAATCAAAAGGACCAGGTTGAAAAAAAGGGGTAGACCCGAAGGTTCAACATGAAGTCTGGGCAGCAAAGAATGTGAACTTCATGTGAGGCTAAGAGATATGTTCTACTAATTCTATTTTTTCAATACCTTGCTCCTAAGACATCCCCTCTCTCCCTAAATTCCCATGTCAGTCATCATTCCTTGGTATTATTGAAACTCAATGGGTATTGTCTTGGTTCTCATTCTTAATGATATTTGCAATGCTTTGATTGCTGATCTTTTATTTATGAATGACAAATGCCTTGTTTCTACTAACTTGTTTCATTACTTCGGGATTCTTACTCATGATCAGTGTTTCCCAAGTGGCAATGAATTTGTTTGAACCGCATTTCTGTCAACTTGGTTTACTGCTTTAACCCTTTTAATGATGTCAAAAGAGAGAAAATTGCTAAGGTATGAGATCAATGATATTAGCTACTTGAAGAGGACATGGTCATGCCGATAGAAGGAATCAAATGCTACTTGAAGAGGACATGGTCATATTGATAGGGGGAACAAGTTGAAAAAGTTTGTCATCATCAAAAAGAGGGAAAATGTTATTTTGTTGCTGATGTGAAGTTTTGATGACTTGAAAAACTTCAGGAATGCTGACAAAAAGGGGATCAATCCAGTTACCTAAAGAGTTCTTGTGGATAGGGCAACTATTGAATAAGTTTGTTATCATCAAAATGGGGGAAAATGTTAGTTTGGAGCTGATGGTAAGTTTTGATAATTTAACAAACTTAGGGATCTAACAGGGAACCAAATCCTTGCTATTGAGACTGAAGACATGGGTAATGAATGAATAAACTCGGTGTGAGGAATATTTGTGTGTCATCATCAAAAAGGAGGAAAATATTACATTCTAGGTATTTTGATGATCCTAAAAATGTTGTGACTTGGTCCCTGGCATAGTGATCTCATCCAAATTCAAATGGGGTACAATTGTAAAGTTGTTATATCAAGTGGTAGGTGAAAAGTGCAGCGTACTGCACCAATAGGAAAAGAGGACGAGACTGTCTGTTTTAGTGGCTCACAAATGCAGAGACCCTTTCTCTCGTCCAAATTTATAATGGTGTACAACTGTAAAGTTGTCCAGCCAATGAGTTGATGAAGCCGTCAGCATACTTCACCAATAGAAATAGACGAGACTGTTTGTTCAATGGACAACAACTCCTTTTGTTCAATATAATAAAAATGACAAATAATAAGAAGATTCATTGATTCAAAAGAGAAAGAGAGTTGGCAAGTCTTCTCAAGAACTCACAAAGAACATTGCAAGGGACTTGGTCCCTGCAAGTCCCTGCAAGATTGTGAATGTGAAAAGAACGACAAGACATACGTCAGAAAAGATGCCACCTATGATGTGGTAGGTGTACTTCCATTTAGGAAGCAAACTCTCAGCCAATGAGGTCGTCTTATGGAGTTTGTGTTCATTTTGATATAGTATCTTTACAAAAAAACACAAACTCAAGATTTCGCAAACAAAAACTTGGATTTTCTCTGAAAATTCATAAGCTTGAAAAGATAAGGTCTTCTTCAAGGAAGAACACTGCTCATATCAACAAGGGACCTGATGGAGTGTTGAAGCGTCTTGTTGTATTTGGAGCTTTGTATCTTATGTGCTTACATTGTAAATCTACTCCTGTGTTATAAAGGATAGTAGATCATTTGCTTGTCCAAGTATTTAGTTTCAGTCGTATTAACTAGAGTTAGTTAGTCGAATCATCTAAGTTTTGGTCTATCCTTTTTACACCATTGTTTTGGTGTTCTCTTAGGTAGAGTTGCCTAGGAGTGTCAACTAAAGTTAGTTGATGTGTTGTACAGTAGAGTTGTTGCTCATTTAAGCTCTTGTCTTGGAGATCGGAGTTGGTGGCTAGAGTTAGCCCTGGGGGTTCTTAAAGTCTAGATCAACTAGAGTTAGTTAATTTAGTAGGCAATAGGATTATTGCTTTTGCTCGTTAAGTAATAGGTGGTATTACTTACTGTTGAACTAGGAGGTTAATCTCACTGTGTGTTGTAAACTGTGTTTCTCTTTCGCTTGAGAACATTAGTGAAAACAGTTTGAAATCCTGTGTGACAGGTCGTGGTTTTGCTCCCTTGAGCAAGAATGTTTTCACGTAAAACTCTTGTGCCTGATTTACATTGTGCTATTTATTTTCTGCACTTTTATTCTGTCGGGGAACCTTGTCCTGTAACACATACTTTCCAATATTTCTGATAAAAGTAAATTGAAGGATACCATAAGATAATAGCAAAATAACAGTATCAAGATAGCAGCCTTGTTAAAGCAAAAGACAGACTATTTTCTACTAGAACATAAAAAATAACATCTTGATCAAGAACTTGCTCGATATCAAATGGAATCCAGCTTATCCAGTGCCTTCTCAAGATTTTCTTTAAGACCAAGAATTTCACTCTTTAGCTCCACCACATTTTCAATCAATTTGTCTCTTAACAGCTGAGAAAAATAGCATTCAGCACTTCAATGCACCAGAAACACCACATTTCTATAGATGTGATGATGTTGCTGCTGCTATACAGAGCACACATCCTACTAATAATATGCTCATAAGTTCCAGATCCCACATGCATGTCAACATATTAATTGAAATGGCTAACAACGTTATGGCAACATCATAGGGTAGATTCTTTAAACTAACAAGATCATGCTCTGCTACTGCCGCAGAGAATCGTACACAATGATGCACTCGACTTCAATGTTGGATACACTTAAAAGAGGTTGGGATCAGAATAACGTATGTGACAAGAAGCAGATTCCAAGTCATGACATTTGACGGATCCAAATGAACATACTCGGAGAAGTCTATCTTGTGCTATAAATTGGATCAGTAGAATTTCCGATCCTATTTCAAATGATGAATGCATCAACTTCATATACAACATATAGATGGATCAACCTTGTATTTACTTAGTAGGATTTTCCTTTCCTCACTGCACCAGGGCATACAATATAAATTGGTTAGAAGAGACAGTAATATAGGAGAGACCGACAATCCTATCCGCTCAATGTCCCTTATTAATTAATTGGACGAATCTACTTTCCACCCCATGGAAGAACTAAATATTGGAAAAAGAATTGGAGAAAATGATTGCCAGATCCTAGGATGGTGGTCACCAAAATATTAGATCACGAGTTCAAACTAGGAATGGATCGTAGTTTGAATTCTGATAGGATCATTGAGACGATAGAGCTAAAACATCATAAAGACACGATATGACTTGTTTATAACACCACTTAATGAAATTCAACATTATCATGTGGAACGTAAGGCATCAGTAGTTCTCCTCATTATATTGACCTTAAAATGACCACCTTAAATGCTATCGACTAATACTACCAGAATACTAGTACAAAGAAAAATAAATCATATCATAGCTTCTTCGAGTCAATTATTTTTTCGCTTCATTGATTCTCAGCATCTTCATATGATTTCACATTTTGTTCAAGTGAGGCAATTCTAATCAATACTTTAAAATGTCAAATTTGATTCTCATCGTCTTATTGGAATGCATCGCTCTGGTGCATGATTCCAGCTTTTTCAATCTGTCAATTTACAGTTTTTGTAAATAACAATTTAGATGAGTGTGTCTGTAGCCATCTTCTTCAACTTCGTCTAAACCTAGCCAAACACTATCATGTAGTTCCTTAGCCAAGTGTACTTCTACTCTTTCCTTAGCTTCACATCCTCTTTTTTTTATCATAGCAGCTTTGTCAAGAGATAGTAGTACTCCAATTTGTTTCGCGATTTGATTGAAAACATCCCAATGATTGCAATGCCTCGACCTAAATCAAGATAATTCTTACCATAGCTGGGTCTCAATCCCATGGAGTTTCGTTGATTAACATCGTTCAACAATGGAAAAACTTGTATCGATTGATTTTACAAGTAGAGGGATTTTTTGTTGGAAAGGTGGGAGTTTTCAGCCTTTGAAACTTTTTTTTAATCACCAATTATCATTACTAAATCAAATATATTGGAATTGCAAAAGTACATTATTCAGATAACAACACTTCAAATCAATTCCACACAACTACCAAATATATGCTTAGTAAGACTTTCCACAGTGTATCAAACTACCAGCACACAAGAAGAGACCGAAAATGGCTGCACTTCTCAAAGTAGTTTTTCCAATGTATCTGATTTCAAGAGTCCAGACTGTTGGGTATGTAACAAGAGTTAATGGGAAATGAAGGGAAGATGAAAAGAGAGGAACTTGGAAAGTTGGAAACTTGAAAAGTCCTCTTATGCTTTAGTGAAAAGACATTTGTCCCTCATCGGTGGTGAAAAGAAAAATATGAGAGTTTAAATATGGTAACACTCCTATTAATTGTTAAAAGGGTTGGAAAGAGGGATCCCCTCGCGCCGTCATCGTCGTTGCTCTCTCACTCGGCTCGGCTTTGGAAAATGATCGTGTGATTATTTTTTGGACAAAGTTTGTTTTAATTATTTTGAAAGGTTGCAACTTTCAGGAATAGCCATGACCGTTTGAAAGACTGCAACTTTCATGAATGGTCGTGTATGAATTCTGAAAGGGTTGCAACCTTGCAGAACCAGTTCCTCTTGCCTATAAATACCATTCATTCTTCAGATGTTTTGCTTACAAATTTTTCTGATTTCTCGTTCTTCTTCTGCACAAAGTTTCTTCGTGTACTTTACTATTGTTGAGTGGTTCGATGACATTTGAGCTTTTGGGTATCAATACGCTGGTGATTGAGTACATATTCCAAATCAAACCTCAGATACTAGAGGGGAATGATATCCTTAAGGGGACACTGTGCATTTAATGGGCTTGATCTTTTTCTGTTCTATTTTTTCCAGATTCGTGTACGTTTACATATTTTAGTTTTTTTGTGAATGAATTTTGTTCATCTTTCTTACTAGTTCATTAAACTTTGGTAATTTCGTGTTTCTGCAAAGTTTTGTTGGAATCAATAATTCTGTTTTTCAAACACAAATTGACAACACAAACACCTTGAAACTAACAGCCTCATAAGTTCCATATATAGCACCAACAGCACCGCAATGCCGGGACACCCTTCAGAACTGATGACAGAGGTTTTGTATAAAATTTTTGTATATTACGTGACTTGCACATCTCTGTGTAATTTGACAGAGTTTTTCAGGAGTCATAAGATTTTAAGATTGATAGACTAAATTGATAAGCTTTTTGCATACATAAAAGATGTTTTCCATAAGTTGCATATATGAGGGACCAAATCAATCTAAGTCCATACATTAACGACTGTTTTGATCATATTCTCGTTTGAGTTGTCTCACCGATTAATATGGGTGGCTTCATTTTACAGGTTAGTTTGGATTTTTTGCCCAAATCAGCCCAATTATTACATACCTCGCTCTTATTCAACCCATTAAATTTGGGCAGTTCAATAGAATTTGGACAAAGTTTACTACATATAACTTCTTAGTGGCATAGCCTATAAGCGTATTTACATTCATAAAAGGAGGCACTTAATTTTAATCGCGTATTACTAAATTTTAGACTCAAGTCATATACAGTTTCTTAAAATTGTTAACATAATTTACTTATGCATCTCAACTCGGCCTCAGCCTTGTATCTATTGATAAACCTCTTCCATTTTGAATTCGAACCATTTAAATATTAAATTTAAATATTATAAAGAAGAACTCAATTAAAATTAAGCATATATAAAAGTAAGAATATAAAAAGCACCAGAAAAGGTTATACAGAAAATAATAGAATGTGAGACATGAGTTCTGGTTAATAATACTTTCCTCCACTTAGCTCCGCCACTAGGCATCATTCTATTATAATTATTAATCAAAGGTTTCGAGTCATGTGAATGAAGAACCCTCAAGGCTAAATGGAGATGTTTAATTATGCTAATTGCGAATCCAAATTAGTTAGTACAATCAGAATTCCAGATGGTTAATAAACAGGAAGAAAACACATAGCTATTTCTTGTTTATCTGAAGCATTTGTACCAAGAAAACTTGATGCAACAAGATAAGAACATATATTGACTATTTTTGTAATATGATAATTATAAGAAACACAACCCTAATATTATTTATGAAAAGTCTAAATAATATGGGATATTGGTGGGAATCCACTTGTCACCATTTATAAAGTTCCTAACTGTATAATGTGAGGCAATTCTTGGATTCGTAGTATGGGATGCCCATGTCACACGATCTCGTGTAACAGCACCTGGTCCTCTATTCTTGTACTCCAGAAAATATGGATGGCGATGAACAATGGGTTTCTTTGCAGATTTTGTCCATTTGATCCATCCTTTCGGACTTATGAAGTGGTCAATGTAACTTTCCATGACCACTGCCCTAGAGTATTTACCCCATGGTCGACCTAAATAGGTGGTGACGTTATCCATATTCTCCAAATCTCGGGTTGCCTTTATAGTGCAATTTTGAAGTACTATTCCGGTTGCATTTTTCTTAAAATCTCTCTTTTGTGCTATGATTGTGTTACGCTGCCTGGGCAATGGAATGTATGCTTCAATTAAGCAGTTTTGGAATAAGGCCTTTGCGTTACCGCAAATGAAGTCTACCGTGCCATATATTTCACAATCACGGTAAAATTGACGGTTCCTTTTGACATATAGAGTGTCTTGATACCCATCGAAGCGACATCTATAGAAAGAAGCCAAATCTGCTTCTACTCTTAACGCCACTGCTTGATACTCTGCCGGTCCAGCATCATTCCTAAAGGTGATGTCTTGGGCTGTGAAGCCACTCCCACGAACCGCTACAAACAAAATAAGAACAAAGAATTATAATTTATCAAAATCAATAAAATGCATATATATAGAGGGAGACTAACCCACTGTTGCAGTGTAATAGGTTTTATTGCCGGCGTAGAGGCTTCTATTACCCGTTATTATTGTAATACCCATTCCTTCTCCGATCAATACTATATTCGTCTTTTCTTTATCAACTAGAACGTATTCCCGATATGTGCCTTGTTTAATCTTGATATAGTATGGTTGGACACTCTTATTCGGGGCTGCAAGTATTGCTCCAGTTATAGTCTTGAAATCCCCGGTCCCATCTTGAGAAACAACAACGTGAGGTGTTTCAGGGATCAACTGACTTTGACAACATAAAACAATTGTTGCAGCAACAAACAAAGCCATTATATTCCCTGCATTGAAAGATTAAAAGAATTATTATTTTTATAGTATGAATGAATTACAGCTACAATGTAGAGATATAGAGGAATGATACCGCAAAAAGTATTTGAGATAACCATCGCGAAGGTGAAGAACAGTCTGATGCTAATCCAAAAGAACGAAAACTTCGAGTCACTGGAAGGATTAAGCAGCAAACTTCTTGGCAGTTGAAGCTTATTTTGAATAAATGGATATTTCTTATCAATGTCTACTCTTGTACTACATAAAACAGTGATAATAATTATTAATAAGAATAATAATATGTAATATTAGAATGTAAGTATATTAATCGAGCTCAATGCGAGTACCAGACATTCTATATTAATCGAGTTCAAATTTGCTACTTGTTGTTTTCAAGTACCTTAATTGACCATGTTTCTAGTGAAGTATCTATATAGTACTCAATCTCAACACTCAATTACTCATAACACAACGAACCATTACATCATGGGACAAAAAATGTCTAAAATTTGTATTAGTCAAAATACTTAGCATCCTAAATTTATTCTAACAATTTAGATACTCTGTAAACATGATCTTAACATACCTAATTTCATCACCATTTTTACACTTTGAAATTTTAAAAAGTAAGATTAAAATATTGTGTCTTCTTAATATAAACTAAATCAAAAAGAATGATTCTAACTATCATAAATCATATGAATTAATCAAATAAACATTACTATCAACATTTTTATATATCACATAAAATTATTAAACACAAACAAATCAAACTCATTACCACAGAAATGTTGTAATTTTTATTAACACCTTATCAAACTCACATAAAACCCTCATTCAATCTTTTGTCACAATTTCACAAAAATCAACTTGCACAAATATTAATATCAATTAACACCTCAGATAATACAAATATTTTCATATGTGAGTTTAATCAAAAGAACTTTTTCATTCGAAGAACTTGAGTTGTTCTAGAATGATCAACACATAAATATTTTTCTTCTCCAATCTGGGAGTAGAACACAAAATAATCTTGGTACAACCAAAATCTAACACCCAATCTTTTGCATAATAATGGTTATAAAATTCACTTGAAAAATGATCACATAAATATATCATTCACTTAATAAATTTATATTTACCTAGCAAGATTATCATTTCTGTGAATCTTCTTAGGGGTATACTAACAATTTGCCACACACAAATATATATTAGAATTGTACAGTATCATAACATACCTTATTAATATGAAAGCAAAAAGTCCAACTATAAAATAAACTCCTCTGCAGTATTAACTTCCACAATAAATGTTTTTTCCCTTTTTATTGTTATGACTTCACCTCGCATTGAACCATTTTATATCTGCTTACCACAATAAATTTAATTCTTTGATTACTCCTTAGTCAATAAAGCTAATAAAACTTTGAATTATCACAACTCGATAAGATCGTTGGAAATCTTATGGGAAATACATCAACAAAAATATTGTATCGAATTCATCAAAGCTTGAGACATGTCAGACGTTGTTCTTAAGGATATCCTCGTGATTCAACAAACTCTTCTAGTATAAAACTAGGAGAATAAAGTAGGTGCTCTTGATATCTTTTCTCTCTCCAAAAAGAATAGACCTTTTATTAGTATTTATAGATTGAAAGATTATCACATATTAGCTAAAGAGCTCAACCCAGTCAAAATAAGAACAAATGATTGTCAATAATATTAATGGCTAATTAAGAGGGATAATCTCCAAGTAACAAATCTGTTACAATTAGAAAAGTAACGCTATAGACATTATGTTAAGAGAAAAGTCAACAAGACTATTAAGAATATTTAATACTTCATCCGTCCCTTTTTATATGACATCTCTTTTTATAAATAGTTGGACTATAATACTTGTCATTTTATAAAATTTATGCATAAATTATAATATTTTGGCTATTATACTCTTGATAGAGTAGTTAGTTAATCTTGTCATTTATTAATAAAGTTGACTTAAAAACCATTAAATAAGGGTAGTAGGGGAAAGTTACATCATTTTTTAATGCAAGTGCAAAATAAAAAGGTGACATATAAAAGGAGACGGAGGGAATAGTCATTAGCATATTAAATATTGTCATGATAAAAAAAATAGATATAACGTCACTTTGGTATCCCCACCAAGACAGCCTCAACATAACGAAACAAAAGAAATACGAAAAGTAAGGGAATAATAAGATAAGAGCAGAAAACATATTCATTTAGCATAACCCCAAAACCTATTGTCACATGTACGAGCCATTAATATTAAGATACATAATTCAAAAGGTAATTACAAGTCTCAATGATTTTTATATCTCGATTGGAAAAAAACATAAGTAAAACAACAAGAGGGCCCGGCAGGGTGACAATCAACTACCTCTCAAAGTCCCTTGAAAATCCTTGAAAATAGAAGAAGAACAAGATCACATGGGCCTGGTCTCGGAACCTACGTACATAGTGTAGAAGGAAAGAGTGACTGCCTAACAACACGATACTCAACAAGAAACCTACTAAATAAAGTAAAACTATATAGAAATCGAGTACTACTTTCATCTCAACCGAATCTCCTCAAACTACAACTTGCATAGAAGTTAGACCAACCTAATAGTTATACAATACACAGTCCACAATGCTCAATCGTCACAATCTAATAGTCACATTTCAACAAATAATAAGTATCAAGTATGTCAATCACAAGTGTCAAACATATCAATTACAAGTATCAAGTGTATCAAGCACGAGTAACAAGAAGATCAATCAAAAATATCAAAATGCATCAAATCACAATAGTCAATTTTTTCGAAACCATTTTCCTTCAGCACAATATCAATACCCCGAATCATTTCCCTTTGGCTTATATCAATTTTCTAGCTGGAATCATTTCCCTTTGACTTATATTTTCCTTCGGCAGTACATCACATTACTTGTCGGAACCATGTCCTTCAGTATATTATCACTAACCGAAACTATTTCCCTTCGACTTTATATCATGTAACTAGCTGATATCATTTCCCTTCATATTTATATCATTTAACTTGCCCAAGTTATTTCTCTTTTCGGCATAACATCACATGTCTCATCACGGTGCACATTAACATCGATGTGTATAAGTAATTTATCACCATAAGAAAGAGAAAACAATTCAAGCAGTTCAAGTCCACATCATCAAAGTTAATCACCAATCAATCAAATAGGGTTCACCACAAGAAATTCAAAAAGCATTATGATCAACATGTTACCTTTTCTTTAATCCCATTTTTATTCATTAAGAATAATCAAGTGGAACAATGAACCAATCACCAAATTCTCATTACTCCTTAACACATACAATGATGAAATACATGAATCAACTATATTTACAACATTTAGGAAATCAAATATCTTAATTCAATCAACGTCAATCCAAGACTTGAGTCTTCACCTTTCAAATAATTTCCAACACCCCACAATCTAGTTCAATCAAGTAATCAAAATAACATTCTGGAAATTACAACTCTTTAACACTACAACCAAATAACTTTTAGCAGTAATAAATATATATTAATAAGGAGTGTTAAAGTCCTTGTCGACATTAATTAAGTGTCATTGGAACCAATGTCGCTAATTAAAGGCTTTAGGTACATATACAAAGAGCGCTACTTGTCGCTAAAATACATATTTAGCGGAAATTAAGTTATTGCTGTTAATTAATTGTCGTAAATGATCATTTTTGATATTGTGTAATTCATATATTTATAAAAATGGGTCAATCAAGTCAAAAATTGTAATAACTCAAATTTTACAATGAAAACATTCAAATATTATAATCACTAAACTTGAAGTTACAACGGGAAATGGAACTAACAAAGAAAACTATTGTAGAAGATAACGTGAAGGGAGATGAGAGCCATAGAATCAAAGAAAGGGGATGAGAGGACTAAACATTTTTCTCAACAATTGCATAAACCATTCTTTCTCATATGTCGTCCTTTTAACTAGTTATTAATTGGGCATGATTCTCAAATCAGTATTTGTGAAGGTCTTCTATTTTTTTGCTTCTTTTCAGCTCAATAACTAGTTGTGTTGCATTGCATCCATATATGTATCAATATTAGGACGAATTTGGTTCATAAGAAAAATCTAATTTCAAAAATGAAATATGAATTCAAAATTCTTTACTTGTAAATGTTATCCAAGAATTTGGAACTCATTGGTGAAAACATTTTTAAAAAAGGAGTTAAAATCAGTTCACAATCACCATTTTAGTTTAGAACTGAAGTTCTTGAAAAATCTTGTCATTGTCAATCAAAATTCCAAGTTTCAATGTTAAAATCCATAAATGATTAATGATAAATGACGTTTTAAAGTAACAAAGGTTTTACCCAAATGATTTAACACAAAAAATCTCTTCAAAATTGCTTTCAAGGAATTTGGGCATAAGCCACAAAATTGACCGGCTTTAACCCTTCTTTAATGTCGCAAAAGCGAACCACGAGAAAAAATTGGCCTTCACGATTGCGATCTGTCCTTCACTAAAGCAAATATTGCACTCACAACAGACCCATCGCGAAAGCAAAGGTCAAAGGGACTGACCTATAACACCCCAAAAGTTTGTAAGCTAAGGCTTGAACCATTTTTTATTTTTATCTTAAGTTGTATTGGGTGATTCTTAAATTGCTCATATGTGTACAAATCAATTCATTAGTGTTGGAATGAATTTTTATTTGAATTAAGGTTAGAAGAACCCCCTATCACAAGTTTGAGATGAATGTTTCTTTACTATTTAAGTTTGGACATAAGATTCTACTTAGGTCAACTTCAAACGATCATATATCCTCGCATATATTGAATCGTGTGACCCATGACCTATCAAATTAAAGGTCTTTTAATCGTCTTTCCAACGTCAATGAATTTTCCTCATTTTCATTTTGGATTAAAAGGTTATTATCGTGTTATCAAAGACTGTCATATTAGAAAAAAGTTTACGGTAGTCCGTCAGGGAAGTCAACTACTTGACGGTCTGTCAATTTTATGGAAATTTCAGTGTTTCTGGTGTTTTTTACAATAACAGGTGACAAATAGTGATCCTGGTGACTGTCCATCAGGATCTCCGTTAGGCGCGACTGTTTTTGCATTTTTTGATTAATTATGGGTACTTAAAACTTTCCAATCCACTCTAAGACTAAACACCGACCCTTTTACACCTAGTTAAGGATCTTATCGGTGTTAAAAAATCATTAGAGCAAGGTTCGAAGAGGAGAAAAAGTTAGGCTTTCGAGCGTTTTTCAATTTTCCATCAATTTCTCCAAGAACTTTATTCTTCCAAGGTATGTAAATTATCATAGTGTTAGAACAATTCATCCACATGTCGTATATTTACTTCAAACCAGTAAAAGAGAAATCTAGGGTTTTTATTCTTGATTTCGAGTATTTTTTAGATGAGTAGTATTTTTGAGTTCTTAATTCTATTCCAAATTGTTAAGTTGATGTATATCATATATTAAGATCTTTTAAATTTATTGTTTATGTATATTTTCTAGCATGAACCTTATTATTAATTTATTTATTAAGAAAACCTTTTAACCAAACATTTTTTTAAATTGATTTCTGAAAAAGTAAAGAAGAGTTTTCGGTAGAGACTGAAGAGATGTTTTGAGAGGTAGTATAAGGGAACTAAGTATTTCCCCAAAGATATCATTTTTAAAGTTAGAAAAGAGAAACTTTGGTTTCTAAATGAGTTTATGAGTTTAGTGATATTTCAGAGCAAGTACCTCTTTTAAGAAGATAGTTTGAGCAATTATCTCATAATAGAGAAAGAGTATATTTTTCACATTTGAGCATGAGTATATATCTTACTGGGAGTAGTATTGAGCACCGGTATGGGTATGAGTTCAGACAACTCAAAATTCTCATAAACTATGTCTTGCCAATATGAATATATGATCATACTTTTTAGATTAATCTTTAGCTTAGTGGATCCACTTAGTTGAGAATTTATATCCCCAAAATGGTGTGTGACAAGTTTGGCAGAGTGGCCAAGACGTTGTATCATCACGTAGCTCATAGTGATGGTTGTCGGTTAGAGAATCATATATTACTAAATGCATAAACAAAAAAAAGTTGAAAGTTGAATTACGGTTTTACCCCCTTCTATAAATTAAATTGTTATAAAATATTTAAATATTTGATTGTATAAATTTAATTAAATGTTAATGACTTTTAGACTTCCTAAGATTAATTCCTAATTAAATATCTAATTTATTAATATTTATCATCTATAATCTATATGTATATAATAGTTATAATTTTTTTTTTAAAAAAAAGTCTCTACCTAAATTGCTGTATGTTTCCTCTTCTTACAACTTTTTCCTTAACCCCTCTCAATAAAGTATTATCCTTTATGATAAATAACGAAATTTAATAATTTAAAGGGTGGAAATCTACAAAATGGAGACACACATTGATAATGTCCTCTTGATTATCATTAAAGAATGACTCTAGCTTCACAATATAAATTCATTGATGCTTAATTACATGATAAGAACTTTAGTTGTTCTTTCTACATGGTTTGGTAACTTTAATTTTTTTTCTTCATATTCTTCATTTATTTATTATTATTTTCTAATTACTTATTCAACTTTTATGCTCTTAATATTCATAATTCTCATCTTTTCATATTCATAACCTCCAAATATTTAAACTAAAACTTTAAGATATCTTTTGATATTCCTTCTAATCTATCTATATAAATTCAACTTCTTTATCTCATGAAACTCCTACCAAAATTATTAGGCTATTATTTTTATTCTATAGTTAAAGTAGATGAAGAAGACTCTTGAATTTTGATAGGATATGAAAGGAGTCGATAAGAACTCAGAGAGTTATGTACTAATTTTCTACTTATTTTTTCTTATATATATGCATTAGTCTTATAAGAATAATGTCTGCGTTGTATTTTTTTCTCAAATCGGTTTCTTTTTGTCTTTTTTTTTTGTCTATTAGACTTCTTATTTTAGTTTTCTATGAATGTTTTATTGCCGTAAGTCTTTATTCTTACTTTTTAATTTTTACGTTTTATTATTCGTTACAATTTACATGTATATTTCCATAAGATTTTAGTGATTCTAACGTATCTATAAGAATTCACATGAAAGGCACGTGCGAAGCAAGTGCTCAGAAACTAGTCTTCTAATAGATTTAAAGTATATTTTAATATATATCTTGTTATGTTTAGTTCAGAGATAAGTAAGTTTTGTAAGGTTTTAGATTATTTAACTCTTTTATTTCTTTAAATTCAGCTTGAGTTTTGTTTATCTATTGTAGTTCTTTCTTTAAATTGTTTTGCTTCGGTCATATTACATACTTGTACATTCTGTATTGATGTCATCGTACCTTCATACTTTTTTGGTGAAGCTAGAGGTGTTCAAGATCATTAACAAGCGTTTTATTGCGATTACTTTTTGCTTTAGATAGCTTTGGTGAGCCTCCTTTCATTTGGGATGATTTAAAATTAATTTTTCGCTTTTTTTTTTGAGTTGTCATGGGCCTTGTCTCGACATCTATCCTAGTATTAGAAGTTTCATAGATAGTTAGAGTTGAGGAGTCTCTCAGTATTTCCTTTTCATTTTAAGATGTTTTGCAATCTATTATATTTATAATATTTAGTAAGTTTTAGCATTTTACTTGAGTATATTTGAGATATAGGAGTTAAACTCTGCATACAAAGCTCCTTATAATTTCTTGAGTTAAGTCTTCTGCTAAGTAGGCAGAGAATTCGTTCGCGGACAAAAAATGGTTCTCGAGTGCCGACCACTTTAAGGGTGTAGGCTTGGGGCATGCTAAACATAGTATCATAGCTAGTTTTTTGAAAGTCCTAGGGTTTCTATAAAGTCGTGTCTAGTAGAGTTTCTTTTATAGGTGTGAAGCGTGTCACTTCTATAATGAGGAAGACAATTAGGAACTTTTCGCTTTCTTTCCTCTTGTTCGTGAGATAGAGTTTAACTTTATAAAAGTTTCTTCTAACTTGTGATTACATGTGTCTTTATAGACAACACCTCCACAAAGAGTTGTTCGAATAAATCCTTCTAGGAGGAATGCTAATCCTCAAGGTCGAGAAGCTCCCAATGCACCAGAAGTGCAACCACCTCAGGAGATGTTACCAATTCTATGTTCAGTAATGCAATTCAGATTCTAACAAAGGTTGTGGCAAATCAGGTTGGTCAAAAAAGAGTGGATTGTCAGGATGTGACTGATATGTCTAGAATTTGTGAGTTTATTTAGGATGAATCCCCAGATCTCACAGGGTGGAAGATCATTGAGGATCCAGAGAACTGTGGAAGAACTTCAGGAAGTTTTTTAGGTCATGCATGTTGTTAATACTGAGCGTGTGGGGTTATCATAATATCAACTCAAAGGTGTTGTTATGATTTGGTATCAGTGGAAGAAGAACACGGTAGATGGGGCACCACATCTGAGCTGAATTGTGTTGGATAATGTTCTTTTTGGGGAGCTTCTTTCCACGAGAACTAAGGAAATATAAGGTAAGAGAGTTCCTGAAAGTGAAACAGGAAGTTATCAGTGTGGAGGAGTACAACCTAAAGTTTACTCAGCTATCCCGCTATGCTCTAGAATGGTAGCAGATATGAGGAGCATGATGAGTTTGTCCGAGATATTCTGCTTATCAAGTAAGGAAGATAAGAGGACTATATTGATATAGGACATGCACATAGAAAGGTTCATGATTCATCTCAGAAGAAGATAAGTTAAATGATAGAAAAAGAGTTTCGCTAAGATAACAAGTATTGAGATTGGTTGGAAAAAGAATGGGAATGGGAATCAGTCATCTTTTCAGTAAAGGTCATCTGGACCTGCTTGATCTTCAGCTAGGCACCTACACCTTGAAGCACGAATAATCACCGAAACCAGAATTCTCTAAATTTGCGAGCTCAAAGTTTTCAGTCTCAAAGAAGTAGGGCACAGGGCTTCGGAGCCCACTTTGTGCTAAGTGTGGTAGTGTCCATATGGAAGATTGTCATGATGGATCCAATGGCTTCTTCAATAGTGGTCAAACAGGTCACTTTATGAGAGACCATCCTAAGACTAGGAAGGGTAATAGGTGAAAGGGAGCTCAATTTTCTTTCGCAGCTCTAGTAGATATGACTGCCTAAAGAGCAGCTACTTCAGGGACATGTATGCTATGGCTAGTCGCTAGGGTTAGGAGAATTTTTCATATGTTGTCTCCGATATGCTTAAAATATTTTCTATCGATGTTTATTCCTTACTTCATCCATGTCTGAGTGTGTCTTTTGTGACTCCTTATATAGCAATGAGATTCAAAATTTCCTCCAAATAACTTCTAGAGACCTTTAGTGTTTCCATACTTGTTGGTGAGTCTATTCTGGCGGAAAGAGTCTATCATGGTTGTAACATTTATATCTATCACAAATATACCATGACGGACTTATTTGATCTCAATATGGTGAATTTTGATGTTATTTTAGGTATGGAGTGACTTCAGGCTTTTTATGCCTCAGTTATTTATAGCACTCGAGTAGTCAAGTTTCAATTTCCTATGAGTTAGTTTTACAGTAGAGGAGTTAAGCAGTTCCTAAGGGTCGATTTCATACCTTAACGCTAGAAAGTTAGTCTTCAAGAGGTGCATCTATAACTTAGTCCGAGTTAATGACTCTAGCGTTGAGACACTGCCTGTTCAGTCAGTTCTAATTGTAAGTGAGTTATGAGAGGTCTTTCCATACTATCTCTCTGGAATCCCTCCCAAAAGGGAGATAAATTTTGGAATAGATGTTCTTCCAAATACTCAATCCATATCTATTTCGCTATATAAAATGGTTTTAGCTTGAATTAAAAAATTGAAAAGCAGTTAAGAGATCGTCTTGATAAGGTTTTCTTCCAACCAAGTGTCTCACCTTGGGGCACTCTGGTCTTATTCATGAGAAAGAATGATGGTTCCTTTAGAATGTGTATCGATTGATTCCATTTGAAAAAGGTCACCATAAAGAATACGTATCCCCTGCCGAAAATTGATGATCTGTTTGACCAACTTCAGGAGGCCACTTATTCCTCTAAGATAGACCTCAGGTTTGGATATCATTATTTGAAACTAAGAGAAAGTGACATCCCAAGGACAACAATCAAGACCTGTTGTGGTCACAATCCAATAGTCACATCACAACAACCAACAAATATAAAGTACATCAACCACTAGTGTCAAATAGATGAACTAGAAGTATAAAGTGCATCAATCACAAGTAACAAGTAGATCAATCACAGGTATCAAAATGGATTGAATCACAATAATCACTCTTGTCGGAACCATTCCTCCTGGGCAGAATATATCTATCAAGAACCATTTTCCTTCTTCTTTATATCATGTCACTACCCGGAACAATCTCCCTTCGACTTTATATCACACTACTTGCAAAAACCATTTCCATTCGACATATTTTTACTAGTTGGAACTATTTTTTTAACTTTATATTATGTCACTAGTCGAAACGATTTCCTTTCAGCTTTATATCATGTCACTTGCTTGAACCATTTCTCTTCGGCATAATCACATTTCTAATCAAGGTGCACAATAATATCATTAAAAATAAGCAATTTCGCACCATAATAAAGTGACAACTATTCAAGCGATTCAAGTCCACATTAAAACCATCAAAAAAATTCACCAATCAATCAAATAAGATTTATATAAAGAAAAATAACAAAATATTATGATCAATACATTACCTTTTCTTTAACCCCCTTTTTATTCATTAAAATTAATCAAGTGGAACAATGAACTCATCCCCTCATTCACATTAGGTCCCAACACACATAATGAAGGAAAATACATGAATCAACTAGATTTACAAGGTTTAGAAAATCACATGTCTTAAATCAATCAACGTCAATCCAAAACATGAGTCTTCTCCTTTAGAATAATATCCAATGCCCCCACAATTTAAATCAATCAAGTAATCACAATGAGATTCTGGAAATAACAAATCTCAATTCATATTTTAAAACATGGGTCAATAACTCTTAAATCCAATTTCGAAAATTAGGTTTGAATTCAAAAATCTTTACTAGAAAATGTTAAACAAGGCATTTGAAACTCATTTGTAAAATTCATTTAGAAAAGAGAATTATCAGTTCACAATAACCATTTTAGTTTAGAACTCAAGTTTTCGGAAAATCTTGTCATTTGTCAATCAAAATCCCAACTTTTGATGTTAAAATCCATAAATGATTATTGGAAAATGAAGTTTTAGAGTTACAAAAGCTTACCCAAATAATTGAGCAAAATAAATCTCTTCCAAATTGCTTCCTAGGATTTTACAAAGCTCAAAAATAGAAAATAGGGCTTAAATGCCGAAATGAGCAAGATTAAACCCATCTCTGATGTCACACGTATTCACAAAAGCAAACCCCAAGAAAAGTCGGCCTTCGCTAAAGCGAAGGTCGCAATATTGACCTACCCCATCGCGATCTTGAAGGTAATGGGGACTGACCTATCGCGAACGCTACCAATGCTTCGCTGAAGCAATGCTCCCTAAAGCAGGACATCCATCGCTAAAGTGAAACACACAAACATTAAAAAATATCAGCCAACTCTCAAACATCAAATGGATCCCCGAGATTCTTTTAAAGCCCTATACACACCAATCATATATGCAATTTGACTATACTCGATAATCTAGACTCAATGGAACCATCAAAACACCAATCATGAGGTCTCCTTGACCTGAAACTCGTGAAAGTCAGAAGAAACTAATCATATCGCCTAAAAGGTCAAGTCAAGCTCAAGACTTCTAAAAATTCAACCAAGACTTCACTTAGGGCTCCAATAAAACTCTTGGAATTCCGATCCGAGTACCGAAACCCCAAATATTGACCAAAGTCAACCCAAAGGCTAAAATTCCACAATTTTCCAACTTAGTACCTCAAATCCTCAAAAGGACTACGAATTTGAAACTGACAGTTATTTAAGGATATTTCCACATTCCGCGACTGATAGGAATCGATTAAATTTCATTTCAACACTCGAAACTTCAAAAGACTCCAAAAATCACTTTTAACAACTTTAGTCTATCAAATTCCCAAATTCACAACTTTTAACTCAAAACTTGACAAAATTCCAAACTCATTAAAATGACTCAGAATCGGTATCGGAAGGGGTAAAATAATAATTTTAATGAAAATTTATGAGGATGACCTTCCGGATCATTACAAGTATTCATTAACAAGATATAATGAGTGAACCTAGACAATGATATGTATACTTCTTTTTGAGATACTAGAATCATTTTTGTATTAAAGTAACCATAATTCTTTTGGAAAAAAAAAAGAGAAAACAACAGCGGTCTCCGTTGATATATATTATTATATATATATGTGTGTGTGTGTTTATTACATTATATTATACATAATTAATCATAGATAGACAGATGACTCGTGGGTTCTTTTTTTTTTTTTTAGAACTTAGAGACTGCCCAATTGGTATTACATTATATTATACATAATTAAAATAATTGCTTTGTTACATTAATAATTTCATGGACAAGAATATTGGATTCAACCTTTTCTTTTATAGGATTCAACCTTAATGAAAAAAGATAGCTAGTTACATACAGATGTTTGATTTGCAACTTAAAGTAGATATGTTTGTAACATAAATTAAATAGAGAAAAGATATTTAATTAGTATAGAAGATAGGTGAAAATGTGATTTTTTACGTCTCCTTCCTACAACATGTCATTTTCATTTTATTGAATTTTTCTATTATTTGAATTTTGAACAATTGCTTAGTGGGAGCATTTTATTCATATTTTAATTAGAGAATTGCTTCCTAACTATTTATATTTTCTTAGTTAGAGGGAATCAACTCGTGTGCTCTATGAATTTTCATATTGTGATTTGTGAGGATGTAATTTTGTACTTTCTTCATTTCTTTTTAAATGATATTTTAACTTTTTAAGTTCTCCAAAATAACTTTCTTTTTTTCGAATATTAAAAAGATATTATTTTTGTTTTTACTTCAAGTAGAAATGAAGTACAAAAATTCCGATCCCAGGTTCGTGGCACGGATTTATGGTGGAGCAGCCCGTTTGCTGATATCCATTTCGTGGAACAAACAAGTCACGCTGTTGTGTGGTTTCTGCTTCAACTTCTATTCCATTGGTTTTTCATCACTTCCGGTTCGTCCATTCACTATAGCTTCAACTCCTATCCATTCCATCTTCATGATTTCCTTCATCTCCAATTTTAGCTTAAGCCATAAGCAAATAATTTTTACACAAGAGCTAGTCACATATTTTAGTTTATGGATACAATTACTAACAAAATATATGAATACCATAGAATTTATTCTAGAACTGAGCTATAAAATGACAATTGGTCATATAACCACCCTACACTTAAGCCTTGCTTGTCTTTGAATCCACACCACGGGTCGACTCAAACATACTTGTTGACACACGACATCTAAGCTTCAACTACAACTACATGGATCGCACATGTCGCACCAAGCATGTTCAGAAAATCAACATAAATTATGCAGATGACCCCTCAAAACCTTCTAGCCTCAAGAATTGACTTTAATAACTTAGCAAACTCATACATAGTACTCATTCAAGAAAACATATATAAATTACATATCCTTCATTTAACTTGCGCCCTCATGACAAGAGAGTCACCCATAATTACTCACAAGTATACAAGTTATTATGAGTGCAAAAATAGAATTTCGCTCATCCTCCAAAAAGAATTCGCATGCAACAAAAGATGAACCATACTCTAACTCTTACCCTTAGTGTAATGCTCCACTAATATTAGAATTAGGGGTGTACAAGTCAAACCGAAAAGTCAAATCGAACCGACGAACCAAATCAAACCGAAAGAAAACCGACTTGTGGTTTGGTTTGGTTGATTTGGTGGTTGAAAAAAAAACCGACCCCTCTTGGTTTGGTTTGGCATTAGAAGAAAAAAGGTCAAACCGAACCGATATATATTATTTATATATAATCTACTTTGTTGATATATTTTTAGTTAGTTTATAGTTTTCAATTTTGTATATTTTATTCAAATCGAACCAATATATATTATTTATATATAATCTACTTTGTTGATATATTTTTAGTTAGTTTATAGTTTTCAATTTTATATATTTTATTTCAAACTTGGACTTGTAAGAATTATAAATATTTTATTTTGTATTAAGATACGAAGATACAATTATATTGGCTTAGTTTTTCAAATTCGAAGTTAACAATTTACTTTGTAAGTATTTCTTGTTATCAGTTTGCTTCTAGCCTCTTATTAATTTAGCATAATGAACGTTGATATTTCAAAAAAAAAATACTCATGTGAAGTTTACAGTCTTTTCGAAAATTTTGTTCGCTTAACATTTTGTGAGTTTAGTTTATCACACAAGTAAGTGAAAAAATATTTGATCGCTTTTTCAAATATCGTATAGTTGTAAAAAAATGAAAAACCGAAAAAAACCGAAACAGAAAAAACCGACTTTATATGGTTTGATTTGATTTTTAAATTTAATAAACCGACATAATTGGTTTAGAGTTTTTTAATGAATAAGCAAATTGAACCGACCTATGTACACCCCTAATTAGAATATGAACATTCAAGATCAAATCAAACTTTGCGGGTTGTAATATAGGATAAGACACGAGTAGGAGTTTTTTTTAAAAAAATAAATCATTTGGTATTTTTCAATTTCTTTTGTTAATTATCACGAATATTAAACAGGCATAAATCACAATCCACTCTAAGTCATATATTTAGAAGAATCCTCATCCCACACTTGAAAAAATGCTATGTTCCCAAAACATCAATCATATCATATCATATATTTATATAAAAGAGAACCCTAGGCCCACCTATCATATATTTATATCATATCATATCATATCATATCATATCATATCATATATATTTTTATAAAAAAGAGAACCCTAGTGTAACACTTCGAAAATCCAAGACGTGTCTTAAAGTCTAACATAGGTGTCATGAGGTCTAGACACTGTTTTAAGGTCCATTTTAATTAATATAGGTCATTTAGGAAGTTTAGAAACTAAAACGTCCAAGAACGTCTATAAAGTCCGGAAATTTGTTCAAGGAGGTACTAGCGTGCCTTAGCCTATTTGACTAGCTTTTAGGAGTCCGAAATTCATGAAATTTGGTGGAAGGGTGTATAACATGTGTTAAAGTTGGTTAATGGTCGAAACGTCTGGGTACGACTCTCCAAGGACCAACCAAGGGCCCTTGAGGAGGACCCTTGCATGTTGGAGTCAACACTGCCTGGGCAGTGTGCACCCACGAGAAGCAGTCAACGATTCGTGTGTGGATCGACGGTGCATCATTGCCAACCATCGACCAACACTTATAGAAATTGTTGGAGCCCTCGACTGCACAGGACTCTGACCAAAACCACGAGTGTGCAGTACGGAGGGAGGGCCTGTCGTTGATGGACCAACGATCCGTCGATCGTGGTCTCGTGGATGGTGCCTGTAACTTCCTGCACGTTTTTAACTAAGTTGTAATTAATTAATTAAGGGGTTAGGTCATTAATTAGGGGTTTAAGGGAGCCTAATTAAGTCATTTAACCCCCTATATAAAGGCCCCAACCCCATTAGGCTAAACACAACTCACAAAACAAATCCTCTTCCTTCTCTCTTCTTTCTCTCTCTATTGGAAGACACCATTGAAGCCAAGCTAGGGGAGGGATTTGGGGGCTGAAAAGGGGAGATTTAACCATCAAATTTTCAACAAACATTGAAGTATCGAATCTAATTCACCTTTGAGACCTCTTTCCTCAAAGGGTTCCTTCAAAGTATTTCTAAAATTTGAGTTTTCAAGTGGGTTTCATCTAATCTCGAAATTGATGTTATGAACTAAGTTGTTTATTATTTATTTAGGATATAATGAATATATTAACATGTATTTTAACTTGATTATGATCATTCTTGATAGTTTGGTCTAAATTGTAAAACATGATCCTCAACCCTTAACCCTAGGTTGTGATCTTGACATGTATTATATAATGTTCATTCAATTGACTTGGTTATTGATTAAAATACTATCCTATGATGTTTTTGTATCAATTAAGAATATATTGAGATGAATTGTAGGCCTATTATGCTAGTTCTTGATATGTTGATTTAGGTTATGAAGTATATTGTGAAATTGACCTAAGTATCTTGTCTTAAGCTATGATCTAGTGTTGAATTGTGTTATAGTGATGCAATTGGCATTGTTATTCTATTGGATATCATTGTGTAATGATGTTACTCCCCTAATTGGGTTGAGTTATGGGTTGATGGTAAGACCTTTATGATGAACTATGAAGGAGACTTGGTAAGTCTTGTGATCCCTATACTTTTCTTCAAACTATGGCTAATTGTGATTAAGTCATGATGTTGTGTTGGAGTATGTCTTGTTTAGGATTGATAGGGTGGTATGATGTTGAATTGAAATATCTTGACTATGATTATGAGGTTGATTAAGATGAAATATTATAAGGATGTTGATGACTACCAATGTGCCTTATTATGATATGAAATGTTAATGTGATAACCTCACCTATATAAATTGTAATGAAAGGACTTATACTCATGCAATTCTTATTGAGCTATGATGATGATGATGTTATACAAGGTTTAGACCCTATACATAAACTAAGCTATGATTGACAATAAAGGCTTAAAGACATTTCAAAAAGGGACTCTAGATTAGCACCAAGTGAACTAGATTGAGAAGTGTCCCTTCCCACATAGGAAAGGTAGGATCACTAATGTACTCTTGAGATTGGAGACTACAATTCATGTAGCATAAAGAGGGTCCCAATTATATCTCCTAGTTCTTGAACTATGTTGCTTCCATGGGAATACTAGTTAGTGGATCCACGTAGTTTCTATGTTTTATGTTTTGGTACTACCTTGGCAAGTAGTCCGCCTTCCTTCGGTGTAGGGCTTTATGACACCGGATTCCACTCTAGATCATGTGGTCTATGTCGGTTAGGGCAAGATGTTCCCAAATGTTGAAATGAACTAAAGGATTGAACTCTAACTAAGATGACCTAAGGGGTCTAGCTTAGTCTAGGTAGGGGTATGGGACTCTACATAAGCATTGCACTAGTTAGCCTTGAGGTGAGTCTTGGGAGGATGTTCTTATGTATGAATGTGCTTATAATTCTATATGACATGTATATGATGAACTTTCATATTGTTGAAACTATATGATGATTAGTTTCACTTATGTATATATGTTGGTCTATATGGTTAAAGTAAGATGATATGTGCTCTTAAATGCTATGTTATGTGAAGTAGGATGTTAGTCATGATTATTGTTGGGTTACTTGATTGACTAAGGTTATGGGGATTTTCTTGGTCATTGCACTTGTTGACTTGATAGAGGTTCATGGGTAATTGACTTGCTTTGATTATGTTGAAAGGTACTCTTATTCATGCTTATTGTTAACATGACTTGATGATAGAGTTACATTGAGTATGTATTTACTTATATGACATGTATGGTTGACTTGACTAGACTTGATGTTATAGTTCTTGTAATGTACATGCCTATGACTTAATGAATATGAAAAATTGATTGGTATGGTCTTGTTGAAGGTGCATAAAGGTTTTAAATGAAAAGTGCATATTTTATGAAATGTCCTTTTCTTAGCATGATTTCAATGTATTTGTGCATATGGTCTCATACTTTGTACAAGTGGCGTACTAACCCCATTCTTCTTTTTTCCCCAACATTTTAGGTTCCGGTCGTTGAAGTGTTTTGGAAGGCGACTTGAAGAAGGCTTGGATCCTTTGATCATCCAAGTAGGGTAGGTCCTCATTGTCCGAGGGCGGTGCCAATATCGAGCTTATGTTGTTGTTTTAGTTCTAAGAATCCTATATTCTATCTCTTTTCATTTAAGTACGGATTGTATAAAGCCTATATGTGGCTCTCTTTACATTGATTTATGGGGTATGCCCAAATTGCTAATCGTGTTAGATGGTTATGAGATGAGACAATCTTTGAAGACAATGTTCTATCTTATATATATATATATATATATATATACATATATATATATATATATATATATATATATATATATATATATATATATATATATATATATATATATATATATATATATATATATATATATATGTGCAATAAAAGTAGAAGGCTATGTAACCTTCCTATACGAAGGGTCTATGTATACTCGATATATATATGTTATGTGTATGTAGAGGTCTATGTAAACCTCCAAGTAGAAGTAATGAGAAGTTTTAAATTTTTCGCTAAATTTGACCTATGAATGTAATGATGTAAACTAAGAGGATAGTCTTAGTCCTCAAAGAGGACGACGACGTCGGTTGCGTCTAGGGGGTAAACCCGGATGTGACAAACTTAGTATCAGAGCATGAGGTTGAATTATCTTTTAGTAAATGTCTCTCTCAACCACGTCTATGTAAGTTCGTATTCATAATTGTGAAGCGCGCCACACTTATGGATAGGAACTTATGTGATGCCTAGGAAACTCTCACTTTCTTGGAAATCCAATGTGGTGCCATTAGAGTATACTTATGGTGTGCTTTTGCATCTAATCCTATTGTTGTAATTATAGGGAAATGAACACTCGAAGGAATGCGGCACGAAGGCTTGAAGAGGAGATTGCCAATGCGGGAGCTCCTCCCCATGGTGATCAAGTTCCTCTTCTTGAGGAAGGTGAGAATGATGACCAAGCCCCGGTGAATCCTTTTCCTTTGACGGATGATAATATAAGGGCCGCTCTTCTTCAAATGGACCAATCCATCACTACTCAAGCACAAGCCGCCACTGCTCAAGCCCAAGATATGACGGCCCCTGCTAATTAAGAGGTTGTAACCCGTCCAAATCAACAAGTTGCTACCATGGCCTCCCGTCTAAGGGAATTCACTAGGATGAACCCTCCTACCTTCTACGGGTCAAAGGTTGAAGAAGACCCCCAAGAGTTCATTGATGAAGTCTATAAGATACTATTGGCTATGGGGTTATCCACTAGTGAGAAGGCCGAGTTAGCCACTTATTAACTCAAGGATGTGGCTCAAACATGATATGTCCAATGGGGGGATAATAGGCCATTAAGAGGTGGTTCGTTGACTTGGGAGATCTTCAAGAAGGCTTTTCTTGATCGATTCTTTCCTAGGGAGATGAGGGAAGTTAAAGTGGTGGAGTTCACAACCTTCGCCAAGGAGGTATGAGTGTTCACGAATACTCCTTGAAATTCACTAAATTGTCAAAATGTGCTCCTTCTTTGGTTTCCGATCCTAGAGATAAAATGAGCCGCTTGTGATGGGGGTATCAGATGATTTGCAAGAGGAGTGTCATTCGGCTATGCTACATGACAACATGAACATTTCTCATCTTATGGTGCATTCCAAACATATGGAAAAGGCAAGATCTAAGAGGAAGAGTAGAGATGCTAAGAGGGCAAGATCTTTTGATGGAGGTTCTTCAAAGAATAGGCTTGAGATACAAGACAAGCCTAGATTTAAGAAGTGGGTTTCTAATCAAGTTCCTTCCAAGTTCCCTAAGTCTAGTGGTGATAGGGTGGCTAACCTTAAGCCTAAGAAGGGAAAAGGCACTAGTTCGCCAACCAAGAAGCAAACTTGTGGAAAGTGTGGCAAGAAGCACTATGGTGATTGTCTTAAGGGGACGGACAATTGTTTTGGTTGTGGTAAAAGTCGGCACAAGGTTAGGGATTGTCCTAATGTGAGGGTTCAAGACAAAGGTAGCGGTCAAGCTCAAGCAAGTGGTTCAAATGAGGCTCCAAAGAAGAACCGCTTTTATGCTCTCTGCTCTAGGGGTGAGCAAGAGACCTCTCCCGACATGGTGACCGGTATGTTGAAAGTTTTCTCTATTGATGTATATTTCTTACTTGATCCCGGAGCTACTTTATCATTTGTTACCCCTCTAGTAGCCAAAAAGTTTGACATTTTGCTCGATATTTTGCATGAACCTTTTATAGTGTCTACTGCGGTGGGTAATTCAGTTGTTGGAAAAAGGGTATACAGAAATTTTCCAATAATGTTGCCCAATAGAGTTTCTTATGTTGAACTAGTAGAACTTGATATGCTTGATTTTGATATTATTTTGGGTATGGATTGGTTGCATGATTTCTTTGCCTCTATTTATTGTAGGACAAGGATGGTAAAGTTTAACTTTCTAAATGAACCCGTGGTAGAATGGAAGGGGAGAAATTCTATTCCTGGAGTTCGTATCATCTCTTTTCTAAAAGTATGCAAAATGATCTCTAAAGGTTGTCTATACCATATTGTAAGAGTCCAAGATCTAGACTTCAAAATTTCTCCCATTGAGTCAATCCCCGTAGTGAGTGAATTTCTGGAGGTCTTTCCTAATGATCTTCCCGGTATTCCTCCCGAATGGGAAATTGATTTTGGTATCGATTTGCTACCGGATACAAATCCCATTTCAATTCCTCCTTATCGGATGGATCCGGCCGAATTGAAAGAGTTGAAGGCTCAACTCAAAGATTTACTAGACAAATGCTTCATTAGACCTAGTATTTCTCCATGGGGTGCTCCGGTTTTGGTTGTTAAGAAGAAGGATGGGTCCTTAAGAATGTGTATTGATTATCGCCAACTCAATAAAGTCACTATTAAGAACAAGTATCCTCTCCCTCGGATTGACGACTTCTTTGATCAACTCCAAGGGGCAAGCTACTTTTCTATGATTAACTTGAGGTTGGGGTATCACCAACTTAGGGTGAGAGGTGAGGATATATCAAAGATGACATTTCGGACTAGATATGGTCATTATAAGTTATTAGTAATGTCCTTTGGTCTCACAAATGCTCCGGTGGCGTTTATGGACCTAATGAATAGGGTATTTCGAATTTACCTAGATTCATTTGTCATTGTCTTCATTGAAGACATCTTGGTATATTCAAAAAATGAGAGTGATCACATGAACCATTTGAGGGTGGTGTTGCAAGTACTTAAAGAACATCAATAGTTTGCCGGGTATAGCAAATATGAGTTTTGGTTGAGGTCGGTAACATTTCTTGGTCATATCATCTCTAGTGAAGAAGTTTAGGTTGATCCAAGGAAAATGGAAGCGGTGAAAATTGGCCTAGACCATTGACTGCAATCGACATTAGGAGTTTCTTGGGTTTAGCGGGTTATTATCGAAGGTTTGTGGAGGGTTTTACGTCCATTGCATCTCCCTTGAATACTTTGACCCAAAAGTGTAAGAAATTTGAGTGGTCGGAGGCATGTGAGAGAATATTCCAAATGTTGAAAGATAGGCTTACCTCCGCTCCAGTGTTGACCTTATCGGAGGGTACAAAGGGTTTTGTTGTGTATTGTGATGCATCCCGAGTGGGTTTGGGGTGTGCGCTTATGCAACACGGGAAGGTGATAGCCTATGCTTCTAGGCAACTTAAGGTGCATGAGCAAGACTATCCAACTCATGACCTTCAGTTAGCGGCCGTGGTATTTGCCTTGAAAATACGGAGGCATTACTTGTATAGTGTCCATGTTAATGTGTATACCGACCATAAGAGTCTCCAATATGTGTTTACCCAAAAGGAGTTGAATCTCCGACAAAGAAGGTGGTTAGAATTATTGAATGAATACGACATGAGTGTCCTCTATCACCCCGGCAAGGCCAATGTGGTTGCGGATGCTCTAAGTCGTATGACTATGGGTAGTGTGTCACACATAGATGAAGCCAAGAAAGACCTAGTTAAAGATGTTCATAGGTTGGCTAGGTTGGATGTGAGGTTGGAAAATTCTCCGAATGGTGGTTTCATAGTTCATAATAACTCCGAGTCATCATTGATAGTTGAGGTGAAGTCCAAACAACACCTTTATAAATCATCGACGGAGTTTAAGGAATCGGTCCTTGGCAAGCTTAAATGAGGTATTCTTCCTGGGGGGGATGGTATTTTAAGGTTCCAAGGAAGATTGTGTGTTCCCAAGGTAGATGAGTTGAGGAAACAGATCCTTGAGGAAGCCCATGGGTCCCGCTACTCCATTCATTTGGGTTTGACAAAAATGTACCATGACCTTAGGGAAATATATTAGTGGGAAGGTATGAATAAGGACATAGCAAAATTTGTTGCTAAGTGTCCAAATTGCCAGCAAGTAAAAGCCGAACATAAAAAACCGGGTGGCTTGCTACAAGAAATCCAAGTTCCTACTTGGAAGTAGGAAGACATCAATATGGATTTTGTAGTTGGTTTACCTCGGACTCAAAAGCAATATGACTCTATATGGGTGGTTGTGTATAGGTTGACCAAGTCCGCTCACTTTATTCCCGTCAAGTCTACTTATTCGGCGAAAGATTATACTAGGATCTTCATAGATGAGATTGTGTGTCGCCATGGTGTTCCATTATCCATCATATCGAATCAGGGTGCAAAATTCACATCTAGGTTTTGGAGGTCATTCCAAGAAAGGTTGGGTACTAAGGTGAAGTTGAGTACCGCTTTTCATCCCCAAACGAATGGTCAAGCGGAACGTACTATTCAAACCATTGAGGATATGCTTAGGCCTTGTATTATTGATTTCATGGAAAATTGGGATAAAGATTTGCCTTTGGTGGAGTTTGCTTATAATAATAGTTTTCATTCATCCATTTCCATGGCTCCCTATGAAGCCTTGTATGGTAGGAGGTGTAGGTCTCCTATTGGATGGTTTGAAGTGGGTGAGCTTTCGCTTCTTGGTCCCGATTTGATTTATAAGACTTTAGAGAAGGTTCATATCATAAGGAACCGGTTGCAAACGGCCTATAGTCGGCAAAAGTATTATGCCGATCATAGGAGAAGGGATTTGGAGTTTGAAGAAGGTGATAAGGTGTATTTAAAAATTTCACCTATGAAAGAGGTGTTTAGATTTGGCAAGAAAGGGAAGTTAAGTTCTCATTATGTGGGTCCCAATGAAATCTTGCAAAGGGTTGGTAAGGTTCCTATGAATTGAGGTTGCCTAGTAAATTGGCTTCGGTTCATCCAGCTTTCCATGTTTCTATGTTAAAGAAGTGTATCGGTGATCCCGAGTCCATTCTTTCTATTGAGGGTCTTGGTGTCAAGGATAACCTCTCCTATGAGGAGGTTCCGGTTCAAATCCTTGATAGGCAAGTAAAGAAGTTGAGAAACAAAGAGGTGGTTTCCGTAAAGGTGTTATGGAAAAATCACCTAGTTGAGGGTGCAACATGGGAGGCAGAGACCGACATGAAGTCTCGTTACCCTCATATTTTTGATAATTAAGGTTTTTCATTTCTCTTAAATATATAAATATGACTAGAAATTGAAGTTTCTTGATTTTGGTGGAGTTTTGCAAAAATGTGCATTTTTTTAAATGAAGTTACAGTTACTTACAGTGAATGGTGCATTAAACTTGAAATTTTGCCTTTTTGGTTTGTTTGAGTTATGTTGTGCATTTTGACATGGTGAGTCTTTATGAAAAATTATGTAGCATGTTGATAAGTTGAACTTTTTCCTAATTGATTCATGTAAAGTATGTTGAGCTCTTGTGTGTTGTGAGAAGGAAATGCCTCATGATGTAATGTTTGAGCCTTATGTGTGGTAATTGAAGTTTTGAAAGGCCTTGTTGAAATGATAAGATTTATGTTGTCTTGTATTTTTTTTGGGTTGGGCTGCTAGTCTTGAGTTTATTCCTTCCTTCAAAAGAGTTTTAGTGTCATTCGGGGACGAATGTTCCTAAGGGGGGGGGGGGGAAATGTAACACTTCGAAAATCGAAGACGTGTCTTAAAGCCTAACATAGGTGTCATGAGGTCTAGACACTATTTTAAGGTCCATTTTAATGAACATGGGTAATTTAGGAAGTTTAGAAACCAAAACGTCCAAGAACGTCTATGACGTCCGGAAATTTGTTGAAGGAGATACTAGCGTGCCTTAGCCTATTTGACTAGCTTTTAGGAGTCGAAAATTCATGAAATTTGGTGGAAGGGTGTATAACATGTGTTAAAGTTGGTTCATGGTCGAAACGTCCGGGTACGACTCCCCAAGGACCAACCAAGGGCCCTTGAAGAGGACCCTTGCACGTTGGAGTCAACACTGCCTGGGCAGTGTGCACCCACGAGAAGCAGTCGACGATTCATGTGTGGATCGACGGGGAGTCGTTGCCAAACTTCGACCAACACTTAGAGAAATTGTTGGATACCTCTACTGCACAGATATCTGACCAAAATCACGAGTGTGCAGCACGGAGGGAGGGTCTGTCGTCGATGGACCAACGATCTATCGATCGTTGTCTCGTGGATGGTGTCTGTAACTTCCTGCACGTTTTTAACTAAGTTATAATTAATTAATTAAGGGGTTAGGTCATTAATTAGGGGTTTAAGGGAGCCTAATTAAGTCATTTAACCCCCCATATAAAGGCCCCAACCCCATTAGGCTAAACACAACTCACAAAACAAATCCTCTTCCTTCTCTCTTTTTTCCCTCTCTATTGGAAGACACCATTGAAGCCAAGCTAGGGGAGGGATTTGGGGGCTGAAAAGGGGAGATTTCACCATCAAATCTTCAACAAACATTGAAGTATGGGATCTAATTCACTTTTGAGTCCTCTTTCCTCAAAGGGTTCCTTCAAAGTATTTCTAAAAGTTAAGTTTTCAAGTGGGTTTCATCTAATTTCAAAATTGATGTTAAGAACTAAGTTGTTTATGATTTATTTAGGATATAATGAATAGATTTACATGTATTTTAACTTGATTATGATAATTCTTGATGGTTTGGTCTAATGTTAAACATGATCCTCAACCCTTAACCCTAGGTTGTGATCTTGACATGTATTATATAATGTTTATTCAGTTGACTTGGTTATTGATTAAAATACTATCCTATGATGTTTTTGTCTCAATTAGGAATAGATTGAAATGAATTTTAGGCCTATTATGCTAGTTCTTGAGATGTTGATTTAGGTTATGAAGTATATTGTGAAATTGACCTAAGTATCTTGTCTTAAGCTATGATCTAGTGTTGAATTGTGTTATAGTGATGCAATTGGCCTTGTTATTCTATTAGATATCATTGCATAATGATGTTACTCCCCTAATTAGGTTGAGTTATGGTTTGATGGTAAGACCTTTATGATGAACTATGAAGGATACTTGGTAAGTCTTGTAATCCCTAAACTTTACTTCAAACTATGGCTAATTGTGACTAAGTCATGATGTTGTGTTGGAGTATGCCTTGTTTAGGATTGATAGGGTGGTATGATGTTGAATTGAAATGTCTTGACTATGATTGTAAGGTTGATTAAGATGAAATGTTATAAGGATGTTGATGACTACCAATGTGCCTTATTATGATATGAAATGTTAATGTGCTAACCTCACCTATATGAATTGTATTGAAACTTATACTCATGCAATTCTTATTGAGCTATGATGATGATGATGTTATACAAGGTTTAGACCCTATACCTAAACTAAGCTATAATTGATAATAAAGGCTTAAAGACATTTCAAAAAGGGACTCTAGATTAGCACCGAGTGAACTAGATTGAGAAGTGTCCCTTCCCAAATAGGGAAGGTAGGATCACTAATGTATTCTTGATATTGGAGACTGCAATTCATGTAGCATAAAGAGGGTCCCAATTATATCTCCTACTTCTTGAACTATGTTGCCCCCATGGGAATACTAGCTAGCGGATCGACGTAGTTGCTATGTTTTATGTTTTGGTACTACCTTGGCAAGTCATCCGCCTTCCTTCAATGTAGGGCTTTATGACACCAGATTCCACTCTAGCTCATGTGGTCTATGTCGGTTAGGTCTAGATGTTCCCAAAAGTTAAAATGAACTAAAGGATTGAACTATAACTAAGATGACCTAAGGGGTCTAGCTTAGTCTAGGTAGGGGTATGAGACTCTACCTAAGCATTGCACTTGTTAGCCTTGAGGGGAGTCTTGGGAGGATGTTCTTATGTATTAATATGCTTATAATGCTAAATGATATGTATATTATGAACATGCATATTGTTGATACTATATGATGATTAGTTTCACTTATGTATATATGTTGGTCTATATGGTTAAAGTAAGATGATATGTTCTCTTAAATGCTATGTTATGTGAAGTAGGATGTTAGTCATGATTATTGTTGGGTTACTTGATTGAGTAAGGTTATGGGGCTTTGCTTGGTCATTGCATTTGTTGACTTGATAGAGGTTCTTGGGCAATTGACTTGCTTTGGTTATGTTGAAAGGTACTCTTATTCATGCTTATTGTTAACATGACTTGATGATAGAGTTACATTGAATATGTATTTACTTATATGACATGTATGGTTGACTTGACTAGACTTGATGTTGTAGTTCTTGTAATGTACATGCCTATAACTTAATGAGTATGAAAAATTGATTGGTATGGTCTTGTTGAAGGTGCATAAAGGTTTTAAATGAAAAGTGCATATTTTATGAAATGTCCTTTTCTTAGCATGATTTCAAGGTATGTGTGCATATAGTCTCATACTTTGTACAAGTGGCGTACGAACCCCATTTCTTCCTTTTCCCCCAACATTTTAGGTTTCAGTCGTTGAAGTGTTTCGGAAGGCGACTTGAAGAAGACTTGGATCCTTTGATCATCCAAGTAATATAGGTCCTCATTGTCCGAGGGTTATGCCAATATCGAGCTTATGTTGTTGTTTTAGTTCAAAGACTCCTATATTCTATCTCCTTTCATTTAAGTACGGATTATATAAAGCCTATATGTGGCTCTCTTTACATAGATGTATGGGCTATGCCCAAATTGCTAATCGTGTTAGATGGTTATGAGATGAGACAATCTTTGAAGACTATGTTTTATCTTATATATATATTTATGTGCAATAAAGGTAGAAGGCTATGTAACCTTCCTATACGAAGGGTCTATGTATACTCGATATATATATGTTATGTGTATGTAGAGGTCTATGTAAACCTCCAAGTAGAAGTAATGAAAAGTTTTAAATTTTCCGCTAAATTTGACTTATGAATGTAATGATGTAAACTAAGAGGCTAGTCTTAGTCCTCAAAGAGGACGACGACACCAGTTGCATCTAGGGGGTAAACCCGAATGTGACACCTAGGCCCATCTATGTGGCGCCACCACAAACAAGAATTTCCTGTTAAATTTACTTATTTCCAAAACTAGCCTTCCTCTCTCATGAAAAGATGTGACTTTTATGAAAAGTTGTAGTTTTAATAAAGACTTGTGACTTTTATCAAAATTTGTAACTTTAATGAAGACTTGTGAGTTTTATGAAAAGTTGCGACTTTAATGAAGAGTTGCGACTTTATGAAAACTTGTGACTTTTATGAAAAGTTGTGAACTTTCTGAAGGGTTGGACCTTTACCAAATAGTTGTAATCTATGTGATAATTCACAACAAACAGTTTTCACAAATACCCTTTGTTGTCTATAAATAGAGGGATTTCCTTTCATTGTAAAACAACAAAAATTTTGATCTTCTTCTTCTACTTTCGCAAAATTAAATATTCGTGTACTTCGCTCCTGTTGAGTGACTTTCTTACACCATTATTTTTGTATTTATAAGTTGTTGAATAAAATCGTTCGATCCTGATATGATGAAATTCTTTAAACCTATGGTATTGGAGGGGAATAGTTTTCTTAAGGGGACATTGTGCGTTTAGTGGACTCAATTTTTTTCTATCTATTTCATTCTATTTTACATATCCTTGTATGTGTATTACACTCATAATTTTATGTTTATGATATTAATTATTGTTTTTGAGTACATATTTTAAACTCTATTTTTTATATTTCTGCAAAGTTATTGTCATTAGTTATATTGAACATATAGACATATAATACTTATATTCATTGTGCAGAAAATGATTTTTGTACTCAGTTCCAAGAATTTATCTCTTAATATTCTATATTAATTTTTATAACTTAAAAGTATTATACATAAGCTTGCATATTGTCTATTTTTATATTGATATGAAATTTCTCACTTATAATCTATGCAATTTAAATGTTTTTTTATATTACGAAATGCATTTGTATATGTATTCATTCATATTTTCTTCTTTATTTTCCTTTTAATGTTGATTAAAGAACCAATGATTTATTATTTTGTGAATAATTTATTCATTAGAGGTTCTTGAGTTATGTGATAATGACAAATATCAAGTTCATGTTGAAATATTGCTAATATTTTTTTATGAACCTATTTTTCTATTATTTTTAATGTGTGGATATTAGTAAAAAATTAGTTGAAATTCAATGCAATTATTATTTATAATCGTGCGAAGCGCGGGAAAATAACCTAGATGAAAAACTCCCTAATGCCTCTAGGAATAGCTAACTACATGAAAATATCATATCTTTTTCCAAGAGAAGTGTGTGGCCCCACAGTCATTCTTCGCCATGATCAGTTCTAAATTTCGTGTACTCAAGCTTCCAAAAATCTGTTAAGAAATACAAATAAAATAAACAACGGTCATATTACAAAAACAAAAACAAAATAACTTGGATTGTCTCCCAATTAGCAGCACCTAATTTAACGCTACAACACAATAAAGGAAGAGCTCAAAAATATGGTAACAACTCATGAGGTAAGACAAAGAAGATTTATTAAGTGGATAATGAATGATAAAATAAGAATGAAAGAAAAGTATATACATAATGATTGTAGCTGGGTAATAATGCCATAAAAATGCACACGGAAGCATACAACCAAGACAACTTGTTAACGACTAAACCGAGTAGCGAATGAAACAACTGGTACACTCGTAGTAGTTGAGAACAAATCAGTTTTAAGCTATTATGAACAAAGCAAAACAAAGATTTAATTATGTTATCAATCTGTGTTTAAATAATCTTACTGATTCCAGCAAACTTAGCAGAAACACAAAGTTACCAAAGTTTAATGAACCAGTACAAACAGAAGAACATAAATTAATTCACAAAAGATCAAGCCCTACTGAATGCATAGTGTCCCCTTAAGGAAATTATTCACCTCTAGTATGCGAGGTTTGATTTGGAATATGTCCTTCCCGGATAGAAGGATCTCAATCACCAGTGTATTGATACCCAAAACGCTGGTGTCAGCGAGCCACTCAACATAATAAAGTACATGAAGAAATTTTGTGCAGAAAAGAAGAAGTTAGAAAATTTGTAAGGAAAAATTCTGAAGAATCAATGGTATTTATAGCCAAGAGGAACTAATTCCTAAAGGTTGCAAACTTTCAGAATCCACACGATTATTCTGAAAGTCTGTAACCTTTCGAATGGTCATGGCTGTTTCTGAAACTTGTAACCTTTGAGAATAGTCATTTCCAATGGCGGGAAATTTAAATAAAATGGAAAAGTATTTTAAATTAAATGGGTCACGCGCGAATCTGAGTCGGGTCGTAACATTTCAGTTAATCAACTAAAAAATTGAAACTTTTTTGACCATTTAATTTAATGTAATTAATTAAATAAATAATTAACTAAATAATTAAAACAAACTTTGTCTAAAAAATCTCTCGATCGATCATTTTTCAAAGCCAAAGTCGAGCCGAGCCAACGATGTAGCGAGGGGGTCCCTCTTTCCAACCTTTGTAACAATTAATAGGATTATTTCTATATTTAAACTCTTCTATTTTTTTTTCAACAATCGATGAGGGAGAAATGTCTTTTCACTAAAGCATAAGAGGACTTTTCAAGTTTCTCTCTTTTTATCTTCCCTCCATTTCCCATTAACTCTTGCTATATATACAACAATCCCCCACATAAAGAGAGAATGGTAATAACATAAGGAATGAACTGACGAGTGTGTACTTTACAAGCAAGGATCAATTGCATCAGGATAAGTATGTTTCCCTTTGGACTTTCCGTAGTGAAAATATGTCGTCTATACTCGGTTAATTGGTAGATGCAATATCGTTGAACCGTCGAGCTTTGGTGTATACGTAGACAACCATATGTCACATAATTAACCTCTTACTGTTTATAGTTCTTATAGTTGTGTTCGTTTCAGCCATGAACACCTCCTGGTTTTATGAGTGTATAGAGAATAGACTTCTGACATAAAATTCTCTTTGAAGCGGCTTACATTTGACACTCACAGGGGTGATTTCTAACCGTGTCATCTCGTAGATACACTATTTGGTCAAATATGCCAAACTTAGCAAATCATTAAAAACTTTAAGCTTTATTAACTCTTTAACAAGCCTTAAAGTTTTAACCTTGTTCTCGAACATTGTCTTCATCATGAGAATGGATTGAGTTGATTGAAAATGTCGAACCTTCAGTTACAACTTTTTTTCTCCTTGAATCTAGATATTGGGATCTCCATTCTGCTAGATAGAGTTAACGCCATGCTGACTTGTCCAAAGTAGTAAACCCAATCCCTTAGATGGTATTTCAACTACCTCTCTCACTAAGCTTTTCGTTAGTGGATCTGAGACATTATATCTTGACTTCACATAGTCAATTGTGATAATTTCAGTAGAGAGCATTTGTCTTACGGTGTTATGTCTTCGTTGTATATGACGAGACTTCCCTATCATGCCCCGAGTCTACACCCTGGACGTGGCTGGCACCCAATGACCATTGCATGACTTACTTAACTCAGTGGAATACTTAACTTAACTCAATTATGAAATGAGAACATTCTTAAAGGAAATACTTAAAACATAATTGTCAGGCCAAAATGTCACTTGTATTCTCATAGCAAAACATCTGCAATTCAAGGAAGAGATTCAAACTGACTATCTGACTGTCTATAAATTCTCTACACAATACTAAGATGGATGTTGGGACAGGCCCCACAACATCCTATAAATTAAAAACTAGATAGCGAATAAAAGTGTCCTCCAGAATGCAAGGAGGCTCACCACTGAATATGAATGCTCAACTGGATCAACGAGGCGATGGGTGCTGATCCTGGTTACCTGCGTCTGCATCATAAGACGATGCATGCCAACTTACATCAGTACATTGAATATACGAGTATGCAAGTTGGAATGCTAAACAACAACTTAAAGTTTGAAAGAATAAATAAGAACTTACCTTGACTTTGCTCAACTCATGAAATACTAACTCAATATATGCAGTAAGGACACATGCAATATATAATAAAAACTTGTAAAAGTAGAATAAACAACTTAGTTCATTAAAGATAATACAATAACAACCTCAACTTTACTTATAATGAAAGTAATATAGTTTCTGTGGGAAATTCTCAAACCGACAATCATCACTATGAGCCTAAGGGATGGTACAACGTCTTACCTCACGTTGCAAAAGGACCGCTCTTTAACTTGTCATCAGTATAGAACCTGAACTACTAATTGGATCCACTAGTCTATGCTTAAAAGCACTAAGTAATCATCTAAAAAGTATGAACCTTTGTCTGTCCATGTTGGCTAAATGGTTTATGGTGGCTTGAGTTAATATGAACTAGCATCCCCATATCGGTGCTCAATACTACTCCCAAAATACTTAGCTCATATGTTTTAAAAACAACTTCTTCTCTGGTTTGAGATAATTGCTCAAACTTAGCTTTAAAATCTCTCTTGGAAATCATAGTTTCTTCTTTACTAAAAGCTCGCCAAAGGCTTTGTTGTAAGTCTAGCTTCCTTTCTTGCTCAAAATGTGAAAACATTTGTAACTCTGGAATACTTAGTTCCCTTATAAATTTTGAGAACTCAACTCTTAACTCTTTGCTTAACTTGAAACTTAACTCTTAGGGAATACTTAGTTCCCTTATAACTTTTGAGATTTAAAATCAACTCATTACACTTTTCTTAACTTGTAGCTTGAGCCTTAAAACAAAGTAAAATTGTTTGTTTAAGACTCTTGAAAATTTTAAGGACTTACTTTGGCTTGTTTCTAAACTTTTAAACTTGACTCTTAACTTCTGTAACTTTGATCTTACCTTTCCTTGAATTGGATTATGGATTCAAGGATCATGATCTCATGTTTATGTATGATTTCATGATGTTTTGATGTACCTTAGAGTGTTGAAATCAACTAAGAAACATAGGTACATCACTTAGGAACTAGTACGGAAAGATGGGGAAGAATGGGGCTTCGAGGTGGCCCTGACGCTGTGAAGGGCGCGGAGTGCCAGAGCTTGACAGACAAACACTGTCCTCAGGCGCTTTGTCTGGTGTAGTGCACCAGAGCCTGACAGACAGAGTCTGTCCGGAGGGGCTCTGGTTGGCGCGGCGCCCTAGGGCGTATTAGACGAGATTTTCAATTTTTCTTCTCCGATTTTCATCTCCAAACCTTATAAACTCCCATGGATCTTTCCCCAAACACTTAGGATCACTAATATTCTCAATATCAAATCGATTATGACTCGCAAAACAACCCAGAAAATGAACCAAAAACAATTAAAGGTATACTCCAACTCAACCAATAAGAATCCAACAATTGTTCATCAAGAACTTCGATGTTCATCATTCAATTTACTCTAAATGTCGATGAATTAAACACATTGGTGTGTGGGTGAAAGAACCCAACATAAATAGATCTCAAATACCTTATAGATATCACCCCCGATGAATTCCACTCGATGATCTAGGTGTTCTTGATGAATTCTTGGCCTTTTCTCCTTTCTCCTTCTTCTTTTCTCTTTTCTCCCAAGCCCTAAGCGTATTTCAATTTTTCTAAATCTGACTTCCTGATTAGTTTACCCCTAATTAACCCTCAAAGTAAATTAGGAAATAGTAGGGTGAAAAGACTACTTTACCCTTACTAAAATCCGGATTGAACTTTCCTCAAACCAACAATTCCGATAGGCATTTATCCCTCATACGATATTGAAAATGCGCAAACTCGGCGGCGTTGGAAAGATATCTCCAAGGACTTTCTAACCATATAAAGAACTGATTCTAACTCATCATGATCTAGATGTTATGGCCGTTTTAAAATGGTTAAAACTCATTTTTTTACACTTAGGAAATTTCTCAGATTTTTCCTATTCTTTCCAGAAGTGATTATTTTTGGTTTCTTAGCCCATTCCTAGCTATTTTGAGTACGAGATTTTACAATATCTCCCCCTTGGGAAAATTTGTCCTCGAATGAGAATTCTTTTACTAAGCTAAGGATAGCAAACTCATTTCAGCACTCAACAAACAAGTGCAAGTAATAACATGCTTACACATAGTCTTATAAAGTGCTAAGAAGAGGATTTAGTACCTTGATCTGCATTCTCTCCGGATTCAAAGAGATGTGGATATCTCTTTTTCATATCCTCCTCAGCTTTCCAAGTCTCTTCTTCAACGAATTAGTTCCTCCAAAGGACCTTGACTGATGCAACTTCCTTAGTTCTCAACTTGCGAACTTGGAGATCTAGAATCTGAACTGGAATCTCTTCATAGGACAAACTATCCTTAATCCCAACATGCTCAGTTGGTACAATCAATGAAGGATCACCTACACACTTCTTGAACATCGAAATATGGAATACCGGATGAACTGCTGCTAACTCTTGTGGTAGTTCCAACTCATAAGCTACACTACCAACTCTCTTGGATATTTTATAAGGTCTAATATACCGTGGACTAAGTTTCCCTTTCTTACCAAACCTCATAACCCCCTTAATGGATGAAACCTTGTGATATAACCAATCGTCCACCTCAAACTCTAACGGCCTCCTCCTAACATATGTGTAGGACTTTTGGAGACTCTGTGCCGTCTTCAACCTCTCTTGAATCACTTTCACTTTCTCCATGGCTTGGTGAACTAGATATGGTCCTATCAACGCTACTTCACCAATTTTTAGCCACCCAATAGGAGATATGCATCTTCTCGTATAAAGAGCTTCGTATGGAGCCATTTGGATACTCGAATGGTAGCTATTGTTGTAAGGAAACTCAATGAGATGTATGTTATCATCCCAATTCCCTTTGAAATCAATCACATGAGCCCTCAACATATCTTCTAAAGTCTAGATTGTACGCTCCGCCTGTCAATTTGTCTGAGGATGAAAATCAGTGCTTAAGTTCACCTTTGAACCTTAACCTTACTGGAAAGAACTATGCATTAAATTATGCACCTGTATCTGAAATAATGGAAACCGGAACTCCATGAAGTCTTACCACTTCTTGAAGGTACAATTTAGCATAATCCTCGGTCGAATAGGTAGTTTTTACGGCAAAAAATAGGCTATTTTGTCATTCTATAGACAATTACTCAAATAGAATCATGTTGCATGCGAGATCTTGGATAGCCTGTGATGAAGTCCATATTAATCATCTCCCATTTCCATTCTGGAAGATATATAGTCTGAGTCAAACCTCTCAGCCTCTCTGGAGTTCTACTTTCACTATCTGGCAATTCGGGCACTAGGCAACAAACTCAACAATATATTTCTTCATGTCTTCCCACCAATATCTCTCTCTCAAATCGCGGTACATCTTGGTGAACCCGGATGAATGTAATATCTGGAGCTATAAGCTTCCTCCATGATCCTCTCTTAGTGTCTATCCACCCTAGGTACACACACCCTACCTTGATGCTTTAGCACACCATCTCCCCCTTGTTCAAAAGATAATACTCATTGTTTATGAACATTTTCCCTCAAGTCAAGCAAAATGAGATCTTGTTATTGTTTCTCTTTCACCTCTGACACTAAGGATTACTCAGCCCCATTGGTCACCACTATTCCTCCTTCTGTGGAATCCATAAATCTGACTCCCAGGTGTGAAAGTCTGTGCACATCTTTAGCAAACTCTCTCTTTTCTTCTTCAACATAGGTGGCACTTCTCATGGATAACCTGCTTTGAGCATCGGCAACCACATTATCCTTACCTGAGTAGTAAAGGATACTCTTGATTAATTCTAACCACCTCCTCTTTCTGAGATTTAGCTCCTTCTAAGTGTGAACACATATTGGAGGCTCTTGTGATAAGTGAATATGTCAACATGAACACCATAAAAGTAGTGACGCCATATATTCAAAGCAAAAACTACTACAGTCAATTCTAAGTCATGAGTCAGATAATTCTTATCATGAACCTTTAATTGTCTGGAGGCGTAAGCTATAACCTTGCCATTCTGCATCAACACGCAGCCCAAACCAACTCTCAATGCATCATAGTATAGCACAAAACCTTGTGTACCCTCTGGTAAGGTCAAAACCGGAGCGGTAGTTAGTCTCTTTTTCAATTCCTGAGAGTTTTTCTCACAAGCCTCAAACCATTGAAACTTGATTTTCTTCTGAGTTAGCTTGGTCAAAGGAGACGATATATATGAAAACCCTTCGACAAATCTCCTATAATAGCTAGACAAACCCAAGAAACTCCTTATATCTGTTAGAGATCTTAGTCTAGGCCAACTCTAAACTACTTCTATTTTTGGGTATAAACTCTAATCCCATCACCAGAAATGATGTCGCCCAAGAATGCCACAAACTCAAGCCAAAACTCACACTTGGAGAGCTTGGCATATAGATTCTTATCTTTCAAAGTCTGAAGAACAAACCTGAGGTGACTAGCATGATCTTCTTCATTCCTTGAACAAATCAATATGTCATCAATGAAGACGATGATAAACATATCTAAATAAGGTTTGAATACTTTGTTCATAAGATCTATGAATAATGCAGGCGTGTCACGCCCCGAGCTACCCCTGAGACGCGGACACGAGACCTAGTACCACAAGTGATCCTAATTTAACCCTGTTGGAATGACCATGAGCATACTAAAGATAATATACTAACGCGGAAGCTAAATCATAATTAAAATTAAAAAATAGGGAATATCCATGTACTATAACTGAAATATATGAAACTGATGAGTTTAATACAAAGAAGTTATTAACTCAATACTAAGCTGAAACTAACTATGTCTAAAAATAGCCTCTAACTGACTAGAAATGCTAGGACAGGACTCAGCTAAGTCTAGCAAAAACTGAAACTAAAGGACTAAAATATTTAAATAAACTCATGACTATTGTCATCGGAGAATGAGGACTCACCACTGATTCTGCTGAACATGAGAGCGGAAATCGATGTAAGCATTATCTAGATGCTGAGAACCTGAACCTAAATCACGAGAATATGTAGCGCACGTATATGTCAGTACTTAAAAGGTACTGAGCATGTAGGATAGAGTAAAGCTTAAATAAAACATAACTGAACAAACACAAGAGCAAGTATAATATTCTGAACATGATATACTAAATTCTGAGCTAACTAGATGCAATGACCAAATTTATGACATGCTGAGACTCAATACTAACTGAATTGTAAATATGGTCAATGCAATAGAGTCTGACTGAACTGTGGGAGCTACTAATAACCGATAAGAAAACCACATGAGCTAAATATGGAGTACGATGTATACGCCCCATCGAGAGGACTCAATATACCCTGCCAGAGATATAAAGGCATGCTGGCATGATCACTAAACTGATGCCCACAAAGGGGACTTACATCCTACTTGGCTAGTATTTCTGGGACTATTTGGGTACGCTAAACCCTAGTCCAACTCGGTATTATGCTACTCCCAATAGATTAAGTGATTAACATATTATGACTAAACTTATGTAAATATTGGATAGCTCAAACTGAACATGCAAACTGAGAATGCAATAATTAATCTGATAATGATGCATTTATAATTGAGGCATATATATATGAAGTAACTGAAATATATGAACTAGCATGTGTAATTCAAGAACTAAAGAAATACATAGCTAGGGTTCTGAAATTCATGAAATAAACTGAGTAATAACATGGTGATATGATTTGGAACATATAACTAGCTAATTCATGATGATCTAATGAAGTCCTAGAAACCCTAGGTCTATTCATGATAAGGGAATCAAGAATCTGATTGATAACTAGAGACCTAATGGGTAAAAGAAACCCACTAGTGAAATACCACATACATGGTGATGATATCCACGGAGAAATCTTTAGATTTCGGGGCTGGAACTGATGGAACCTTACTGCGTTCTTGAACTAGGGTTCTTGACCTATTTCTCCTCTTTTACTTCTAATTTTCTAAGTTTTTATTAATGATTTGACTTAGGTGAGTTTTAGTTATGTTTCTAGGATTAAACTGACTAAAACCTCATGATTTAAGGTTTAAACGATGTATCTTAGAGGTTAAATGAAATAGAAAAAGACCAAAAGACACCTAAATTAACTGCTATCGGAGTGACCGACGACCTAGACTGACGGGCCATCGTTCAATTGACGGTTGATAAACTCACATTACACTTCCCTAAAGAAGTATAAGCGGTCGTAATCAAGTAAAGAACCCAACTAGTAGGTTGGGATCGATCCCACGAGGAAAATGGTTTAGACTTAACTTCAATATACAATTATGTCTATTTAGCCAAGATTTTTCCAAAAACAGGTAATTAAAAGGGGGGGGGGGGTTTGTGAAACAAGTTTCTTAACCACTTCTAAGTTAACAAGTGAATGAAAGTAAATGATGAGTTTTTATCGAGTTGTGAGACTAACTACGGTATATGTGTTCATCATAGTTCATAACATTGTATCCCTAGCAATAGCAATTCTTCCCTAGTGTTTTGCATGTAAAGTGATAAGTTATGTATTTCTAAATTCTTGGTCCGGAATCTAGAGAATTTCACCCCATACCTTGGTCCGGCTATGTGTGTATAAGTTACTAAGCCTTACCTTTACTTCATATCAGATATCATAATCGATGTATGGCTTAGTTATTACTTCGCACCAACCGACACTAGCCTATTAGATAGTATCCCACTAAATCTATGTTGATAATTCTTTTCCTATTACTACCTCCTTGGTCCGGCAAGTAGAAAGAAGACGAGTTCTAACGTTGGCCACCGTTAAAAAGACTTCTAAGCGAAAGAATTATCAATACATGCAAGAACCTATTTGAGAATTGCTTATTTTCTAGGTTTACATTGTTAATTACCCATGCTTCCCACAACCCTAGTTGTGTATTTAGTTACCCATGCAAGCAAGATCACAATTCATAATTTTTAAGGAAGAAATCATGAACTTACTTCAATAATAAGAATAAAACCACAAAATCAAGTTGAAATTGCAAGATAAATCTTCAAACCAAATCCAGAAATTGAATTCTTGCAAAAGTTTGCAATAATCAATCTCCAAAACAAAATAAGAATAATACTAACAATGTCTAACCCAAAAAACGAGGTTTTAATCCCTATTTATAGAAAACATTGTCCTAAATTAAAAGGAATTTAAAATAAGGAAAATTTGTCCAAAAACGCGACATTGATCGACGACCCCTGCTGACGAACCGTCGATGGAACGATGGTCTATCGACTTCCTCCGTTAGTCCAAACTCTGAATATTTTTCTCTCCTTTAGATTATTTTTCTCTCCTTTAGATGGTACCTTCTCTGGATCAATCGACGGACCAACAGCACGGTCCGTCGATGCACCTACGGTCTGTTGATGCTCTCCGTCACTCCATCCTTAGAATTTCTCCAACTTCGGATAATGAAACTATCTCTGATCAAATCAATGGTTTGCCAATACGGTTCGATCAATCGACGGACCGTTGATCCCTTCCGTAGTTCCACACTTGGTCAGATTTCCCCGATTTTCTCCATCAAGTTGAATTGCAATCGACGGTCACCACCTACAGACCGTCGATTGAACGACGGGCCGTCGATGACCTTCTTAGGTCGTTTTTCTGCACTATTTTCTAGTTGCCTTCTGCGTTTTTATTTTGGACATCTTTCTTGCAAAACAACCATAAAAACATGTTAAAACTACTACAAAATGGCTCTAGACACACACAACTCTTAAGCAAAATACATTGAAAGCACCGTGAGACCACAATACATCAACACCCTAAACTTAAATTCGTTGTTTGTCCTCAAGGGACACACTATGACTCAAAACCACAATTGTAGAAAATTATACTCTTTTAAGCTTTCGTAATCACATGGCTATCAATCCCAACTCTTTCTTTGATTTAGTGCATGCGTACACTCTCAGTTTTAAACAAGCTAACTCATGTGGATCACACCATTAACACAAAATCACCAGGCACAAACACTTCTACTGTTTTTCCTCTCACCAAGGTACCAACTTTCCGACATTGCAACTAGTGCCCTCACTTCAAAATAAATCCTCATTTTTTGCATAGTGATTTTAAGTTTGGGTACAAGGATCCTTATTCAACACTCACGCTCGAGAACAAGTTCATACATAACTAGTACTCGTCGCCATAGGCTTGCCTTTATTTTCTCTGCTTAGGTTAACCACACTATACTCTAGGATACCGGTAGGACTTTCTTGGCTTGTAACGTCGACTCAGGGTCAGGTTTGGTACATTTGGGTATATTTTTAGTGACTTTTTACCCTCCTTGACATTTTCGCTAAGCTTCCTACCTCTTTTTATTGCCTTTTACGCCCTACTTTTCTTTGTTTTTCATCTTTTCTTTGCTCCCCTTCTTTTTGGATATGACTCATATTTATTTTTCAACTTTTTCAAACTCTTTTCTTTTTTTTTCATTTTTTATTCACATTGATAATTTAACCAAGTCACATTTTTCACTTGCTTTCTCTTTTCTTTTCAGCATTCAACTATTTTCATACCCATTTTTGGGTTCTCACACATAATATCCACCCTCAACTCATGTCTTTTCCATGAGTTGAGGTACACAATAACCGAGGTTGGGTCAATGCCAAGACGAGGTTATTTTCTGCATTATCCACCCTCAACTTAGGCTTTTGGCCTAAGTCGAGGTGAACATGTCCAAGGAGGGACCGAAGCCAAAACATTAAACCCTGCAAAGGTGAGTTGGTAAGAAAAAATAGGTCTATTATAAGCTCAACAGATTTGGATCAAAAAAGGGATAAAGCTTCCGTTTGGTTAAATTCATTTAGGCTAGATGTTTGCTAATTCGAATAAGGGCCTATGATCCGTTCTTAGTATTCTAACACAGATTCCCTTTGCAAGACTAACCGGGCAAGTTCTAGCTAGGTGCTAACTGTTGAACACTCCAAATTCCTCACACTCTCTTGACACCTCATTACACTATCATATTGTCAGATTTCCCAGTTAGGTCTTAGTAAAGGGTTATGCAGCGGGTGCCTATCTATGTCATGCTTAGAGCCAACACATTCAACTGATTTTCAACTATTCATGCAAGCATTTTCTAGGAAGGGATGTCATTTAAATTCAGCCATCATTCTTCATCTTTCATGTTTTTATACTTTGTACAAATAACGACATGCCGGTTCAATAGAAAATTAACCAGTCTCTTGGGAAAAAAGAACACAGGCAAAAAAACCCAAGAGAGGATTGTGAGTTGCGCTACTCAAACTTCACCCTAGCACTCACTTTCCATTTACCCCACCCCCAACAAAAAGAGCATGATATTGTCCCCAATGCATAAAAAAACATAAGTACAGGGTGGTAGGTGAAGCAAACCTGTGGTGCATAGCACCGATGATCTCTCAACAAGTAGGCGGGTCCGATTTCTTGGATCCCGCAACATCAGTGCTAGGGTCACCCCCAGTGGTGCCTACATCAATCTCCGTACCATTAGTGGTGCTCCTCTCACTGGTCACCGGTAGGGAACTAGATGCCCTAGTAGCCATCTCTCGTGCCCTAATGAGGTGGGCTTTCTCATCTACCAAAGCAGTCCTCCTAGCAACCTCGAGGTCCGTCCTCTCTTTATTCCTCACACGGGCATCATCTCATATATTAGTAGAGCGGCTAGAACAGTACCTCTTTGCACTACCACGTGGCTCAGGATGCGGCTCAGCACAAGGCTTGAACAAAGTGTCAAGCATTGTGTCCTCTGCGAACTCAATCGGCACACTCTGCGGCTCCATACCCCTCATCTCTAGAATGGCATCTACATCAGCACGCAAACTATTAACCATCTCCTGAAGAGTAGTGAGGTCTATCGTGCAGGCTGGGTGGGCTAGTACACGAAGCTCGAAGGCATCTAGGCGTTGATGTACCGTTGAATTTTCTGCTCAGTCTGCTGAGCCACCCTCTTCTCAATCCGGTCCTCAGCCTCAGCGATGAACTTCTACATCCAAGGCTGCATGTGGTGAAGTAGGGTGGCCATCTATGCCTCTAACTTCTGTACCCACGCTAAAGGAACCAGTGTTGTAGATGGCCGTGTAGATTGGGATGAGCTGGGGGCCCTACTGGCAGCATGAGTGGAGTCACCCGGGGTGGTATCAGCAGGCTCAGATGTAGCAGGATCAGCCTTTTGGGCTAACTCTACCGTCTCCACCTAATTCTCGCTCAATTGGGGCACCTCAATCCTTGGCCCTCTCTGTGGCGCTGCTACATTGGCCTCATCCCTGATGAGACCTATATAGACTGTCCCCGTCGGGTGACGAAGTGTGTCACAATGCCAAATGGGTACCCCAGCCTTCTTGCAAAGCTGGAAGATCATACAAGCAAAAGGGTAAGTAGTAGAGGTCTTGAAAGCCCTCTTGATCAGCACCTTAGCAACATCTATCTCTAACCCCGCCACCAAGGCTGCTACCAACACCGCTCTATCCCAAGTAAGAACATTATCAGTATTTGTCAATGATAGATTGTGTCAAACTACCAACTAGAAGAACTTGGTCGTGAATGTGAAGGTGGCCTTCTTAATCAACCCTCAGGGCTCTAACACCCAGTCGACCCTCTCACCATCAGTCGCCAGATGTTGGTCCAGTCACCTCTTCATAGACTCTTTCTGCTCTGCGGTCCTATGAAACACGCAAATTTTGACCATCTCCCACCTTTAGTCGATTTCTGGAGTAATAGGGGCCTATTATTTCTCAGTGGTGGGGCCATTCAGGAACCAACAGAGGGTGGCCTCCAAAATATCAACCCGGCAGCCCCGTACTATAATAGAGGTGAGCGGGTGTTGTTTGGTAGGTCTCGCCCGCCTATCAATGGAGCCCCTAAGAGTAGCCACATAGGAAGCTTAGAACTCCCCAACTATCTCTTCGCTATAGGACCCCAAGCTCTGCGCCATCCACTCAAACTTGTGCTGGTTGAATAATCAATGCACCTCGAGGACTGTATATAATCTCCCCATAAGAACCAGACTTCAACAATTTAAGGGTAGATCAATCTACGGACCCCATTGACGGACCATCGATCGTACTGTTGGCCTAGGACAGATTTCAGGCCTTTTTGAAAGATCAACGTTTTGGACAATCTTTTTACCCACGCGAATGTAGACAAACATAATACCACCCACAAAAACGTATTCGTTATTCCTAGAGTTTCGGTTTCATATTATTTGTGTTATAATTTATTCACACTACAAAAACCTAAGTCGGATATTCTATCACTATAGAGAAAATCACATTATAGGCAGACTAATAAGAGATGCAACCACATTATTTCATTCCGATGGACTTAATACACGAGTTATTATCATGCAATATCAATTAATTTAGTCCCTCAGTAAAGACCCATATCCGAATTTCTATTAAACAACTAAGAACGGGTATTCAAAGTGTAAAATTGAAATACCTTCAATTCGTAGTGCTGTGGTTGTGATATGAACTTTAAACAGTAGTCTACGCGCCCTAACTTTGATCATCGGACGAAACAACAGGGAAACAAGAGAGATTGGGAAGGGAGAGTTTGGGGGATTTGGAAGATTCTGATTTGGGATTGATATGAAAGTTTGAAAGTATGATGGTGTGTGAAAAAGGAAGGAAATAATGGAAGAAAATGGTTTAGGAAGGGAATTTTAAAAGACTTGAAGGTGGAAATGAATGTAAACTGTTATATCCTTTAATATTACCGGCCGGGTCGGGTCGGGTCCCTGGCAATTTGGACCTATGAACCCCCGTTGACGGTTCGTACGTCAGTCGACGGTCTGTTGTCTAGGACCGTCATTTGCATCTAGACTTAGAAAATTTAAGAGACATACCTCGGATATGCAGACACCATCAATGGTCTGTCGATTTAACGACGACCCGTCGATGGGGTTCGTAGATCTGTGCACAGACCATTTTTCTACAGAATTTTGTTTTGGTCCCTGCACATGTAATATCCATTAAGCTATTCTTTTTGTATTTTTCTGGACATTTTTAATACACGAACCCTACACTAATCTCTATCCAACAATAGCACTCAGGCAAGAATGAAATGATATTAGAAACAAAATGAAATACGAAAATATGACTATTCCTACAAAGAAAATAAAATCTATCGTTGGCTAGAGTATACACCTTGGGTTGCCTCCTAAAGAGTGATTGATTTAATGTCAATGAACGGTGCAGGATCCTTGATTACTCAGACTTCATCAAGATAATAGGCCTTAGCCACTTCATGGACGCTCTCCGCATGCCCAGGTAGGTATTAATCCTTTGCCCGTTGACTGTGAACTTTGCATTCTCCAACTCAGAAAACTCATAAAACAGCCCAGAAAAATGAATAAAAAACAATTAAAGGTATACTCCAGCTCAACCAACAATAATCCAACAATTGTTCATCAAGAAATTCGATGTTCATCATTCAATCTTCTCTAAATGCGTTGAATTAAACACATTGGTGTATGGGTGAAAGAACCCAACACAGAAAGATCTCACATACCTTATAGGGATCACCCCCGACGAATTTCACTCGATGATCTTGGCGTTCTTGATGAATTCTTGGTCGTTTCTCCTTTCTCCTTCTTCTCTTCTCTCCCAAGCCCTAAACGTATTTCAATTTTTCTAAATATGACTTCACGATTAGTTTTACCCCTAATAAACCCTTAAAACAAATTAGGAAATAGTAGGGTGAAAAGACTACTTTACCCTTACTAAAATTCGGATTGAACTTTCCTCAAACCAAAACCCAACTTCCGATACGCATATCTCCTCATACAATATCGAAAATGCGCAAACTTGAAAGAACTAATTCTAACTCATCCTCATCTAGAAGTTATGGCTTTTTGAAAATGGTCAAAACTCACTTTCTTAAACTTAAGGAAATTTTTTCAGATTTTTCATATTCTTTGCAGAAGTGATCATTTTTTGTTTGTTAGCCCATTCCTATCTATTTCAAGTTACGAGATATTACATTCCCATTGTAATGACACTCCATACCCTACCTATTTCTACTTGACTATCACAATGTATGCAAATAGGTCCCACAGGTTTGGGACAAAAAGGAATATCCTCAAGGAAATTCCGGAGCCATTCAACTTCTTCACAAGTCTTATATAATGCAATAAATTCAGATTCCATTGTGGAGCGAGTGATACATATTTATTTGGACGCTTTCCAAGAGACTGCTCCTCTACCAAGTGTAAACACATAACCACTTGTGGATTTCACTTCATTTGACCTGGTGATCCAATTTATATCACTATATCCTTCAATCACGGCAAGATATTTATTATAATGCAAATCATAGTGTTGTGTATGTTTCAAATACCCCAACACCACGTTTCATTGCCATCCAATGAGTATGATTCGGATTACTAGTGAACCGACTCAGTTTGCTAATAACACATGATACATATGATCATGTAGAATTCATAACATACATCAAACTTCCCAACACTCTGGCATATTCCAATTGAGAGTCACTTTCACCTTCATTCTTTTGATTGTAAAGGTTAAATCAATTGGAGTTTTGACAACATTGAAATTCAAGTACTTGAACTTATCCAGTACTCTTTCAATATAATTCGATTGAGATAATGCTAGTCCCTGAGGAGTTTTGAGAATCCTGATCCCTAAGATCAGCAACTCCTAAGTCCTTCATATCGAACTTGCTGGACAACATATGCTTAGTAGCATTTATATCGTCAATATATTTACTCATTATTAACATGTCAACAACATACAGACAAATGATGACTTTATGATTAGGAATGTTTTTAACGTAAACGCACTTATCACATTCATTAATCTTGAATCCATTTGTCAACATTGTTTTGTCAAATTTAGCATGTCATTGTTTGGGTGCTTGCTTGAGCCCATAAAGCGACTTCACAAGTCTACACATTTTCTCTTCTTTACCTGGAACTACAAACCCTTCATGTTGTTCCATGTAAATTTCTTCCTTCAACTCTCCATTAAAGAAGGTTGTCTTTACATCCATTTGGTGGATTTTAGAATCATACACTGCCGCTAGTGCTATTAACATCCTAATTGATGTTATCCTTGTTACTGAAGAGTATGTGTCAAAGTAGTGCAGACCTTTCTTTTGTCTTCATCCTTTGACTACAAGTCTAGCCTTATATTTGTCAATAGTCCCATCAACTTTCATTTTCCTTTTAAGATCCACTATGATCCTAAAGTTTTATTTCCAGGAGGAAGATCAGTCAATTTTCAAGTATGATTACTCAGAATTGATTTGATCTCACTATTGACAGCTTCTTTCGAATAAGTTGACTCAGACGAAGACATAGCTGCTTTAAATGTTTGATCTCATTTTCAAGCAATAGTGCCACAAAATTTGGTTCGAAAGAAGTGGGTTTCCGTTAGTGAGTGCTATGCCTAGAATCCTCATTAAGTAGTGTATTTTTTGTTGATTCTTCCCATGGTTGTTTAGGTCTTTCACTTGTCGACTCACATTCAAATTATATGGATAAATGTATTCAAAGAACTTTGCGTTATCTAACTCAATTATCGTATTAAAATGAATCTCAAGATTATCAAATTTGTGAACCAAAAACAGACAAGCCTTACTGTTCACAGCATGTCTAATAAATACACATTCTACCTATTTGGGTCCAATTTTCACCCTTTTGACTATAGAACCTCTACTTTGGCTAGACACCGTCACACTTTGAAATATTTCAAGTTTGGTTTTGTTCCTTTCTACAACTCATATGGAATTTATTGTGTTTTGCTACGGGTACCCTATTGAGTATCTTATTAACCGTAAGGATGGCTTCCCCCGAAAGGTTTCGCGGTTAACCAGAATTGATTATCAGAGAATTCATCATTTTCTTTAATGGTCTGTTCTTCCGTTCCGCCAAACCATTTCACTGTGGTGTATAGGGTGCAGTATTTTGATGAATAATACCATATTTCAAACATATCTCTACAAAAGGAGATTTGTATTCTCCATCCTTATCACACCAAATCATTTTTATCTTTAGATTCAATTGATTCTCTACTTCATTTTTGCATTTCTTAAATGCATCAATTGTTTCATCCTTACTGTTATGTAAATATAAATAAAAAAATCGAGTGCAGTCGTCAAAAAAAGTTATAAAATACTTTTTCCCACCACGAGAAGATGTTGACTTCATATCGCATATATAACTTTGAATTAAGTCTAAAGGTTTTGAATTCTTTTCAACAGACTTATAAGGATGTTTAACAAACTTACTTTCTACATAAATTTCGCATTTGAAATTTGGCAATACTTCTAAAGTAACCAATTTTCGCAAGGCTTTATAATTTACATGTCACAAACGGGCATGTCTTAAATCATTTGACTCCAATAAGAAAACAGAAGCAACATTCTTATTAATACTGTCAATAATCATTACATTCAATTTGAAGAGTCCCTCAGTGAGGTATCCCTTTCCTAAGAACATCTCATTTTTACTTATTACAGCTTTGTCACTAACTAGGACACACTTAAACTCGTTCTAACGAGCAGTTTAGAATAAACTAAATTCTTCCTAATAGTAGGAATGTGTAGAACGTTGTTCAAGTTAACACCTTGCCAGATGTCATTTTCAATATTACTTTTCCAGTTCTTTGAATCCTTGTTGTTGTTGTGTTCCCCATGAACAGATCTTCATCGAACTCAGCAGGAGTGTACGTTGCAAAGACTTCTTTCGCAGAGCAAATATGTTGAGTGACACTTGAGTTGAGTTGAGAAACCACTCCTTGGGATTTCTAACTAAGTTACACTCCGAGATCATTGCAAAAAGGTAATCTGCATCTTCTATCTCTTCCATAATGATTTCTTGACTTTTTCCTTTATCTTTGTTCTTTCTTGGAGCACAACAGTCAGAATACTTGTGACCAACCTTACCACATTTGTAACAGCTGTCCTTGAATTTCTTCTTGGCCTCTTCTGACTTTTGTCTGTTGGACTTATTTCTCTTTTTGCCATTGGTTTGATCTTCTTCAACAATATTAACTCCAATTATTGTCGAACTCTTACGAGACTTATTTTTGGCGGTCTTATTATATTCCTCAATCTTGAGACGAATTACAAGATCTTCACACTTCATTTTCTTATGTTTGTGCTTTAGATAATTATTGAAGTTATTCCACGAAGGAGGTAACTTCTCAATCATTACAGCTACTTGAAACGCTTCATTAACTACTATGGCCTCAGCAGTCAGATCATGCAAAATAAGTTGAAGCTCTACACTTGTAATCCAACAGTTTTACTATCTGACATTTTATAGTCTAAAAACTTTGCGACCACAAAATATTCCAAGCATGCATCTTCTATCTTATATTCTTCTCAAGAGCATCCCACAATTCTTTCGAAGTTGTCATTACACTATAGACATTATATAAGTCATCTTCTAAAACACTAAGAATGTAGCCTTTACATAGGAAGTCTGCATGTTTTCATGCTTCAATAATCATGAACTTTTCTCTGTCTAACATATCAACAGACACTCGTTAGTAAATTTCTGTAGACCAATAGTGGTAAGCCAGAAAAATACCCGTTTTCATGCTTGTGGTACAACAGTTCGGGTTGGTATAGAAACAACGACCGTCATGTTATTGTCTGCTATTTCAGAATCTGTAACAAACAAAATTGGATACAGATGGCTCAGTAAGCAATATTTTAAACTGCAAACTTAATAAGAGTATAAAACCACGAAGGTTTTTGTCTCTACCAGAAACACAAATTAAACAAAAAAAAAATTCTTTAAGATTATTATCAATCTGTATTTCCATAATCTTACTGATTCCAGCAAACTTAGCAGAAACTCAAAGTTACCAAAGTTTAATGAACCATTAAGAACAGAAGAATAGAAATTAATTCACAAAAAACTAAAATGTATAAATATACAAGAATCTGGAAAATCATAATGGAAAAAGATCAAGTCCTACTGAATGAATAGTGTCTCCTTAAGGAATTTATTCCCCTCTAGTATCCGAGGTTTAATTTGGAATATGTCCTCTCAGTATAAAATGATCTCAATCACCATTGTATTGATACCCAAAACGCTGGTGTTAGCGAGCCACTCAACCGTAGTAAAGTATACGAAGAAACTTTGTGTAGAAGCTTTGTGCAGAAGAAGAAGAAGAAGAAATACAAAAATTTGTAAGGAAAAATTCTGAAGAATCAATGGTATTTATCTGGTTCCAAAAATTTTTAACCTTTCAAAATTCACACGGCCATTCTTGAAAGTTTTCAACCTTTCAAACGGTCATGGATGCTTTTGACAGTTGCAACCTTTCATAACAGTCATTTCCAACAGCGGAAAATTTAAATAAAACAGGAAAGTATTTTATATTAAACGGGTCACGAGAAAATCCCATTTGGGTTGGAATGTTTCAATTAATCAACTAAAATATTGAAATGTTTCAGTTAATCAGCTAAATAATTGAGAACATTTTGGTTATCAAGTAATTAATTGAAAATGGTTTGGCCATTTAATTTAATTAATTAAATAAATAAATAATTAACTAAATAATTAAAATAACTTTGTTCAAAAAATAATCTCTCGATCGATCATTTTCCAAAGCCTAAGTCGAGCGAGTGACGACGACGACGCAAAGGGGTCCTTCTTTCCAACCCTTTTAATAATTAATAGGAATGTTAATATATTTAAACTCTTCTATTTTTTTTCCACCACAGATGAGGGAGAAATGTCTTTTCACTAAATCATAAAAGTACTTTTCAAGTTCCCAACTTTCAAAATTCATCTCTTTTCATCTTCCCTCCATTGCCTATTAACTCTTGCTATATACCAAACAAATTATCCTTAGAACAAGATTTTAGTGACTGACATCTAAACTAAAGTTTCAAACATGACATGTTGAACAATAGGACAAAACATGAAATTAGAAAAAAAATACAGAAGACTAACTACTAGATCAACAAACAGTAGACAATACGAACAACTATTTCATCAACGAGGAAAGTAACACTTAGCCATATTCAAATGTTAAAACCATAACTTTGTATATATGCTACAGAAATTAGAAAATAAACATAGGCAACATGATCACAAAAATTGAAAACTTCGAAACAACAATATCACATGATGCAGAAGAACTCCGGAAAGGGAAAGGGATGTTACCTTTTTTGGGGCAGGAACTGGGACGACGAGCTTGACCGCGAAGAACGTCCACCCTTGTGAGCAAATTCGATGAACTCCAGAAAATAAAACGACTTCGAATTCGAATAGAAGAAACTTAAAACTTTTTTTTAACTCTTTCAAGCTATGTTTTCTTTCTTTTTTCTTCCTATTTTTCTTCCCCTCTGCAGTGAATGAAACAGATAGAATATATAGATGGACATTGGGGGGAAACGGGTGAAGAAGATTGGATTTTGAATTCGAAATTCAAATATTTCTTGGAAAGGAAAACGTTGAAAGGTCTGTCAACAGTACTACAATCTCCAACAGATTTAAGAGGGGAGTCGTTCGATCAGGTTGATAAAGCTACGAGATTTCAACACCTCACAAATCTCAAACGGCTCTTGTACGAGAAGATAAGGAGAGAGAGTAGAGGAACACGTTGGGCTCGAGGTCGCAGTTGCTGTCTGTACCAGTGTACTGTTGGCGCCACGATTTGCTCATTGGATTTGCAACAAGGAAGACGAGTACACGTTGGGTTTCTCGCGTTCTTGGTTCTTGGGGGTTATTTGGTGAAGATATGGGCCGGTTTTGCTGGAGAAAATGGAAAGTGTTGGGCTGATATAATGTAAAATTGGAAATTAAAATGGGCTGATGGGCTGCTGAATGAATTGGAATGTTGGGCCAAGATTTTGGTCAAACTGGATAAAATGGGTCTTAAAAAGGAAGCCAAAATGTGGTCAATTTGACTTAACAAAATAACCACGTAAATTGCAATTTCGACCAAGTTGAGGCAATTGGTTGAATTCGGCCAAAATTAAAATAAGATGAATTAATATAATTAGTTAACAAGTTTCTTAATCTTAACAAAATAAATTAATAAACTTAATTATAAACTAACTAGTTCAAAAATATAAAATATTGATTAAATAAACTAAATCCGAGCATTCAAGTAAAACTAAAACCTTTTTGAGACAATTTTCGAATACTAAATATATAAACAATTATAGACTTTACAAAATATGATAAAATTACTTTAAATGAATTGGAAAATATTTTGAATTTTATAAAGTCAATTTATTTCGAATTGTTGGGAATTTAAGAAGCTCAATGATTAATTTATATTGTGGAGGGTCAAAATTGGGTGTAACAACTAGTAGGTGTGGATTGGTGTTGGTTAAAGGGACCCGTCATGACCTAAAAATGGATGTGATGACACTTGTCTTTTCCCACCAAGATAAGTCAACCTCAACCAAACGAAAATGAAAGAAAAGCAAAATAGAGTGAAAACAAGAACAAGATAAAGCAAAAAACTTATTCTTCTATTAAAAACCCCAAAATCTGATTGTCATGTGTGCAAGCCACTAAATACATAAGTGTGAAATTAAGAAAGAAATACAAGTCTAAAGTTTTGTTTATCAAATTGAACAATGTTTAAGGAAAGAAAAAAAGGGTCCGTCGAATGACAAACAACTACCTCAAGTCCTTGACGAGCCTCGAGATCAATAGAAAGAGAAAGAGATCGATCACGCGATTTTGGGCTCGGAACCTATAAAAATGTAGAAGCAAGGGTGAGTACCAACAACAAAGTACATAGGCAACAACCTACTAAAAAAAGAAACTACCTAGAAAACAATACCCCTTATACTCCAACTGAACCTCCTCAAACTACAACCTATATAGAAATTAGCCCAACCTAGAAATTCTATAATACACGACTCACAGGCCGATACACTGTTCAATCTTTACAAAGACAATAATCAACAAATCAAATAAGTCAATCTCAATGACAAGTAGTTAAGTCGCACACAACAAGTAGATCAATTATAATTCACGTTACGCATAAGCATCAAGTGTATCAAGTCACAATGATCATCACTAGCCAGAATCATTTCCCAACGGCTTATAACACTCTCCGGTAGGACCTCGTCACAACAACGTTCACCAAAAAAGACCTTGGCATCATAAGACACTCCAAGAAAGACCTCGGCAAAATAACACTCTCTGGTAAAGACCTCAGCATAATAAAACTCACCCGTAAAGACTTTGGTATACTAAGACTCGATGGCAAAATACCTCGGCATAATAACACTCATTGACAAAGACCTCGACATAATAATACTTGTCGGTAAATACCTCGACATCATATGTCTCGTTACAGTGTTCAACGATCAAAAATACAAGCAATATCACCCCACATAGAAGAGACAATAATTTTCACAATTCAAGTCCACATTCATGCTTTCAAACAGCATCAATCAATCGATAAAGGTTACATTAAGTCAACTCACATCATCATGTTCAAACTCATGGAACTTTTTATTCTATCCCCTTTTTGTTCATTTAGCTATAGCAAGTGGACAATTTAAAACCTTTACGCCTTTCCCATTACTGCTAACACGTAATCGATCAACAAAGGAAGCATATGAATTCAAATCAAAATATAATGTTTAGGAAGCCACTTGCCTTAAATTGATCAACAATCACCCCAATAGAAGATTCTTCCCCTTTCCAAATAACTTCTTAAGCCACATAATCTGTAAATAAGCAAGTACATACAATCACTTTTTGAAAACAATAGCATCCACAACAATTCCCTTGAATGGAGGGTCGTTCAACACAATACCTAGTTACAAATTAAGGTTTGAATCTTAAAAAATATTTCTCAAGACTATAGAAACTCATTAGGAAAAATCATTTCGAAAATGGACTTGAAATCATATCATAACTCGCTTTTACTTCAAAATTCAAGTTCATGAAGTACTCCCAAGTTATCAACCCAGAATCTTGATTTAAACTCATAAATTCAATAATAATAAATTTAAACGAAGATTTAGAGTTAAGAAGCGTTACCGAATAGTTTTATCTTGAAATCGCCTCTACGAAGGTTTCATAGATCCAAAAAATGAATGGTCTAAATCACATCTTTCTACAGGTGCTAAATGTGATGTTTTGTTGAATAATATGTGTGAATGTTTTAACAGTATGGTTCTTGATGCTTGAGACAAGCCAATCATAACTTTATTGGAGAAATTAAGATATCTTCTTATGGCTAGATTTCAATATAATAGGGAGAAAGCATAAAAGTGGAATTCATGTGATATTTGTCTTCGAATCATGAGCATGTTTCACAAGAATGAATTTGTGGCAACTGCGTCTATTTCAAAAAAATCAAATCAGTGGAATTATGAGATTTTTGGAGCATCGATTGCTGCCAATTGGGTTGTGGACCTACAGAATAGAAAGTGTAGTGGTAGAAAATGGACTATAACAGGAATTCCTTGCAAACGTGCAATATCGGCTGTTTGGGCTAAAAATGATGTGGTTCTTGACTATGTTGATGATTGCTAAAAAGTTGATACATATAGAAGAATTTATGAATAGACCATCATTCCGATCAATGGATCACAATTGTGGCCTAAACCAAACAAGGTTACTCCTTTGCCTCCGAGATTTCTAAGCCAAAACAAGAGGGAAGAGACCAGAAATTGTGGAGACGGGAGCAAGATGAGGCAGGATCAAATAGAACAAGAATGAAAAAAAAGATCAGTTAATTGTATATATCTTATGTCATAAGCCTGGCCATAATATAAGGACCTGTAAATTTAAAAATTATGTGCAGTCTGAATAGGTAGATATGACTCAGCTTTTTGGATACCTCCTACTTCATCAATTCCTAAAAAGTTACCGGTAATTTTTTGGCCTAAAACTTGATTTGGCTCTCAATTATATTATTTTATAAATACAAAACTAATGCATGGTACTCTTGCAGGTTAGAAGAGCAAATTCTGTCCAAAGTCGAGATTGTTTTGATACTTAATGTGATGTTGATATTAACTTTTTTTGGGCTAAACATGATGCCAGAACTTTTTTCCGTGTGAAGGATATAAGTACTGCTTGTTTTGTTAAGGATAGATAGTGTTGCTGCTACTTTTTATTTTATTAACATGGTGCAATTGCTTCTCTTTTTTTTTTTGGTGAAAAGAACAGATGGTGCTACTGCTACTGTAGCAATGGTTCTTATGGTGATAATATTAGTCAACTTTACAAACTTGTTTTTCTAAATTTCAACCAAATCTATGTCCAAATGCCTGATTATATCACCTTTTTTAAATAGTCTCTGATCTTCACAAGAGTAATAAGAATATAGGATGCAGACTTGTTATATTAAGGTTATACTTAAAATTAAGACAGAAAAAAGAGAAGTATCTATTTATTGGAAACTCAATGCATTGCTGATAAAATTAAATTGAAGGATACCATAAGATAATAGCAAAATAAGAGTATCAAGATAGAGAAGCCTTGTTAAAGCAAAAGACATTGAAAGAGTTGGTTTTGGTTCTTGTGGAATCAAACTAAATGGAAGATGAATTAATATGAATATTTGGTAGGAAGATAATTAGTACAAAATACAAGTCAAAAATTGTATCTTGGTAGGTGAAAGTTAGGCAAACCATAAAATGGTTTGCTATCTTAACCTTGACAATTTTGACACATAGTGATGTCATGGATGACATCAATAGGATGAATTTATTCCTATAAATAGGTAGCTCTTAATTCATTTTCAAATCATCCTCTCACTTGCCTTTTCACCTTCTAAGGCATTTGTGTTCTCTCTCTTGTAGTATTTCACTTGTATTCTTTGTAGAGTGAAATAAATATTGGTGCAGTTGTTCTTTGGTGGACGTAGGATCATTTTGATCCGAACCACGTTAAATATTGTTGTTCTTCCTTGTTCTCTAGTTTCACGTTTCCGCTAACAATTGGTATCAGAGCCAAGGTTCTGTCTGAGTATGCTCTGTGGTTGCAGCACAGTCTGAACTTCCACATCAGAAAAGAATTACTTTGGTTTTCTGTAGTTCCAAATACATTGTAGTAGAACAGGAAGAACAAGTAAAAAAAAAAAATGAGTTCCATGAAGTTTGAAATTGATAGATTTAGTGGGCGCAACAACTTCAATATCTGGAAAATCCAGATGATAGCGTTACTGCGGAGGGAAGGTTCAATCCATGCTATTGACGGAAAGTACCCCGATAAGATATCGGATTCCGACAAGGAAAAGATTGAAGGAGATGCATTGAGTGCAATCCAACTGTCCCTTGCACCTAACGTACTTTGTGAAGTGAGTACAAGTACCGAAGAGACGGCCAAAGAGTTATGGGAAAAGCTGGAAGGGCTTTACCAGGACCAGTCAGTGACAACAAGGATGTTGTTACAACGGCGTCTTCATACATTTAAGATGGATTCAGGTACTTTGTTGCAAGACCATCTAGATGCGTTCAATAAACTTGTGATGGACTTACAAACTGCTGGAATTAAAAAGGACGAGGAGACGCTTGCAAGTCCTTTGCTATTCATTGACTTCAAAATATCGTGATATTGAGAATTCAATGATGTATAGCAAACAACCTATTAAACTTGAGCAAGTGCGGCAAGCACTAAACTCTTGTGATGTGCGGATGCATTTTGAAGGAGACAAAAGTGACGAAGCTAGTGGAATCTTTGTAAGAGGTCGTACTAGCCAACAGGGAAGGAGCAAATCGAAGTACAGATCAAAGTCTCGTGTGAACAAAAAGAATGCGGAATGTTGGGGCTGTCACAAGAAGGGGCACTTTAAACGAGATTGCCCTATGTCGAAGTCCAAAGAAAAGGCGAGCGCATCCATTGTTGAGCAAGTACATGATAATGATAATGATTATGTACTAACAACATCATGCAATAGTGGAGTCTATGACAACAAATGGGTCTTAGACTCTGGTTGTACTCTGCATATGACATTCCGAAAAGATTGGTTCCGCAGCTATGAAACAAGCAGAGGAACTGTATTAATGGGCAATAATGCAACTTGTAAAATAGTTTGCATTGGTTCAGTTCATGTTCGCTGCCATGATGGAATCGTGAGGACTATTACAGAAGTCCGTCATGTTCCTGATCTAAAGAAGAATTTGATCTCCCTGGGTACTTTAGATAAACAAGGCTATAAGTACATGAGTGAAGGAGGAACTATGAAAGTGACTAAAGGATCTTTAGTCATGTTGAAGGCCAAGCTGGAGGATGGCCTCTACACACTTGCAGGAAGCACCATTATTGGCTCTGTAAATGCATCTACAATGCAATTATCTAATGATGACAAGGCAAAATTATGGCAAATGAGACTAGGCCATATGAGCGCACGAGGATTGGAGATGTTGAGCAACCGCAACCTTTTAAATGGTGAGAAGATCAGCACACTTGAATTTTGTGAGCACTGCGTCTTAGGGAAGCAGAAAAAAGTCAGCTTCAGCACTGGCAAGCACAAGACGGGAGGGGTGCTAGACTACATCCATTCAGATTTATGTGGTCCCTCTAAGCTTCCATCGAAGGGAGGAAAGAGGTATCTTCTCACATTTATTGATGATTTTTCACGAAAGGTTTGGGTGCGTTTCCTGAAGACAAAAGGTGATGCTTTCGAAGCATTTAAAGAGTGGAAGATTTTGGTTGAAAATCAAATGGAGAGGAAAATCAAGTATCTTCGCACGGACAATGGCTTGGAGTTTTGCAGTGAAGATTTCAATGATTTCTGCAAGGTTCATGGGATCGCAAGGCATAAGACGGTCAGGTACACACCACAGCAGAATGGAGTTGCCGAGAGAATGAACAGAACTCTTCTTGAGAAGGCTCGGTGTATGCTCTTACAAGCTAAGATGTCCAAAGTATTTTGGGCTGAAGCAGTTCATACTGCTTCTCATATTGTCAATCGGTCTCCAGCATCAGCGATTGACTTTAAGACTCCGAATGAGGTCTGGTCAGGTGAACCCTCTAACTATTCATACTTGCGAATATTTGGGTGTCCAGCTTATTATCATGTTAATGAAGGTAAGCTTGAACCAAGGGCTAAAAAGGCCATATTCGTAGGGTATGTAGATGGAGTAAAAGGGTACAAACTATGGTGCTTGTCTTTGCTCAAATTTGTAGTTAGTAGAGATGTTACCTTTGATGAATCCTCTATACTTGATCCTCGTAAATTTTCTGTGGAGTTATAAAGAAACGAGAACAACGAGCAGGTGGAGCTACCGGTGGAGCTTACCAAGGAACGGGATCAAGAGACTCAAATTGATGAGTCAAAAGATACAGATCTTAAAGAACTTGCTTCCAATGAACCATACACAATTGCGAAGGGAAGGGACAAAAGGCAGATACGGAAACCAAAACGTTTTATAGAGCAAGAAAATTTGATTGCACATGCGTTCATAGCTGCAGAAGAAGAGAATAAGGATCTCGAGCCTTCTTCGTATGTTGAAGCAATTTCTTGCAAAGATGCTGCACAATGGCAGTTAGCCATGATGGAAGAGATGGAGTCTCTTCACAAAAATGATACATGGGTCTTATTTAAAAGGCCAAAGGGGATGAGGACAGTTGGATGCAAATGGGTCTACAGAAAGAAAGAAGGTATTTCAGAAGTGGAAGATGCTAGGTTCAAGGCGAGATTGGTTGCAAAGGGTTTCAGTCAGAAGGAGGAAATTGACTACACTGAGATCTTTTCTCCAGTCGTGAAACATAGCTCAATTCGCGTGCTACTAGCATTGGTTGCACAATTTGATTTAGAGCTTCAACAGCTTGATGTCAAAATTGCTTTCTTACATGGTGATCTAGAAGAGACAATTTATATGGATCAGCCTGAAGGTTTCCTAGCTGAAGGAAAAGAAGACCATGTATGCCAACTGAAGAAGTCTTTGTATGGTTTGAAGCAATCCCCTACACAGTGGTACAAGAAGTTTGATGCATTCATGACTACACATGAATTTTCGAGGAGTGCATTTGATAGTTGTGTGTATCACAAGAAGATGTCTGGTAACTCTATGAATTATCTATTGTTGTATGTTGATGATATGCTTATTGCTGCTAACAACATCACAGAGATAAATATTTTGAAGAAACTATTGCGCAAGGAATTTGACATGAAGGATCTAGGAGTTGCAAAGAAAATCCTTGGAATGGAAATTTCAAGAGAAAATGGTGTTGTACATCTTTCTCAGAAGAGGTACATCGGAAAAGTTCTTGAAAGATTCAATATGCATATGAGCAAGCCTGTAAGTACACCGTTAGCTTCTCATTTCAAGCTTTCAGAGTTACAAATGCCTCAATCTATGGATGAGGTGGAGCATATGTCAAAGGTTCCTTATGCGAGTGCAGTTTGTAGCATTATGTATGATATGGTATGCACACGTCCAGATATTGCCCAATCTGTAAGTGTGGTAAGCAAGTACATGGCAAATCCAGGAAAAAGGCACTGGGAAGCTGTCAAGTGGTTATTGAGATATCTCAAAGGAGCTCCTGATGTTGGCCTAACCTTCCGGAAAAGTGAAGGTATTTCAATTCTCGGTTATGTTGATTCTGACTATGCAGGGGATCTTGATCGAAGGAGGTCCACAACTGGATACATCTTTACTCTCGTTGGCAGTGCCGTTAGTTGGAAATCGACTTTACAGTCGATTGTCGCTTTGTCTACAACAGAGGCAGAATATATGGCAGCAACGGAGGCAGTGAAAGAAGCTATCTGGTTGAAAGATTTGGTGGCAGAATTGAGTTCAGTTCAACTTGAATCAATTCTATAATGTGATAGTCAAAGCGCTATTCATTTGATTAAAAATTAAAGATTTCATGAGCGCACCAAACACATTGATGTCAGATTTCATTTTATTCGAGATGTCATAGAAAAGGGAGCTATCAAGGTTGAGAAGGTTATCACAGACGATAACGCTGCAGACATGTTGACCAAAATAGTTCCGCTTGCCAAGTTTGCACACTACAAGGACTTGGCGGGAGTATGCATCAATTGATGCAACACTAAGAGAACAACTGCTAGGTGGAGCTGGTATGTTCAACAAAGGTTTGATTCTTCTTGTTTCTTACAATGGGATTGCCCAGTAAGCTTAGAAGTTTTGGCCGGAGTTATTTATACGCATGCTTGGAACACAAACCAAGGTGGAGATTGAAAGAGTTGGTTTTGGTTCTTGTGGAATCAAACTAAATGGAAGATGAATTAATATGAATATTTGGTAGGAAGATAATTAGTACAAAAATACAAGTCAAAGATTGCATCTTGGTAGGTGAAATTTAGGCAAACCATAAAATGGTTTCATATTCTTAACCTTGACAATTTTGACACATATTGATGTCATGGATGACATCAATAGGATGAATTTATTCCTATAAATAGGTAGCTCTTAATTCATTTTCAAATCATCCTCTCATTTGCCTTCTCACCTTCAAAGGCATTTGTGTTCTCTCTCTTGTAGTATTTCACTTGTATTCTTTGTAAAGTGAAATAAATATTGGTGCAGTTGTTCTTTGGTGGACGTAGGATCATTTTGATCCGAACCACGTTAAATATTGTTGTTCTTCCTTGTTCTTTAGTTTCACGTTTCCGCTAATAACCATGTTCTATTGGATTTTTCTTCTGAAAATCAAGTGAACAAAAAGGATAATAAAACAAATAAATAAGAGTGATGATTTTTTCTTTCAATTTTCCGCCTATTGTTCAATAAATTATAGTGATAGATTACCACCTCAAATGAGTAACCAACATTATACATGTTGAGAATACTAAGAAAAAGAGAGTTAAAGAACCAAACAAATGAATATTCTTAATGACATAGACTTTGTCAATAAGGCAACAAACATTCTTTTTTTAGCAAAAAGTATAGGAATTCAAATGTATGCCTGTACAAAACCAAAGCCAATAAACTCCACTGTATAAAGCATTTTCACCTATGCTAGATTTAACTAATTTATCATAATAATCCAAAAAGCCCAGCTGCTAGAATACTTGATCAGCTCACCATATTTACAAAAGAATGGATGAAATATTATTAATATGTGCTCACTAGATAATAAACTTTAAGTGAGAAACCACCACTCGTGAATCCATGCCTGCATATATTTACACACAAAATTCTATTATAACATAAATACAGGATAGAGGATGCAATCTATGATTTTATCAATTATAATAGAGTATATTTGCTTAACAATTCTAAATAAGAGTATCAAAATGGCATGTCTAAGAACTCAAGTAACACTAACAGACTATATTAATGCTTGTAGGTATGGATGTCGGTTGAATACAATGCGCAGGAGTCACTTGAGTTAGTTATAACTAACTATTAGTTAGTTAACTAACAGGTTGTTAATTAATTAGCTAATACTGTAGATTAGTGAAATTCATAGTTGGTTAGCTAATCACAACTGTATATAAGTACTTCACACGGATGTAATTCTTTGATCATCAAATAATATCTTCTCTCTTCCTTTCTTCATCATTCTCTCAAGCCCCACAGTCATGGAGTAGTAATAAATCAATGGAACAATGTTTAGTTTACACCATATTACTGGTTTCATGATATTACATATTGTGACCTATTCCAGATGTGCAATGTTGCAAGCGGGAAATTACTTGGATCAGATAAACAACTCAAGGCAAGCATTCGAGAGCTGGGGCACAAGACTCTCAACTAGTGGCTAGGGCATAAGAGTATCAACTTGAAAATTAATTCCGAGAGCATAATTACAGAGATTGATCTGTTTTTCTCTTTACTCTTTAGCTGAGAAAGCATAATTCCATGGAGTTGAGAAACAAGCACATTTTCAGTTAATGACACTACTCTAATTTGATTTCGAATAGCTAAATAACTCCTCCAGTAATCAAACATGAAAACATGAAACATACCACAATACAATACTTATTCGACATAGCGATAACAATTTTAAGAATAACACGAGCGATACCTTCATGTCATTGTCGGATTCTCAAAAATCTTTTTAGAAGAGTTTTTGGCCTCAGTTTTTACCTATTCATTGAAAGTTTAATAGTCAAATATCTATACAAATGAAAATATGTTGATAACAAAACTCAAGACAAATCAGTCGTGCTTTTTTCTTCTTGGCGTGCTGATAGAGATAATGACTCCCCGACAAGTAAAGATTTCAATTCTCCAATTAAAAAAAGAGAAGCATTCATGAAAAGATGATGATGTAAGGATATTAAAATACTAGTCCCACAAAGCTTACGAAAAATTGTACGCTTCTCCTTCACTAATTGTTCACTACTTTCTCTTGCATTTTCCGAATCATCACCGAAAAATCGTTTTCTTCTAGGCTAGGAAAACAATTACTTCAAACAAAATTTTTCATTAATTGTTGTAGTGATGCATAGAGTTGTGCTATCCAATTTAAAGTGAAAACAAAATTATAGAAGCCATTGAAACCACGATTTCTTAAATTTGTGAAAATATTGAAATCTAATTCAAGTTTTTCTTTTCCTACTATTTTATAAAGAAAAAGCATACCTGGAGAACAGATTAAGCTTTTCTATAATCCAAGGTTATCGTGAATAGCTTATTTTCAAGCTTTTCGACAATCTAAGCTTGTTGTCAATCTCGTTTCCACCCGACGAAAGTAGCAGCGACAATAAGAAACAGAGTTGTGAGTTGGGAAAATTGTAGATCTAATTTGCGGATTTCATAAGCTAAGGTTTAGATCAATAAGGGTGACATCAAAGTGGGGATAAATATGGGGCTAGGGTAGCACGTTATGTTTTACCCCTAAAACGTTATCACAGGTAACGTTTTTCAAATTAACACCATTAGTTCATTAGTTTTTAGATTCTGAGATTTTTTTTTAATAAAATATAATTTAAAATGTTACTGACAAATACGTTTATACTATATTTTTTATTTTTAAAAGAAATATATTACTTTGATGAATTGACTTAGATAATAACTTACTTTGATAAAAAATTACATATATGAGAGACCAAATCAATCTAAGTCCATACATTAACGACTATTTTCATCATCTTCTCGTTTGAGTTGTCTCACCAATCAATATGCGTTGCTTCATTTTACAGGTTAGTTTGGATTTGTGCCCAAATCAGCCCATTTGTTACTAGCTACTCATAACTTCTCAGTGGCATAGCCTATAAGCGTATTTACATTCATAAAAGGATTTACTTATTAAAATTAAGTTATCTACTGTTTCTTAAAATTGTTCACATAATTTACCTATGTAACTCAACTCGGCTTCAGCCTTGTATCTATTGATCAACCTCTTTCATTTTGAATTCAAACCATTTAAATTCTTTTTTTTTATAATCAACTAAAAATATAAAGGAGTGTAATTCACTCATAGCAACATACCGTAGCAACTGTCATTTTCCCATTACACTCTCTTCCTCAAACATCAATTCCGATTTGTTGATAAGTTTTACCTTCATCTTATATTGTGAGTTTTCAAGGTTTGAATTCTTTAACAATTTCATAAAAAAATAATTTCAAATATTTATTAATCTTACTGGAAAACCGGAGTTTCATTGGAATTTTTAACCCAATTTTAAAAATATTTTTATGATGATATTTTTTTACAGCCTTAATGAAATGTTTTGTCAGTCAACTCTTTCATTAGTTTAATTGGTGCTTTTCCAGCGAAGATAACTACTAATTTTAAACATTACAAAGAAGTACTCAATTAAAATTGGGAAAATACACAAGTACCCTCCTAGACTATAGCCGAAATTCTAAGAGACACATCTTAATTAAACTAAGGTCGTATTACCCCCTGAACTTTTTTTGTTTTGTAATTTTGTGCACCTTTTGGCTTACGTGGTATCCAATATCTCCCACGCACCTCAATTGCGTGGAGTCACGAAGTGTGTCACGCAAGACAAAAGATGCACAAAAGTAAAAAAAAATAAGTTCGGGGGTAATATGACCTTAGTTTATTTAAGATGTATCTGTGTGATTTTCGGTCATAGGCTAGGGAGTTACTTGTTCATTTTCCCATTAAAATTAAGCATATATAAAGTAAGAAAATAAATTGCACCAGCAAAGGTTATACAAAAAATAATAAAATGTGAGACATGAGTTCTGGTTAATTACACTTTCCTCCACTTAGCTCCGCCATAGCGATCATTCTATTATAATTATTAATCAAAGGTTCGAGCCATGTGAATGAAGAACCCTCAAGGCTAAATGGAGATGTATAATTACGCTAATTGTAAATCCATATTAGTTAGTACTATCAAAATTGCAGATGGTTAATAAACATGAAAAAAAAACATAGCTATTTCTTGTTTATCTGAAGCATTTGTACCAAGAAAACTTAATGCAACAAGATAAGAATAAATATTGACTATTTGTAATATGATAATTATAAGAAACACAACCCTAATATTGTTTATGAAAAGTCTAAATAATATGGGATATTGGCGGGAATCCACTTGTCACCATTTATAAAGTTTCTAACTGTAAAATGTAATGCAATGCTTGGATCCGTAGTAAGGGATGCACATGTCACACGTCCCTGGGTAACAACACATGGTCCTCTATTCTTGTACTCCAGAAAATATGGATGGCGACGAACAATGGGTTCCTTTGCAAATGCAGTCCATTTAATCCATCCTTTAGGACTTATGAAGTGGTCACTGTAGCTTTCCATGACCACTTCCCTAGAGTATTTACCACATGGTCGACCTAAATAGGTGGTGATGTTATCCATATTCTCTGAATCCGTGTTGCCTTTATAGTGCAATTTTGGAGCACTATTTCAGTTTTTTCTTTCTTAAACTCTCTCTTTTGTGCTATGATTGTGTTATGCTGCCTGACCAATGGAATGTATGCTTCAATTAAGCAATTTTGGAATAAGGTGTTTGCGTTACCGCAGATGAAGTCTACTGTACCATAGATTTCGCAATCACGATAAAACTGACGGTTCCTTTTGACATATAGAGTGTCTTGATACCCATCAAAGCGACATCTATAGAAAGAAGTCAAACCTGCTTCTACTCTTAACGCTACTGCTTGATACTCTGCCGGTCCAGCATCATTCCTAAAGGTGATGTCTTGGGCTGTGAAGCCATTCCCACGAACCGCTACAAACAAAATAAGAACAAAGAATTATAATTTATCAAAATCAATGAAATTCATATATATAGAGGGAGACTTACCCACTGTTGCAGTGTCATAGGTTTTATTACCGACGTACAGGCTTCTATTTCCTGTTATTATTGTAATACCCATGCCATTTCTTCTCCGATCAATACTATATTCGTCTTTTTCTTATCAACTAGAACGTATAGTATGGTTGGACACTCTTATTCGGGCTGCAAGTATTGCTCCAGTTATAGTCTTGAAATCCCCAGTCACATCTTGAGAAACAACAGCGTGAGGTGTTTCAGGGATCGACTTACTTTGACAAGATAAAACAATAGTTACAGCAACAAACAAAGTCATTATATTCTACGCATTGAAAGATTAAAAGAATTATCTTTTTTATAGTATGAATGAATTACAGCTACAGTCTAGAGATATAGAGGAATGATACCGCAAAAAGTTTTTGAGATAACCATCGATCGCGAAGGTGAAGAACAGTATGGTGCTAATCCAAAAGAACGAAAACTTCTAGTCAATGGAAGGAGAAATTAAAGCAGCAAACTTCTTGGCAGTTGAAGATTATTGTGAATAAATGAACATTTCTTATCAATGTCTACTCTTATACAATAACAACAACAATAACAATAACCACAACAACAACAACAACAACAACAATAATAATAATAATAATATGTATTATTAGAATAGTAAGTATATTAGTCGAGCTCAATGTGAGTACCAGACATTGAATGAAAAATAAAAAAAAGAATACTAATTAAGTGGATAACCTTTTGTTATATTATTAGTTTCAACTTTCAAACTTCTATAGTCATACTAGAGAGAGCAATTCTAATTAATTATGACAATGTTGCTAAGGAATTCAAGTTCTTGTTTTCAATTACCTTAATTGACCAGATTTCTAGTGAAGTATCTAAACAATACTAAATCTCAACAGTCAATAAAATAATAATAACATTCATATCTATGTATAATTACATTATATGTATTTGGTTTTAGCCATGAAGAAATATTCTATTATTGATCACATGAAAGTAAAATATCAAAACTGGCTAAAGAAAACAATTGATCACGTGCAGGAAAGTAAAATGTAAAAATACGAAAAGAAATAATAAAATGATATCTTTTCTTTATTACTAATAGGTTTAAGATAGTCCTTTTAAGTATCACCAGTACAATTTTGATCATTTAAGGAGTTGATATAAATAATATTATAAAGATAAGGAGATTTCTATTAGATGTTGAGAATACCAAAATCAATAAAAAAAATGGAAAAAAAGAGTGGAGGGCCATATAGAATAAAAAGGTGAAACGAGAAAATTACAATAGCAATAACCAATAATATGATAATCGAAACAAATTAGACAACAATAATAATACAATAGTATGAGAATAATAGTGGATGTATATTCCTCCATATAATTTCACAAAAATCAAATTGCACAAATATTAATATCAAGTAACCACCTCAGATAAAACCAATATTTCATATGTGAGTTAAATAAAAAGAACTTTTTTCATTCTAGGAATTTGAGTTGTTCTAAGATCAACATATAAATATTTTTCTTCTCCAATTTGGAAGTAGAACACAAAACAATCTTAATACCACCAAAATCTAACACCCAATCTTTCACACATCAGCCTTAAAATTAACTTGAAAAATAACCACACAAATATAGCATTCACTTAGTCAAATATGTTTACCTTAACATTAAGGGGTACATAGAAAATTTGCCACACAAGTATATATTAGAATTATATAAAGATATAGTTTCATAACATACCTTCTTAATATCAAAGCAAAAAGTCCAACTATAAAATAAACTCCTCTGCGGTACAGACTTCCACAATAATTTTTTCCCCTTTTGATTGCTATGGCTTCACCTTCCCTCATCCAAGTGTCAATTAATTTAATTCTTTGATTACTCCTTAGTCAATAAAGCCAACAAAATTTTGAATGGAAATCTTATGGAAAACACATCACCACAAATATTTGTACAAAGTTCACCAAAGCTTGAGACATATTACACGTTGTCCTTAAGAATATTCTTGTGATTCAATATGTTAGGAGAAAAGTCAACAAGACTATTAAGGACATTTAATATTCCATCCATCCCTTTTTATAAATAGTTGGACCATAATATTTGTCATTTTATAAAATTTATGCATATTACAATATTTTGTTTATTATATCCTTGATAGAGTAGTTAGTTAATCTTGTCATTTATTAATAAAGTTGACTTAAGAAAACATTAAATAAGAGTAGAATGGTAAAGTTACATCATTTCTTAATGCAAGTGCAGAGCAAAAATATAACATATAAAACGGGACAGAGGGAGTAGTCATTAGCATATTAAATATTGTCACGATAAAAAAAATAGATGTAATGTCACTTGTTTATCCCCACCATGACAACATCAACAAAATGAAACAAAAGAAATACAGAAAGTAAAGAAAGAATAAGATAAGAGCAGAAAACACATTCATTTTACCCCAAAATCTATTGTCACATGTACGAACCACTAATATTAAAATATAAAATTCAAAAGATAATTACGAGTCTCAATGTTTTTATTTCTCGATTAGAAAAAAACATAAGTAAAAGAACAAGAGGGCCCGTAAGGATGACAAACAACTAGCTCAAAGTCCCTTGCCAATCCTCGAAAATAAAAGAAGAAGATCACATGGTCTGGGCTCGGAACCTACACAGTGTAGAAGAAACGAGTGACTACCTAATTAACAACACGGTACTCAAAAAGCAACCTACTAATCAAAATAAAACTATATAGAAATCGAGTATTCCTTTCATCTCAACCGAACCTCCTCAAATATTAACAATGAAGACTGAATCTTGCGGAGTAGAAAATCAAGAGGTTTAATCTCCATAATTAAAAATACAACAATGTTTTTAGTTAATGATAAACTTTTTATATACTTCAAATTGTTTGACCTTAATATTCCTGACGAAGTTTTTATACTCTTCAAATTGAAATATTCATTCAAACAAAATGTAAAAAATGTTAATAATATTCCTGACGAAGTTTTTATACTCTTCAAATTGAAACATTTCATTCAAACTAAATGCTCAAACTAAAGGAGTAGAAAATTAGAAGCTTTTAGTCTTTTAAAATCATATACTATTATTTTAAATTTTACACGGAGTAGAAAACTATATAAGTTTTAGTCTCCAAACTTCACCATAGAATAATATTAAAAATGTCCCAAAAACATCTTTAAAAGGGAAATTCACAATTCTCAAAGTATGAACATTTGTTACGCTGCCAATTTCCATAAGTGAAATCTCATCAATGATGACAACCTATTCATTTGAATTTTCCGCAGACTTATTTGATCTTTTCTTCCTCGGCCACACTCAATAAGTTAAAGTATTAGCAATTGCAAATAATTAGACCAATAGCATATTAAAATAGTAAAATGTTCATCCTATAGTTCTTTTATGATAGGACAAAAAAATTCACTTTCTCATTTTTTCTCCAACAGTGTAGAACACTACCAACCGTAAAATAATTTCCTTTAGATTGTGTTAATTGTATTACTAAAATATTTAGAACAACAGCTTTAATGGAGAAATTGATAAGAAACAGCAAAGTTTTAAACTAAATTTTCAAACTAGAACCTCAAAACCAGTAAATAGAAAAGAACCCGACAAAATATTTTTCTCTAGAAAGAAAATCGAGCCCACTGAACTAGTTTCTAAAGGAAATTATTTCCCTTAAATACCCTGAGGTTAATGCTAACTACTCGACGACAGTAGTGTACACAAGAATTTGTTTGTGGAGAAGAAGAAAAAGTTATGAAGTTCAGAATCCTCTTCTGGAAAAATAAGAGGAACTCCTCTATTTATAAAAAACAAAAGGTAGTATGAATAGGTGCTTATTGTTTCTTTTCGGAAAGGTCACAACCCTTATAGGGAAAAGACAAAAGTCATAACACTTTGTAAAAGTCACAACCTTATGGAAAAAGTCACAACTTTTTCTAAAAGTCACAACTTTTCATAATAGTCACAACCTTACGAAAAATTCACAACTTTTCCTAATAATCACAACTCTTCATAAAAGTTACAACTCATCAAAAAGTCACAACTCTTCATAAAAGTTACAACTTTTCACACAAGTCACAACTCTTCGTAAAAGTCATAACACTTCACAACAATAAATATCATTTTTATTCCTTTTGAAGACCATGTACACATATCTCATTGTCTAAATTCCCCTTTCTTTAAATATTGTTGCAATTTATTTTTCAACAATCCTAAAGAAAACTTGTTTAATTTTCTGAAAAATTTGAAATGGCTAATTTTTCACATGAAGAACTTGAAGTTGTTGTGGTTGGAGCTGGTCCATCAGGTATCGCCGTTTCTGCTTGTTTGAACAAATTGGGTATAAAAAATATTGTATTGGAAAAAGAAGATTGTTGTGCCTATTTGTGGAAGAAAAAGACTTATGATAGACTTCACTTGCATTTATCTAAGAATTTTTGTTCATTGCCTTTTATGTCACATGCAACTTCATCACCTAAGTATTTGTCGAAAAATGAATTTATTCGACACTTAGATGAGTATGTTGAGCATTTCAACATCAAACCGAAATTTCAAACTTGTGTTGAATTAGCCTTTTATAACAATGAGGAAAAGAAATGGAATGTCAAATCAAGAAATATGGCTAGCGGAGAAATGGAATTGAATGCTTGTGATTTCTTGATTTTGGCTACTGGAGAAAACAATGAAGGTTATATTCCAAATATGGTAGGGATAGAAAATTTCAAAGGCAACATAATTCATTCAAGTGACTATAAATCAGGTGAACAATATAAAGATAAAAAAGTATTGGTCATTGGATCAGGAAATTCTGGGATGGAAATAGCTTTTGATCTTTCAAATTATGGAAGTCACACATCAATTGTTGTTAGAAGCCCGGTAAGTCTTCTATTTCTCTATACCTAATCTTTCCTTTATTTTATTTTTTTGTTTGCATGGATGTAGATTTGATTTTGTTTTGTTTGCATGCATGTTCTCCGGAAGTACTATAATTTTCCTATAGTTACATGATGCGAGTTTTGCATGTGCACAATCAATTAAATTTTTTATACATATAATTTTCAATTGTAAATGATTTCATTTATATTGTCCTAACTAATATGTTTGCAGATGCATGTATTAACAAGGGAAATGGTGCATATTGGAATGGTGTTGCTAAAATATCTACCAATATCTTTGGTTGATACTATAATTGCAAAGTTTGCGAAGTTTAAATTTGGAAATTTGGCGAAATTTGGAATACCACAGCCAAAAGAAGGTCCATTTTCAATTAAAATTTCAAAAGGTACATCCCCAGTAATTGATGTTGGTGCCATTGAAAAGATTAAACTTGAAGAGATTAAGGTACGATACTATAATTATTTATGGTCATTCTATTTTAAGAAATATCATGCTAAAAACTGATGTCTTGACTTGCTCCGAGGCCTTCGGTACGATGTTAGGAGCACAACCTATGATGTGTAGTTAGGGGCACATCACGAGTTCAAATTCAATTACAATCAAAACCCTAAAATATTTAATGAGGAAGAGTTGAAATGCATGTTCATTATCGTTAAGTGTTACAAATTTTACATCACTAGTTCTAGACCTTTTTAAAACATCAAGGTTACCATTCAAATATGTATAACTAGTAAAGATTTTGGGATATAAATTAAAAAATTGTGTATAGCTTTTGTATTGTGGGTAAAATATAACCTGTTGTAGTAGGAGTTGTCTACCTTATTTTTTAAGTAACTAATTTCTACTATCATGGGCAGCAATGGGCTTATCCACCATTATATTTATGGAATCGATAAAATTAAGCAATTTTAGCTCAAATATATAGAAGTTAAATCCGCATGGTTTATGGATTTGGTGAATTATTAATTAGGTACTTCCTGGAATATCAGAAATAAAGGAACATACAGTAGTGCTTGAGAATGGGGAAGAACACCAATTTGATGCAATCATATTTGCTACAGGATATAAGAATGTTGCTACCAAATGGCTAAAGGTATGTTTTTCTTTTTTAATTCTAATTTTAAGTATTGAAATTGTTTCACTTGTTTGTAAATATCACGTTCAGATGTGTTTTGATCCAACCTGATTACTAATTTCACTTACTATAAGTTCACTATCATTATCTAAAATATGTACAATTTTATGTTTTGCTCCAACCTGATTACTAATTTCACTTACTATAAGTTCACTATCATTATCTAAAATATGTACAATTTTATTACTTTTTATGTGTTCAGGATTATAGCTCTATATTTCTCGATGATGGAACATTGTTGAATGAATTTCCAAATCATTGGAAAGGAGAGAATGGACTCTATTGTGCTGGATTTTCAAAAAGAGGGATTGCTGGTATTTCAATGGATGCTATAACAATTGTTGATGATATTAAGACTGTCAGAGGAGACAAAATCTAGACATCTATTACTATACTACAGACTATGTTGTTAAATATATTTGCTTGACTCGGAGGAATGCTTGTGCACCATGATTTACTTTTTATTATTTTGTTAGAATCACTCGCCATGTGCGAATCCAAGATGTTTAGTGCATCGGCCTATTTTGGCTTTAGTCTGTTTTTGTTGGAATTTAATTTCTATTGTCATAGATGATGGATCTTTTCTGATTTGTTTTTCTTTTCTAATTTTTTTAATTTTTATAATGATTGTGTGGGGATCAATTGGCACAACACACTTCAACTATAACTCTAGTGTCTACTCTCTACCCACCAAATTGGGCAACTTATATTCAAGACATTATATGACCATGTAGGAATAACAATTGGTCAAAACATTATATGACCATGTAGGAATAAGTAAGGGATTTAGAGAATCCTGAATGTTAGAAATTTGCCTTAAAGACAATTGGTTTTGTTACTTCTAAAAACAATTGGCATATACTCTTGAATCAAAGGTACTAGAAACCTTATATTTCCTATTTTTGAATTTTAATTAATAGGTCGAGAAAGAGAGATTTGTAACATTCCCATCTTGTGAGATCATTCTCAGTCAATTTGTACAAATTGTCCTGATAAACCAGTACTATAACAAGAGGGCGATGGGGGGTACATTACCTAGCTCGTGTGACATATACTCCGTAAGTGCCTCCTATCTGTATTTTGACCATTTAGCATTAGGTGCATATATATTGTGGACAAACTTTATGCGGCTAATTTTCCCAACCGTTGAGCAGAATAATATGTTCCTCCCGGTGTTTCTTATGATCTTTTCCTCTTTGTCAAGATAGAGTTTGGTAGTGCACCATCCTATTTTTTTTGTCCCCAATTCACTAAATATGCTTTTCTCTAACTTTTGGTAGACTGTTTTCCTTTTGACCAGGGAGAGTAAGGTGGTCCACCATCCTCCTTGGGCTGTCGCTAACTCACTGAACATATTCCTTCCCACATTCTATAGAATATTTTCCTTTTTGACTATCTGCAGCTCAATGAAGTTAATCCTTCCAAACCTTCGGTAGACTATTTTCTTTTTTTCTCGATAAGTTTAGAAGGTATAGCCAATTGAGTTCCTTTGTGGCCTTCTTTACTTTGATTCTCCTTCTTGATATCCCTACGAGGAAGATGTTAGGATCGAATCTACACACACACTTTTCGGATGAAGAACACAAGAATTTTGAGAGAAGAAAGATGAGAGATCTAGAGAGAGAAAGAGAGAAACTTCTTTCGTGGTAACAACCCGTGAGTCAACTTCCACGGCGGTACGGCATATATTAATAAATCAGAGTATTTTCGTTACAGAGAATAAATGGAGAATAAATAGTACAGCCTAAAAAATGGGTCGGGGTGCTGTCCAGAACCCCGCCCTTCGGGTGGGGGGCTCCCGCCTCCCATACCCCCCGGCAAATATATATGACAGTACATCAAATATTAATCAGGCTCCACAACCTAACAATTCTCCCACTTGGAGACTGATGCAGTCATCCAAAAAAAAAAAAAATTACATTCTCAAAAAAAAATCTCTTCATCATCAACATCTTTACCGCACCGCAACATCTGTAGCAACAACTACAGAAGACCAACCGAGGTTTTGCATAACCCCAGTTTCCCAACATCAACACATTTCGTCAACATGTCTGCCGGGTTCTTTGCACCCTCTATCTTCTCCAAACACATATCACCATCCTCTACTGCTCTGCGAGTGAAATGGTACCGCCTTCTGATGTGCTTTGTCTTCGAATAATAAACTGGATTTTTCACCAACTGTATGGCACTCTGGCTATCTGAGTAAAGGATCTTCTCGCTCTGCTTCTTGCCCAATTCCTCCAGATAATCTACCAGCCATATCATCTCTTTCCCAGCTTCAGCTATTGCCACATACTCAGCTTCAGTAGATGAAAGAGAAACACACTTTTGAAGTCTGGACATCCAGCTCACTGCTGTTCCACCTATGGTGTAAATATACCCTGATGTACTCTTGCTCGAGTCAACATCTCCACCAAGATCAGCATCCACAAAACCCTGTAGATTCACCTTGCCTTTGCCAAAACAGAGTGAAGTACTGGAAGTACCTCTCATATATCTCAGAAGCCACTTCACGGCTTCCCAATGCTCTTTCCCCGGGTTTGCCATGTACCTGCTAACAACTCCCACTGCATGTGCTATGTCAGGTCTTGTGCAGACCATAGCATACATTAAACTCCCAACTGCTGAAGCATATGGAACAAGTGCCATATGCTCACGCTCCTCGGCTGTCTTGGGTGACTGCTCCTTTGATAATTTAGAGTGATTTGCCAATGGAGTAGTCCTGGGTTTAGCATCATTAACCCTGAATCTGGTCAACACCTTCTCAATGTACAGCTCCTGAGATAGATTTAAAGTGCAAGCAGATCTATCCCGAGAAATCCTCATCCCCAGAATCTGCTTCGTTGGACCCAAATCTTTCATCTCAAACGCTGCAGACAACCTTGTCTTCAGATTGTTAATCTCCATCATACTAGATCCTGCAATCAACATATCATCCACATACAAGAGTAGAAAGACATATGAATCAGTGTATTTCTTGAAGTAACAACACGGATCCTTTTCAGCTTTGCAGAATCCACTCTTGGTCATGAAGGAGTCAAACTTCTTGTACCACTGCCTTGGTGCTTGCTTTAGTCCATACAAGCTCCTGGTGAACTTACACACCATGTGTTCCTTGCCGGGAACCACAAATCCTTCCGGTTGCTGCATATAGATCTCTTTGTCCAGATCTCCATGTAAAAACGCTGTTTTTACATCCATTTGCTCTAGATGCAAATCCTCTGATGCAACAATACTCAACAGAATTCGAATAGAGGTTAACTTCACAACAGGAAAGAATATTTCAGCATAATCAATACCTTTCCTTTGTGAATATCCTTTAACCACTAGACGAGCCTTGAACCTTCTTTTGCCATCTGGTTCAGTCTTGATTCTGAACACCCACTTGTTCAGCAAAGCTCTCTTCCCTGCAGGTAACTCAGTCAACGCCCATGTGTCGTTCTCCTCAAGTGACCTCATCTCATCATCCATGGCTTGCTCCCACTTGATCGAATCCTCCACCTGTAGGGCCTCATCAAAAGACTCTGGTTCCCCCTCATCAGTCAGCAATAGATAGTGTAATGAAGGTGAATACCTATCTGGTGCCCTGATGGTTCTGGATGATCTCCTTAACACTTGCTCAGGTGTAGCATGCTCCACTTCAGATTCTTCAGTAAGAGTTGGTTGAGTATCTGCTTCGACATCTTTGGGGTTAGTCTTCTCCAACTCAACCTCAACTCCCACTTGCTTTGTAATCTCAAGAACCTTCTGCTCTCTGTCCTTGTACAGGACAGACTCATCAAACGTCACGTCACAATGTCTCAGGATCTTTCTGTTCTTGTCATCCCAAAACCTGTAACCAAACAAATCAGAACCATAGCCTATGAAGTAACACTTGACAGCCTTGGCATCAAGCTTGTCTCTCTTTTCTGGATCAACATGAACATAAGCAGTGCAACCAAAAGTCCTCAAGTGTGAGTACTTGAGTTCTTTTCCTGTCCACACCTCCTCTGGAATCTTGAACCCTAAAGGAACTGATGGTCCCCTGTTGATCAAGTATGCAGCTGTGCTCACAGCATCCGCCCAAAATGTTTTGGGCAGCCCACAGTGTATTCTCATACTCCTCGCACGCTCATTCAATGTTCTGTTCATCTTCTCAGCAATTCCATTCTGCCTTGCCTTACCAGGAACTGTTCTCATCAATCTGATTCCCTCAGCTGTACAGAATGCCTTGAACTCTGATTTGTCATACTCTCCTCCATTATCAGACCTTAGGCATTTGACTTTCAAACCGGTCTGATTCTCAACTTCAGCTTTCCACTTCTTGAAGGTTGCAAACACATCTGACTTATGCTTCAAGAAGTAAACCCATACCTTCCTGCTGTAGTCATCAATGAAGGTAACATAGAATCTGGATCCTCCAAGTGATGATACTGGAGATGGTCCCCAAACATCTGTATGGACCATTTCCAACCGCACTTTCTTTGGCTCTCTAGGAGTCTTTGTGAAGCTTACTCTTTTCTGTTTGTCCATAACACATCTCTCGGAAAGACCCATATCAACAGACTTCAGACCCTCTAATGCTTCTTTTGCAACCAGCATCTTTATTCCTTTAGCACTCATGTGTCCAAGTCTGTTGTGCCACAGACATGAACCGGAAGCACCTTCAGTAACAGCGGCCATGTTAATACATCCATCAGTGGTGTACAAGGTTCCAGATTTGGTGCCACGAGCTACTACCATAGCACCTTTCACAATCTTCCACGAACCTTTCCCAAACTCTGCTGCATATCCCGTGCTATCCAACTGACCAACAGAGATCAGATTTTTCTTGAGGCCAGGAATATATCTGACATCTTCCAATGTCCACTGGTTTCCCGAGGTGGTCTTTATGCAAACATTCCCCTTTCCTTCAATCTCTAATGCTTTATTGTCAGCAAGATATACCTTTCCAAAATTTCCAGATTTGAAATTTTGGAACAACTCCTTGCTTGGAGACGAGTGAAAGGATGCACCAGAATCCAAAATCCACGATTCAACCGGGCTGTTCACACTAAGGATTATAGCATCCCCAATGTCCTCTGCTGAATTTACAGAATCATTGTCATCTCCAAATTTCTGATTTTGTTTCTTCTTTGGCTTTGTACAGTTCGTCCGAAAGTGCCCTTTTTCTCCACAGTTCCAGCAAGTCACGTTAGATCTGTTTGGGGATTTTTCTCGATTCTTTGATTTAGATCGACCATGTTGATTTTGGCTTTTCGTCTTACTTCTCCCCCTTCGGTCAACTATTTATTCTCCATTTATTCTCTGTAATGAAAATACTCTGATTTATTAATATATGTACCGTACCGCCGTGGAAGTTGACTCACGGGTTGTTACCACGAAAGAAGTTTCTCTTTTTCTCTCTCTAGATCTCTCATCTTTCTTCTCTCAAAATTCTTGTGTTCTTCATCCGAAAAGTGTGTGTGTAGATTCGATCCTAACAGAAGAGTGGCTGTATTTTCATCTTCAATAATGTACCTTGTCTCAGAACCGTCTTGAAAGGGAACTGCACAACTAAACAACTGATATTTTATTTTAATATGCGTATTTCGATAAGGCCATCCATAAATGCAGAAATGTATTCGCTAGTACGCTGGATACACAAATATTGTCATGATTCGAGATCTTGAGTCATGATGGCAACCCCACTAGTAGGTAAACCTAACCCTTAGCCCAGAGCCATAAGCAATGGACTACCAAGAGGAAGGCAACAACAAGGAGTAAAATGTTTATAACAAAACGAATAAAAGATAATCGAAGAAAACAATACAGGAACCATCCTAAGACCTAGCATTAATAAGTAATAGAGCATCTAATCCAAAATAAGAATTCAAGGTTTTTTTTTATAAATACAACATAAGTACAGCTTGTCTTTGAATACAATATCAAGACTAATCCTACCAAAAACATATGGAAACCGATAGCTCTAGACGCCAGGAGATCACCCTCCTGAAACTCCAAGTTGCACCACATGACTCCGAATCAATGACGATAAGTGAAACTGCAATCTGTAGAGGGCAGAAGTGTACTTTGTGTCTCAAAAATGGTACTCAATAGGCAACAGACGACTGAGCTAAAAAGAACACAAGCATAAACAACCAGTAAGAAGGACAACATAGCACAACTAACTAAAAAAAAGTTTCTAAGATAGACATACAATAAAGGGAAGAAACATGATACAAGGGGTGAGAAACCAAGTCAAGAATATAAGAGGAACGCAAGCCATAAACCTATTCTCATGAAACTATGGTACCAAGTCAACTACCCAGGGCCAGGAGGATCCACAACCACAATTCTTAAGTCCAAAACCGATCGCCTAACAAAACAATAACATCAAAAAAATATAGTATAGTAGTGATTAGCAATGCATATGAATGGAGAGGATGGAATATGACCATAAGAGAAGTGAAAATCGGGCTCCCAGCCTAAGTAACCACAACAAGAGTGGACTCCTAGCACAGCTAGCATGAGTGAAAAATCATTCTATGCCGCCTTGCCAGTCAGCCCACTCCATGCCCAGCTAGCAAGATTGACTCGGGGGGCATGCCGACTCCGAGGAGGATCTCATTTTATCAAAGCCACCCAACCACACAGTCTATTGCAAAGAGTGCAAGCCGCATAGCTAATAAGAGTGACCCGAGAGACTGTCGACTCCGTAGAGGATCGCCAAGTTGCCAGAATTATGCAAGATTCTAGAAAAATGAGATCTGACATGTTCTCGAATACGGCCTTGGGCCCAACAATATACCTAGCTCAAAAGAGTAAAACAGGTTAACTGCTAAACCACAAGGAAGTGACCAAAGAAGTGGTGTCAAATAAATAAAAAAGGGACCAAACTCAAGGGACAACACCCTATCCAAATTATCCTTCTGCAGTCCTTTGAGTGAGCATAGCTAGGATAAACTCAAAGCTACCACGAGCCACCAAGATCGCAAGAACCAACTCAAGGAGAATGACGCAATACAAGACCTACGGGGAGAAATTCATAACTACGAGGATGGTAAAACACAATCTAAACCACCTAAGGTCCAACCTTATCTAAGGCCATGAAGCACCAATACTAACAAGGGTAACCAAAACACAAGTGAATCTACAAGCCTAATCTAAGGATCCCAGCACCCATACCAAGCCCAAGGCTCCTACAGAATCAAGACCAGAGGGAATAAAAAAAGGAAAGCCAAACATCCGGAATTACCATCCAAAATTACATGAAATTTATACCAGGCATTATCTAAGAACCTCAAGCAAGAAAATAAACCAAAGCCTATCTCAAAGCCAATCTCGATCTCTTTGAATCTACCACACATGACCTATCTGCTTCTGAAACACCTCTAAACATCACCACAATATCAAATTATGGATCCCAATGTCATTACAGACGTTTCCCACTAAAATTACAACGATATGAAATGGACCCAAATGTCACGACCAGGGAGCACCCCCTAGACGGAACCGGCGTCTTTGTCTTCGGAGAGGACTTAGACTAGCCGTTAGCGTTCATCATTACATGTCATAGGTCAAAAATGAGGAAAATTTAAAACTTTTACATAGTGAAGCATACTTAGGCTTCTCACATATCATACAGGGAGTTTACATAGACTCCTCGTTTAGGAAGTATACATAGACTTCTCCCATAGCATAAGCAAAGTATATAAGAGTCTAATATCTCATCTCACATACAAACCATCTAAAAGGAGTATACCATTTGGACATAGACATTACAAGTACAATATGCCATTATAGGCTTACATCAATAGTCTCAAATGATAAAGGAAGGAAACAAATGTCATTAGACATAACAATCCTAATAAGCTAGATAGGTGGAACCATCCTCGAATCATTGAGGACTCATCAATCAACTTGGGGAAAAGTCCAAGTCTTTTTGCAAATGACCTCTAAGCACCTCAACGGCCCGAACCTACATATTTGTAGAAACATAAGGAATATGGGTTAGTACAACCACTTGTACTAAGTATGGATATATGCAAATAAACCATCTAAAGACATGCATGATAAGGACCATTTCCTTAGAAACATGCTAAGTCATTTTGAAAGCCTTTGATGCACATACAAGAGAACATATACAAGTTAGAGATCATAACATCATAAGACATGTTCATAAATAAGGACAATATCATCATATGGTCATCTCAACATTTCATATCGATTAGTTCATATCCTCAACCTACAAGACCCTTACTAACAATCCCCTCCCAAGCCTACAAGTGCAATGCTCATGTGAATCCCCATAACCCCACACAATCAACTAAACAAGAAAAGAGATCATAAGTTGTCTTGCTTCATATAGGATAACATCATAAGTAGACATCAACATGTATAACAACTTAGATCAATATCATGTTCATCAATGCAACCAACATCATATAAGAGTAACATCATATATATCCACATATATATATATTTATGATATCATATGTGCATAAGAACATAAGAACAACCTCCTACGACTTCCATCAAGGCCAACTTGTGCAATGCATAGATAGAGTCCCATACCCCTACCTACACTAAGTAGAACCCCTTAAGTCACCCTAGTTAGTGTTCATCTTCATTACATCATTCATTCATTTTACTTTCGGGAACAATTGCCTTAACCGACAATAGACCATGTGAGCTAAACATGGAATCTGGTGTCATGAAACTCTACACCGAAAGAAGGCGCTCTACTTGCCAAGGTAGAACTAAAACATGAACATAACATACTAGGTGGATCCACTAGCTAGTATTCCTATTGAGGCAACATAGTTAAGGAACTAAGAGACATGTTATGCACCATTGCATTGTAATCTCCATCTCATGAGAACCATTGTGAACCTACCTTCCCACATTGGGAAGGGACACCTCTCATATCTAGTTCGCTCGGTGCTAAGATAAAGTCCCGTTTTGAAAAGCCTTTAAGTCATTCTTAATCATCAAAACTTAGTTTAGGCCATAGGAGACTAACCTATTGTATAATCATAATCATTATCTCATTCGGTATAGATGAGAACTTCCTTTCATCACAAACCTTCATTAGTGAGATCATTATATCATAATCATATCATAACAAGGCACACAAGAGAATCACATTCAAACTTGTATGATCATACCCCTATCAAGATCTCACAATTCATTATACTCATAACATGGCATCATAATCATCATATCATTGCATCCTTGATCTAATCACATAATCATGCTTCAATTGAATACCATCATCAAGAACAAACCATCATTATTGAAGTAGAGAACTCATAGTTACAAGAAGTCTAACCAATAGCTTGCAAAACCTTCTTCAAGATCATACCCTCATTTCATAATCATTTACCCAAATAATCCACTCATCATCATCATAAACAATGAATTTAACAACCACATAATCAATTGTAACAACCCTAATCATCTACAAGTCGAATTCATAACAAGGGTTAGGGAAAATGGTTCAATCATGAGTTCATCCAAATCTCAACAATACATGACAATAGGTGAGTGATATGACATAGTTAACTCAAGTCTAACCACCAATACACCCATTACTCCCTCTATCGATTCACAAGCAAATCCAAATGATTGGGGAAAATTGGGGAAAGAAAATGGATCACACTAAATTCCAATTAATCAACCTCAATTACTCAACAATACACACTTAATTAGTCATAGGTAATCATAATTAGTCATAATCAATCATCACTTCCAAGTTTGGAAGAAAACCTATTTGTAGAGAAAAACCCTTGGTTTTGGTTATTTAAAAATCAACTTTGAATGGACCTCTTGGGGAAAGGAATCCCAAGAGTGAAAGAATTCATACCTTAGAGAGCTTTATCCACAAAATTTGAGTAAGAACCTTGGAGACCTTGTCGTCGTCTTCAAGCTTCTTGGTTTCTTCAATGGAGGATGAGGTAGAGAGAGAATGTAGAAAGAAGTGGGAGAAATTGGGTTTCAATTTGTGTTTGAGTTTTGAAGTGGGAAATGGGTGATAATTGACCTAAAAACAATATATAGTCAACCCCCAAAATACCCAAACTACCCCTCATTAAGTTGGACTTCCAAAAGTGAAGTCCAACTTAACTCAATCTGTGAAATCCCACTCACCTTCACGCTTCACTTTACGGTCCGTAAAGTGCTTGATAGATCGTGGTGGTGGTCGTGAAAGGTGAGGCAGTAGCTCCTCAAATGAGCCACCTCAATTTTTCTCTAAGTAGACTTCACGACCACCTTCCCCCCTTCCGTGAACATGTACCATGGCTCATGAAGTGCTCTTAGGCAATAGCCTCTCCGAAACTCCCCCTTTTTCCCAAACGTCTAAGGCATGTTCACGACAGCCTTCCTCTTTCCGTCAAGTGCACCACGAGTCGTGAAGTGGCTCCTTGTGCCTTGGACAATAGCTAGTCCTAGATGTCACCTTCCCCCATGGACAAGGCATCTTCACGAGCTCCCTACTTGGTTGTGGTCATGCTCGTGAAGGTTGAGACAGTAGCCTCCCTTCTTGGGCAGCCTTTGCCTTTAGGCTTTGGCTTGCCCTTGAAGGTTGACACTCCTCCTTTGATATTTCTTCCTTATAACCCTTCTTAGGCACCTAAGACCACTCCCATCACCTTACTATGAACAACCCTTTAGACACCTTTTTTGAAACCATGCTAGCACCACTAGTTCAAGTTACTAGCTCACCGGATGTCACGGTCGTTTCTTGACGTTTTAATTTTAACACTTCCTAATTAGTGTTAATACACTAATTTAGGCTTAGAAACATTGTTTTAAGGCTTGGTTAATCATGTGAGACTCTATCTACGTCATGAAACTTCCGGAGTGTTACACCAAAATTTAGTAAAAAATGAGAATGTGGGACCTACAAAAGAAATCCAGAAATTAACTCTCTAAAAAGGTCGTTATCGACTAATAGAGCTCGTTCCCTGAAATGGGACACAATTCCATGCCCAAAACAATCCAAACGAACCCATGCAAAGAAATCCCTGACAAAGAGACGAGGTATCCCCCTTAAGAGCAAGAATTACCTCAACTGGAGAGCCTCCAACACTTTCCAAAAACTCTATTGTGTAGCCACAAAGATTCTGGAGATCGAAAACTTTCAATCAGTCAATCGAAGCTTCAAAGCTCAAGATAACGCTTTTTGAAATTTCATAGAGCTGCTGAAAACGACCTTAAAAAGGCTAGGAAATTGCCTTTCGCAAACACAGAGGAAAACCTCATCCATCTCTGCAGACGCAGGATCTGCTCTGCGAACGCAAAAAGAAACCATCTCCTCCTCTATGAACGTGGGACTTGGAACATGAATGCGGAGGGAAAGTGCAGATACACCAATACTTCAACGGGGTGCTTCGGGTCCGTTTGAAACCCCGTGGGCGTAGTAAAAATATGCTAACCCATCAAATTTGGTATTGTGGACCGAAAGAACCATGAAAACTTCCATAATAGGTGGTTTCAATGAGAAGTGGGTCCCAAACCATGTTCCATTTAAAGCTAAAATCTACAAGAATACTCAAAAGCCCCAGGAATTGCACAATAGGTCATTCTAGAACTAACTCGACATTCTTGAACTAACCTTTTTGATGGAATTCTCATCCAAGCATGTTTTTATAAGAATGTTAATCAAAGTAAAACCTTGGCTTAAGCTTTAAGATTAAAAAACCAAATGGGAAAGACTCATACCTGAAGTCTTGGGGACCGAACCAACAATGCCCCTATACTAAAATGGCTCTTCAAGAACTCATTAAATTGTCATAATTGAATCTTGAGGTTGTCTTCTTGAACTTTTGACTGAAGTCAACTATTTAAGTTTCAAAGTTTCCAAAACATGAAAACTCACACAAAATTCAAATGAACTACTCGGCGACCAAAATACCAGTCCCAACAAGTCATAATGACTTGGGGTTGCTACAGGAAAGCTTTAAACATTGAAAAGATCGGAAAACAGAGAAAATGACATAGATGGTCAATACAAGATCCACTAATAAAAGGACTTTCATCCGTGAAAGTAAAAGGATAGACACACCCTTAGGGCACGAATAGATGAGAATACTGGGTCAACATGCTCAACCAGACCGTCAGACACCCTCTCGAATCAAATAAGGCCATCACATAACTCAAGCTAAGTAGAAAATCCTCAAATTCACTTTAAAACTCTATAAAATTCTCCAAATCTATTTTGGCTCCAACTCTCACCCAACTAACTCAAACTTTCCTAAAAGAACCAGATTCATCTAAACACCGAGGAATAACAACAACCAAAACAAGGAACTCTGCATAGGGCAAGGCCACCTTTGTCTCTTAAAGATCAACAAATCCAAGTGAAACAAAACATTTTGAAGCTGACCAGGCTAATCCAAAGGAAAGCCATCCTGCAAATAACAAGTCTACATCAGGCCCGGCACCAAAGACCTACTTGAAGAAAAGCAACTCCTGAAAAATCAACATCATAAGTCCACAAATGTTTTACCACCAAAAATATGAACCAACTATCCCTATCTAATTGAAAATAAGACGGCAGGTAACATATCAACATAGTCAACTGGCCGGTAGTGGCTCTTGGGTATCAAGTCCCATCACAAACCATGCAAGATAATGCATGACAAAAGCAAACCACACATTCTAAACTAGAACCAACTCATGATAGATTCCATGAATTACACCGTCCTGGAAGGTGATTTTTCATAAAAAATTTCCATTTCCAAGTAGAAGATAAATACTGAAATAACCAATGAACACCGCCATTCCGATTCTAAATCACATACAAACCTCGAGAGCAATCAACTTAGCGGCAATGAACCAAAACTAGCATCCATAAGGCATAAAAACGAATCACAAAGAGTCACACCTCCAAATTTTGGCTAGCCATAAAAAAACTCCAAGACCACAAGAAAAAGACGAATCGAAAAGGTCCCAAAAGAGAAAAAAATACAACTCCACAAGTGATAAGAGACTAAGGAAAAGGGAGAAATCAACAAAACTACAAAAGGGAACCAAACACAAAACTCCAACAACTAGCAGATTCCCAACTACTACTTAAAAGGGAAGACACACAACTAACCCAACCACCTAAGTTAACTAGTCCCAACAACACACAAATATCACACCGGGCAAGGCTTGTCTAGCCACCTATTAGACAAGGATTAGTATCATGATAAAAACACAAGACATGGGTGGAAAAAGGAAAACCAACAATCCCAAGGCAGAAACAAAAATAGGACTAGCAAGCCAAAAGCATAGGGAGTTACCATACTACTACTCCTAATCAAAACAACAAAGGAACTAAAGGGGTAAAAACATCAAAATCGCATAGAAAAAAGGGACACTTAGACTATAATAGGACTAGCAAGTCAATGACAAGAGAAGTTACCCAACCACTACTCCTAATCAATGAAACACAGGAACTCAAGGGGATAAAACCAAAAAGTCACATACAAAGAAGGGACACTTGGAGACTCGACTACTGGCCGGCCTACAAAAACATAGAATGGCTCAACCTGAATAATAAATATAACACTAGCAACACCTTTGACTTAAATTACTGAAAACCCATGAGACTGATCTGACTTTGTACCCATTATCATGGTCTCATGCTAAGGACAAGATGTAGACTGATCTAACTTAGTAACTCTAATTCACTGTCTATGAAATCTACATTAATACTTGTTGTTAATCTATATTTCTAAAATACTAAGAACATAAACTTCTTTCAAAACAATAAAGTTTAAGGAATATTTTGAAAAACCAGAAAATTAAAACCAGTTAACAAAAAAAAACCATAAAAATATTTTTCTCAAGGAAGAAAATCGAGCCCACTAAATGACATGGGGTGTGACCCAACCACTAATCCTAATCAATGTAACATAGAAACTCAAGGGGTAAAACCAAAAAATCAGATATAAAGAAGGGACACTTGGAAACCTGACCTCTGGCCGGCCTACAGAAGCATAGAATGGTACATCTCCGACCTCAACCTGAATAATATATGAAGCACTACTAATACCAAAGGCACCACCTTTGACTTAAGGTATTGAAAACCATGAGACTGATCTAACTTTGTACTTATAATTATGGTCTCATGTTAGGGACAATATGTAGACTAATCTAACTTAGTACCCATAATTTAGTAATTCTGTATGTCTATGAAATCTATACTAATACTTGTTGTTACTCTATATTTCTAAAATACTAAAAAAAGAACTTCAATGAAACAATCAACTCCAAGGAATATTTTCAAAAACCAGAAATTAAAACCAGTTTAAAAAAAGAACATGAAAAATATTTTTCTCAAGCAAGAAAATCGAGCCCACTAAATGCACAATGTTTCCTTAAGGATTTTATCCCCCTATAGTGCCTTTGGTTAGGGAATATATCCTCACAACATAGAATGACCTACTCACTGGTGTATTGGAACCTAAAACTACGATGTCAGTGAACCACTCAAAGGTAGTAAAGTACACTAATTTTTTTTGTGTGCAGAATACGAAGAAGTTAAAAAAATCTATCGTCAAAAAAATGAAAAGAAAATCCTCTATTTATGAGCAACAAAGGGTAATGGGAATAATTTTTTATTTTGTCTTATCAAAAAGGCCACAACTGTTTACAAAAGTCAAAAGTCGTAACCCTTCGTAAAAGTTACAACCTTATAAAAATTCACAAATTTTCTTAAATGTCACAACCATTCATAAAAGTCACAACTTTTTATAAAAGCCACAACTTTTCATAAAATTTACAACTTTTCATCAAAGTCATAACTCTTCGTAAAAGTCACAACTCTTCATAGAAGTCACAACTCTTCCTAAAAGTCGCAACTCTTTTGCAAAGTCACAACTCTTCATTATCCATTCACACCTTTTAAAAACCAATAATCCTTTGAATTAATGGGGAATGACTCTAAGAAAAAGAAACAAACAAGTGTGTATTTTACAAGTAAGAATTGATTGCATCTAAATAAGTATGTTGCCCGTTAAACTTCCATAGTAAACATATGTCAGATATACTCAGTCAATCGGTGGATTTAATATATTTAAACCGGCATACTTTGGTGTACACCTAGACAACCAATGTTATACATCAATCTTTTACCTTCTATTGTTCACACGGTTGTGTTTGTTTAGGTCATGAACACCTCCTGATTCATGAGTTTATAGAGAATAGACTTTTACTGTCATTCTCTTTCAAGCGACCTACACTTCACACTCACATAGGTGATTCCTAACCATGTCATCATGTAGATATACTATTTGGTCAAATCTGTGAAAATTATAAACCATTAAAAATTAAATTTTATTAACTCGTCAAAAGAACTTAATGTTCTGTCCTTTTTCTTAAACATTGTCTCTATCACAAGAATGGATTGAGTTATTTGATAATGTCAAACCGTCAGTCGCAAATTTGTTTGATCTCCTTGAACCTATTTCTTAGAATCTCCAGTCTGCTAGATAGAGTTACCGTCATGATAACTTATCCTAAGCCTTAAACTAATTTCCTTAGATGATCTTCTAATCCTCTATTCAATTAGGTCTTTTTGTAAGTGGTTCTGGCATAATATTCTTTAACTTCGCATAGTAAACTATAAAAGAACCACTAGAGAGTAATTTGCTAACGGTATTATGTCTACGTCTTATATGATGAGTCTTTCTGTTATACATAATGATCCAGGACCTACCTATTGCAGTTTGACGATCATAGTGTATGCATACTGGTGCCAAAGGTTAGTGCCAAAAAGGAATATCTTTCAAGAAATTTGGGAGTCATTCAGCTCCTTCATCAGTCTTATCTAGAGTGATAAACTCAGATTCCATTATAGAGCAAGCGATATGTGTATGTTTGGAAGATTTATAGGATACCGATCCTTTACCAGGAGTAAATACATATCCTCTCATGAATTTTACTTTATTTGATTTGGTAATTCAATCTGCATCTTTATATCTTTCCAATACTATTGGTTTTTGTTAGCATAGTTTTGAGTATGTTTTAAATACTCAAAAAGTCTTTTTATTGTGTCATCCTATAAGTTTGATTAAGATTATTCGTGAACTGACTTAGTTTAATAATAGCACTTATTATATTTTATCGTGTACACTTTGTGATATACATCGTACTTCAAAATATTCTAGTATAATTCAATTGTTAGTCACTTTCACCTTCATTCTTTTAAAGTGGAAAACTCACATTTATTGGAATCTTGACAGTAATGAAATACAAATATTTGAACTTATCAAGTACCTTTGCAATCTAATGAAAATTACAATGCTAAATCTTGTGGAGTTCTAAGAATTCTTATACCTAAAACAACATCAGTAACTCCAAGGTCTTTCATATCAAATTTGCTTTCTAGCATACACTTAGTAGCATTTCTGTCAGAAGTGTTTGTATTGATGATCAACATGTCATCAACATAAAACCAAACAATTATATTATGATTTGGAGTTTCTTTTATGTAAAAACATTTATCATCTTCATTAATCTTAAATACATTTCCCAATATGATTTTGTCAAACTTCGCATGCCATTTTTTGGGTGCTTCCTTTAGTTCATAGAGTGACTTAACAAGTTTGCAACCCTCTTTTATTTGTTAGGACACACAAAACCCTCGGGTTATCCATGTAAGTTTCGTCCTCTAAGGCCACATACTGCAGGTAATGCAATTAACATCTGAATGAATGCAATCTTATTTTATGGAGAGTATGTGTCGAAATAATCAAGATCTTATTTTTGTCTAAAGCCTTTGACAATAAGCCTTAGTTTATATTTGTCAATAGTTCCATCGACTTTTATTTTCCTTCATTTGACGATACACTCTCAAACCAATGGTTTATTTTATGAAGGAAGATCAATCAACTTTCAAGTATCATTGCTCGTGATTGAATCAATCTCACAATTGAGATCCTCTTTCTAAAAATTCCGTGGAAGACATAACTTCTTTGAATGTATGAAAATCATTTTTAAGAACTATTGCAACATCATATCTGAAGGAAGTAGATGTCCTTATATATATATATATATATATATATATATATATATATATATATATATTATTTGATTGAACGCCTTATTTGTATTTATTATTTTGATGGTCATATTTATTTTTAGCAACTTTCTTGTAAAATTAATCATATATGCTTCAATTGATTTTATGGATACACAAAATAAATTACAATATAACAAAAAACGTTTTAAGTTTTTTCTTTTTTTGTTCACAATTTTACATTAAAAATGAAAGAATTTTTTTAAAAAATAATACGAAACTCAAATAATGATAATCAAAGCAGTCAAAAAAATAATTATGTGTGAAAAAAATCATATATAGTGTCCCTACATGATTATTTTCTAAAATAAAAAATAAAAAAATGAATTTAAAATTAAGTTTTCACTTTCATTAGATAAAGGGTATATGTGAGCCATTTTTCTAATGGTAGACGTATATATGAGCAAATTTTTAATTGTAGGGGTATATATATGTGAGCCACTTTTATAACAAGAGGTATATCAACTTTTAATGACAAAGTTGAGGGGTAAACAAGAACTTGTTGTCCTCTTTTCATTGTTTGGAAAGTCACCATGGTGATTGGATTTAATGTAATTTGATGTAATTACACTCTAACATATTTGGTTGGCCATGTAATTACTTGATCAACATGTAATTGGAAGTAATTGACATGTGGTAATTCAACTCTCCTATTCAAGAGACGTTGTGAATTGCTAGTAATTACATGGTGTAATTACAAGCTAATTACTTTTTGATTTCTTCTTTTTTATTTTTTGTTTTAAATTAATTTTTGTTCTATTATTTTAAATTATTTTTTATTTTTATTATACTAAAAATATACTTTTTATTTTTTATTATTTATATTCCATTTTATTCACATTCTCAACCTTTACTTTTTATGATTCCCTGCGATCTTTCGTATTATATATTTTATTTATTTATTTTATGTTTATATTTTTCATTAATATAATTTTATTAGTATTCTAATTTTTTAATTGAAGGAAAATTCATTATTAAATAAGGTTATAGATTTATGTTTTTTCTTTTCTTTTAAATCACATTTATGTATGTTAGGTTGAAACTTGACATAAGAGTATTATATCAAATTTCTTTTCGAAATTTAGAACTTATGTTATATTTTCAATAACATTTGTTTTGGTTGTATTGACTTGATATTTCACATTGTAAGTCATTTATTTTTTAGCTAGATTTGATAGATTATCTTTTTGTTAAATATTTCTATAATTTATGACATTTTATTTATAATATTAACCTTTTTATAAACATGCATTTTAGGATGTTCATAGAAATCTTGTACTTTTAGTTTTTGTTATAAATTTACTTTGTATACTAATTTTGAAAAACATAAATCAATTGTTCTTAAATAAAATACTAATTTTGAAAAACATAAATCAATTGTTCTTAAATAAACATAGGCTTGTTGATTAATATATTTTCGAAAGAAAATATATATATCTTACATATTTAATACAATATAATTTATGAAGTCTATTATTTGACTAACATAAATTTTATTTTATATAATCAACTTTTATTCTTAAATTTTAATATAACTTTATGATTGCAATTGTGAAACCGAACAATACATTTGTATTTACACTATGAATCTATGAAAAATAAATATGTTAACGCAATTACTAGATTGTGTAATTATACCAATTCAAATGACCTGATAGACTTTTCAAATAGAGGCATTGCAAAAAGCTTGCTTTAAAGTCTCTTCATTTACTATTGCAGATCAAATTTTACTGCAAGTGCAAAATAAAATTATCTGCATTTTTATTGGGTACTAATAACCCTTTTGGAAATTAAACAAATAGCAAAGCTTACACACGACACAACAAACATCAAAATGCTAAAAGCAAGTAGGTCTACATGGTGCTTCATTCCATATAGTGTCCATTGTTAAAAAGTGAAAAACCACTCTCAACTTCAATTTTCCGTCTGATGTATAATACCCACATTAAAGGTCGATCAATCTGAATTCATTTTTTACAAAATGAAATGGGTACATGTCCTTTCTCATTTTCTTTAAAAGATGATGTTAAGTTTGTAATTTTTATTAAAAAAAAAATTATTAAGAGAATTTTAGTAATTTTAACAAAACAATAACTTATGAGCACTTTTTACCAAATATGTCTAGTGTTTATTATTGGTTTTAGCACTTCTATCCAAACATATACTAATTGGTGCTACTATTCAAGTTTTTCTTATGAGCACTTTCTCTAACTATTGAGAGAGAGTCAGTAGTTCAAGGGACTGCAACAAACATCTCGGAATGATGACACTAAATGTATGCATCATTCAAGCTTTCATTCATGATGCTCAAAGACGACAAGTTGACGATCACTCTATGGAAGAATGGATCAAAATGATTGAGAACACTGCTGAAAATGTGTGACGAATTCAGAATGAATCTCTCGAAGCACAAGTCCGAAATAGACCAATGAGAAAGGTCAGTGGTTTCTTTTCTCATACTGCTTTTAACAGAAAAATGTCGCGAAAAATTAAAAAAACAACAATGAAGAGTTGAGGGCTATCAATCAGTTAGCCAAGGACCTCGGGCCCCAATCACTCATAGTTCCTTCTCAGCAAATACTACCAATTCGAGAAATAGATTCCTTAGTAGTTCCTTCGGATGTTGTTGATAGAGAGAAAAATGTTTCTGAAATTAAGTAAAAGATGTTGATCATGAAAGAGGAAGTTATTCTATGCACCATTTCCATAGTGGGCATGGGTGGTTTAGGGAAAACTACCATTCGCTAAGAGAATTTTCAATGATGAAGAGATCGAAAAACACTTTGAAAAGAGAGTGTGTTGTGTCTAACTGAAATATCGGACACTAAGAGCTTTCTTGAACGGATCCTCAAATCATTGACAGAGAGGAAACTTGAGGTCCAAACCAGGGATATAATAGTCAAGAAACTGTGATATGAACTTATCTTAGATGATTTTTGGAGTGCTAACCTTCCAGTATGGGATGGGTTCATGGAAAGCTTGAGATGAGTAAACACTTCCAGAGGAAACTGCATTCTCATGACTACTCGCATGAAACAAGTGTCATCCACAGTAGCGGTAGATCTTCATGTATTGGTAAAATTAGCAGAATATCTTGTTCGTCTATTTTCAAACAAAGAGCGTTTGTTGATAGGGAAGTTCCAGAGGAATATACTGAGTGTTGAGAACAGGATTGTTAAAATGTGTCAAGGTCTACCGTTGGCAGCAAGTGTTTTAGGAGGCCTCTTGCGCAACAAGGAGAAACATGAGTAGTGGGCAATATTCCTTGCTGCAAGTGTAGAGCTAGATGAGCACAACAATATAACACACTGCAAGATACGTGATCTTGTGCATGATTTGGCTGGAGATACATGAAAATCTAAACTATTTGATACGAAGAGTGTTGGAGGAGAGAATCTTTCTCAAGTTCGATACTTTGGATGGGACTCACTAAGTGATCAAATAGATACGATAAATGAGCCATGACGTTTGTGCACATTGTTCTGGTAAAGTAATATACCTGATGATATGCTATTGAGCTTTCAGTTCTTGAGAGTTTCAAATTTGTCCGGATCAGGCATTCGAGGAGTTGTCATCCAAAATCTGCAAGCTAATACAGTTTTTCTACATAGGTTTTAGAGAAAGGTCGACGAATAGATGAATGAGGTCGTTTGAAAAACCTTAGAGGTGAATTGACTATCCAACGTCTCCAATTAGTCGGAAATAAAGAAGAGGATCGAACAATATATTTACAGGAGAAACAAAACATCTACAAGATGGTGTATTTGTGGTCACATGATGAATCAGAAGGTTGTGAGATCAATTATGAGCATGTGTTGGGTGGTCTTCAACTGCATCTTGACTTGAAAACCTTAGAAGTGGAGAACTACTTGGGACTAGATTTCCTTCACGGTTCAGTGAAGAATTGCTACCGAATTCGGTCATGTTGAATTATGTGGTTGCAACAGGTGAGAAGAAATTTCATCGGTTGGCCAACTGAAATTCCTTCGGCATCTTGAGCTTACAGGATTCCGTGAGTTTGAATGCATTGGATTGCTTTATATGGTATTGAGATTAGCAATAGTGGGTCAAGCTGCATAACGACATTCTCCAAGTGTTCCCGTCATTGAAAGAACTGGTATTGGAGAATATGTGTAGCCTTATTGAGTGGAAGAGATCTAAAGTTTGAGTAAGAATAATGTTCCTTCCCTTAAGAAGTTGAGGATTACTGAGTGTCCACGATTAAAATGTACTCCAACTAAATTTGAAATCCTCCGTGAATTAGAAATTGAAAAAGTTGACAGTGAAATGCCACTGTTGAACTTGTGCAGCAATTTGACATCTCGTGTGAATCTTTTTCTAGGTAACGTGAAAGAGCTCACTAGCCTTCCCAATGAGATGCTACGCACCAACGTTTCTCTTTAACACCTATATATCTGTCTTCGACAGCGAAGAGTTTCGTGAATTGCCACAAAGCTTGTACAATCTCCATTCTTTTCCTGTTCCTAGTGAAGAGAACTATTTGACTAACCTCCAAAGTTTTTGGCTAATGGAAATGTAATGAATTAACTAGTTTACCAAGTGGAATGCTAGAGCAATGCCGGTCTGTAGTGATTTTGACGGTAAGCAACGGTTACAACTTGATTTCCTTGCCTTTACATGGGTGGGCAATGCCTTTGCTTTCATTTTTGGATACGTCAGAATGTCCCAAATTGATTAGTGTACCGCAGGAAGCCTTCATGGTCTCACTGGGTTACGACATTTGGAAATTGGTCCTTTATCAGAGATGGTGGATTATTTTGAGGCATTCCAATCGATGTTTAATAGTATTCAACAGTTCTTCTCCCTTCATTGTTTGTGTGGGGTAGGACGTTTGCACTGGTATTCTCTGCCCTATCAATTTATGCAACTCTCTGACAAAACAATGATCTGGATATATGATTTCCGAATCGAGGATCTTCCTCATAGATTTGGCAACCTTACTTCTCTTGTAGTTGCTATGTTTTAGGACTGCGGCCTTCATTTATTTTCTGCGATAAATTAGCTTTAGTTTTCCTCAAATAACATTTTTAACTAGTCTTTAGGAGTTTGTTTATCTTAAGCAGATTTGTTGTTGATTTTTAGGACCATGAAGTTAGTTCTTTATTATAAATAGCTTTTTATTTTTGAGGGACTTGTGTGTGTTCATTAATCTATTTTAGTGAATTCAATGGATAGAGAAGCAAGTTTTTCTTCAATGGCACCACCATCTTTCTGTTGGGAAAACGCGGATAAACACAATAATATATATGGTAAAAATAATGGAAATAAAATGAGAAAATAACGACGCCAAGAATTTTACGTGGAAACCCTTCTAAATAAGGGAAAAACCACGGGCCAAGAGGAGCAACTGATATCACTATAGTAAGGAATTTTACACTATGTAGTCACGAATACAATACACAAAGTGACTATTAAACACTCAAAAGAAACAACACTCTTTTGGTTTCCACCTTACTAAAATATCGCTCACACTCTATTTTTATTCACAGACTATTTTTCTTGTATAGTCTATGGAATACCTCAGTTTGCTCTCAAAATGGTTTTTTCTCTCTAATTTGGTGTGTTCTACAGATGAACAAGAATGCCCTATTTATAGAAGGATAAAACCATGCCTATGTCACTAATGACATAGGTAAATATAGCAAAGTCAAAAAAAAGGTTTGCAAATCTTACCAATTTGCCAACTACCAAATCCTTATTTTCAACTCTTCTCACTATTCCTTTTTAACAATTACTTGTTACAATTGAATAGCAAAAGTTGACCAAAAATTTATGGGATGGACTCAAAAAATCTCCCCCTCCAGTCCCATTCACTCGAAGGAGGTATCGTCATCTTTATTAGAGAGAGCTCATACCCACAAGTTCTTTGCATAACTCGAACTTGACTTTTGGTATCGTCTTGGTCAGCATATCTGCTGGATTTTCACTTGTGTGGATCTTTTTTTATGTGAAATGATTCACTATCCACTTCCTCACAAATCCAATGATATCTGACGTCGATGTGTTTTGTTCTTGCATGGTACATGCAGTTCTTACTCAAGTCTATTGCACTCTGGCTGTCATAATAGACAATATACTCCATCTGATTCAAACCAAGCTCTTGAAGAAATTGTTTGAGCCATATTATCTCCTTGTCGGCTTCAGTAGCCGCAATATACTCAGCTTCAGTTGTAGATAGTGCAACACACTTCTGCAACTTCTACTGCCATGAAATAGATCCCCCTGAAAAATTAAACAAATATCCAGTAGTGGATTTTCTGTTATCAAGGTCACCTGCCATATCAAAATATGTATAGCCTTTCAAGATTGGATTTGATGCTCCAAAACTCAAGCATTCATCTGAGCTTCCTCTAAGATACCTGAGTATCTACTTCACAGCTTCCCAGTGCTCTTTTCCCTGATTTTCAAGAAATCTGCTGACAACACCAACTGCGTGAGCAATATCAGGTCTAGTGCACACCATTGCATACATTAGACTTCCAACAACAGAGGAATATGGAACTTTGGCCATGTTCTCTTTTTCCTCCCTAGCTGTAGGACACATCTTCTTGCTCAACTTCGTATGACCAGCAAGAGGTGTACTAACAGGCTTAGCATTCTTCATATTGAAGTGTTCCAGTACACGTTCAATGTACTTCTTCTGGGACAAATAAATCTTTCTTTCATCTCTGAGACGAGTAATTCTTATGGCCAAAATTTGTTTGGCATGACCCAAGTCTTTCATAGAAAATTACTTACACAACTCTTTCTTCAGCTCATCAATCTTGAAAGTATTTTTGCCCACAATCAACATATCATCCACATACAGCAAAAGGATGATAAAATCATTGTCAGAAAATTTTTGTACAAATACACAATGATCTAAAGAAGACTTCTTATAACCTTGCTCCCCCATGACAGATTCAAACTTCTTATCCACTGTCTCGGAGCTTGTTTTAGGCCATAAAGACTCTTTTTGAGTTTGCACACAAAAATTTCTTTACCTTCTATTTTGAAACCCTCAAGTTGTTCCATATAAATCTCTTCTTCTAGGTCACTGTGAAGGAAAGCCGTCTTCACATCCATTTGCTCAATCTCTAAATTAAGACTAGCAGCCAAACCTAGAACTGTGCGAATTGAGGACATTTTTACAACAGGAGAAATATTTCGTCAAAGTCAATATCCTTCCTTTGACCAAATCCCTTAACAACCAATCTAGCTTTGTACCTAGGCTTCAAGTTGTGTTCTTCAACTTTAACTTTGAACACCCACTTGTTCTTCAAAGCTCTCATGCCCTTAGGCAATTTTACCAACTCATAAGTGTGGTTCTCATGCAGAGACTTCATCTCATCTTGCATGGCTTCAATCCATTGATTATTGTGCTCATCTTCCATGGACTCCTCATAACATTCAGGTTCTCCCCCGTCAGTGAGTAACACATACTCATTGGGTGAATAACGGGAGGAAGGAAATCGCTATCTTGTGGACCTCCGAAGCGGAATATTTGATTCGTCCACAACTTCATGAGCAACAGGATCATTAATAACAATATCATTGTTATTATCAACATCAACATGTTGATTCGATACATGATTCTGGGATTCACATGATTATCAAGCCCAACAACATCATGCACACTTGTGTGAGGAACTCCATCATGATGACCTATACCATCAAAACTTGAAGATTCTACCTTATCTGCTCTGTTAATATCTTCAATTGTTTGATTCTCCATGAAAATAATATCACGGTTTCTCACAAGTTTCTTTTCAATTGGATCATATAGCCTGTAACCAAATTCATCTAGGCCATATCCAATGAAGATGCATTGCCTTGTCTTGGCATCTAACTTTGACCTCTCATCTTTTGGAACATGTACAAAAGCTTTGCAACCAAATACTCTCAAATGGTCATAAGAAACATCCTTTCTGTACCAAACACTATTTGGTACATTACTTTGCAAAGCAACAGTAGGAGATAGATTAATAACATGTGCAGTGGTCAATAAAGCCTCACCCCAAAATAAGTTTGGCAACTTTTCTTCAGAAAGAAAACATCTAAGTCTTTCCATCAAGGTCCTGTTCATCCTTTCAGCCAAACCATTAAGCTGAGGAGTCTTGGGAGGAGTCTTCTGGTGTCTAATACCTTGATGATTGCAGTATTCGTCAAATGGTCCACAATATTCACCACCATTATCAGTACGAATACATTTCAGATTCTTTCCAGTTTCTCTTTCAACTGAAGCCTGAAACTGCTTGAAGACACCTAACATTTGGTCTTTAGTCTCCAAGACATAGACCCAAAGTTTTCTCGAGCAATCATCAATGAAAGTGACAAAGTAGAGTGCACTACCCAATGTCTTTGTCTTCATTGGACCACATAAATCAGAGTGTACCAACTCAAGTAACTCTGTCTTTCTTGAAGGGGGTAGGACTTAAAGGAAACTCTAATTTGTTTTCCAGCCAAGCAGTGCTCACACTTTTCTAATTTAGCACATTTGAAATTTGACAAAAATTTCTTCTTGGCTAGAACATTAAGTCATTTCTCACTGATGTGGCTAAGTCCCTTGTGCCATAACGTTGAAGAGTTACCGCTCTCAACCGTATTCACCATATCAATACAAGCAGATGTCGTAGTTCAGTATATACCACGACGTCTGTTACCACGAGCCACAACCAAGGAACCCTTAATGAGCTTCCATTTTCCATCACCGTTGGTACTAACATATCCTTCATCATCTAAAACACCAACACAAATTAGGTGCAGACGAACATCAGGAGAATGTTTCACGTTGTTCAAAACTAGTTTAGTTCCAACACTAGTTTCCAAACAAATTGTACCAATACGAACCACCCTAGAAACAGTCTCATTACCCATAATCAAGGTTCCAAAGGAGTATAGAAAGAGGAAAATCCTTCCTTGATGTCACATGAGATGCGGCACCAGTGTCCACAACCCAACTTGACTCATGAGAAACAATATTTATCATATCCGCATCAAGGACAGTAACAAGATCTTCAGTGGTAACGGTGGATAGAAAATTTTCATTGACATCTTCTTTAGTTTCCTTTTTGTTTTTGTTTTCCCTCTTCAACTTCCTGCAAAACTTCTTTGTGTGCCCTTTCATACCACAATGATAGCACTCAATATCCTTAAGTCTGCCTATGGATTTGCTCCTATTTTGTTCTCTATACTGAGAACCACGAGTTTTGTTTCTCCCCCTGAGGCCAATTATCAAGACATCCGACGAAGAAGAACCTTGAGTTTTTCTTCTCATCTCATCGTTCAAGAAACTACTCTTGGCGGAATCCTTAGAGATCACACCATCCGGAGCAGAATTTGATAATGAAGTTCTAAATGTTTCCCAAGAGTCTTGTCACAACCCGAGACCATACCCTATAAGATAGGGTGCAATCTTGGATTGCGACCGGCGTCGTCGAACTCTCAGAGTTCTCAGACAAGCCTCATTCATATCATTCATCGCATATACATAATGAAAAGTAGTGCGAAATTAAAACTTTTCACTAAAACATAAAATAGTCTTTAAAACTCTTTCATATAGAAATACTAAGTCTCAATCTCATCAACTTACGACACAAGAGTACTTTAATACGAAAAATAGAAATAACATATTCTTGTACAATACTTCATAAAAGAAACATAAAACGACATATATGCCCTCGAAACAATGAGGACATACTTGAACTCTTCTACTCGGACGATTCTTCTAAGCCCAAGTCTTCTTCTCCAAAGCTCCTTACCTACCAAGGACTATAGATAGAAAATAAAGCATGGAATTAGTAAAACCACATGTACTAAGTATGGCGATATGCATAAAATCATGAAAACGGACTTTATTGGAAATATGCATCTTTTCATTTAGAAATCATAGATTAAACATAAGAACATCATTTAGCAATTAAGAAACACATAAGATAACATTAAACCAAAGATAGCATTTAAAGACTCACTTTACAGTGAGCTATATTCACTGTACAGTGAATTAATTCACTGTTACAGTGAATTAATTCACTGTTACAGTGAATCACTTCACCCTTCTCCCTAAGTCTTTCTAGCATGTAATTCCCTCACTTAAAGTCATCCTAAGATTCACTTAAGTCACACAAAGAGAGACCACCCATACACCCTCTCTAGATGTGCCTATACGACCCTTAAGATTACCTACGATGAGTCACATACACACTTAGAAAACAACCATAAACATCTATGTAAGATTCCTCTACCAAAGGTGATTTCCAAGGTTCACTTGAGTAAGTGTGGAGCGATCGCCCATACAATCCCTTTCACACACACACAAGAGATCCTATAGACTACCTCAAATAGAATCATTCTCACTAAACACACTAACACTTAGAGTAGAAGACATTCTCCTTCCAAAGCCTATCAAAAGACCTACTTAAGTAAATCAAGAAGATAAAGTCCATAGTACAATGACCTCTCCAAGATTACCTTAATAGTCCTTAAGACTTCCTAAGGTTTAGATCATGTCAACAAGATTAACCAACTTCCCTAACTAGAGTCATCCTCAAGACTTCAAAAGATAAGACAGGAAGAGACCAACCATTCATGTCCTCCTCACACTTTAGCTAAGGAATGCTTAAGTCACTTAGATTAGGTACTTAATCATTTACATAGTTACTAGTATAAGTCATTAGATCATTCGTTCATTAAGACTCATACATCACATAAGACACTCATATAAAGCATCACATAAGACACTCACATAATGGATCACATAATGGTCTTTGGACAAGACCTAGGAACTCCACATAACACCTTCAAAGTCTATTGTGCAATGTCTGGATAGCGTCCCATACCACCACCTAAACCTCATAAACTTATCTAATGTTAATAGGTATTCCACATGATGAGAATAGGCAATAACCGACATAGACCATGGTAGCTAGACATGGAATCCGAAGTTCTATCCTACTTCGATGAGGTTGTTCTACTTGCCAATGGTAGAACTTGGACACATCCCATGTAGGCACATGGTTAAGGAATATGAAGGGTTTCTTTGTATTCTAGTCTCGTACTTCACTAGAATTACTTCCCTTACAATACTCACTCGGTGCTAGCCTTTGTTCTCATAGATTAATTCACATAAGGTTCATATAATTAGGTCTCTTATCTAGTTCATAACCTAATTACATTCACCCTACCAAAGCAAGTTCCACTAGGGCATATCTCACTTTAGCGACAAGAAGCTCATCGCGACTTTCCTAAGGTATGATATGATGCTGTTCCAGCCAATCATCCCTAATTCCATCACTCATAACATGAAGGATACCATTACGGCTAACTACTTCACAATTCATAACCTCGCCACTAGGTACAAGGTTCCACATAACATTGACCTTATTATCATTAAGGACTTACTTATATTATTATTCAAGACTCTTAACATACTAAGTCAAATCATCACATAATAATGTTCGTATAGCATCAAGCAAGGGACATAAGTCTACCTAAACAAGACACCACATATTTCACTTTAACATACAATACAAGTCATTCTAGAAGTACTTAGGAATAACATCTTATAACCTAACATAACTTCATATAAGAACACATATACTTTCACATATAGATAGACATTATCATACATCACATAATCATCATATACTTCAAGTAATGCCTACAAGGCCATGATCATCATATTGCATAAAGTAACGCCGACAAGGCCACATCAATTCACATAACACCGCCACCATAAGTGGACCATACCAATCACAATAGAATCAAAGTATAATTAATATCAAATTAAAGAAAACGGGGCAGCATACCTTCATCCCCATATCCACACCTCAATTCAATGCCAAATCAACCAATTCAACATCACAAGGCCCTTACCCATGTCCATGAACAATAATTCAAAGGATAAACCATAATACCCAATGAATCTTAAGTCACTTCAATATAGATTTATCAATCTAAGACCAAATATACATCAATGGAATACAATACTTACATCAATAGATAACCCATAGAAAACTACACTAGAATTTGTAAGCATTAAGTTCACATCGATTCAATAAGCTTAACATGCAATCGATCTAAGAGTATTCATTATTCAATTAATCAAATTGAAACAGCCTATACATCATTCATACACAATAAGTACATGAATTAAAAGCCCATAGCAATATACACATGAATTCATCAATCTCAAGACATAATCACATAACCCATATTTTAGTGAAATTAGAGATTTGAGAAGATCAAGGGTTCATGGAGAATTTCATTGGAAAACATCAATTAAACTTCAATAATATCATATCTTAACAATTGAAAACGTTTCATGCAAGAACCCATGATTTAGAGTAGAAATTGGACAACTCACTTTAGAGAACTTTGAAAAACATCTTGAGAATTGGACTCCTTGATGAAATAAGTTTCAAGGATCCAAAACCATACCTCAAGGATGATAATTCTTCACTTTGATGAAGAATTTCCACTCAAGAACCCCTCACCAAGCTGCCCCTTCAATGAAGTCTTCAATGGAGGTTTTGGGATTTTTCTTAGAGACTTTGGGGTTTTGATTTTAGAAGAATGAAGTCTTTAGGGTGTTAACCACTTATATAGTTAGTTACAATACCCATAAGACCCTAAATAAACCGCCTAGACTCTTATTTAGACATGGGGTGAATTTACAAGTTCACCCCTAACTTGGCAGAAAAATCTGCGCAGGAGACTTGCTTGTGACGACCTGCCTGTGACGGACCGTCACGGGTGAAACGGTCCGTCATGGACCTCCATTTCCAGCTCCTTTGGCTTGACAAGGGTTCCCCCTACACCCTTGGACAAGGCCCCCACGACGGAACCCTTCTGACGGGGCGTCACAGCCATGACTGGCCGTCGACAACTCCGTCGCCAAGGCTGTCTGGGACAGTCTGCCAACAGGTTTTGGGTCCTTTCCTCAAGGACCCTTTGATGGTCCTTGGGGATAATTTCTAGGACTTTTCCAACCCAAATATGGTCATATATGAGTTTAACACCTCTCACATGAATTTCAACCAAAACGAACACATAAAACTCGATGAAACTCGCTTAGACGTACTAGGTCGACTCAAGGCACATCTTTCGAATGCCTTGGACGTTCTTGATCGTTTGAACTCCAAACTTCACGAAACTTTAAACACTGCCTATACATGCTATAATAACTCTATTAAGAACCTTAAAACACCATGAAACACATATAAACACATAGAACCACATTTTAGACATTTAGAAGACTTAGTCGTCAAACGTCTTAGTCGTCCCTTGACGTTTGACTTCCAACACCCCTAATACTTTAGCTACTGCCTATGTACCACATATTAAACACATTTAGGACCTTAGAACACTAAGACCAACATGTTAGGCTCTAGAGCACCTAAGCTATTTTCAAGGTCTTACAATCTCCCCCACTTGGACAACATTCATCCTCGAATGACACTTGCCACTTTCCAAACATTTCCAAGATTAGAGATTCAACTAGCAGCACATAACCAAACCATACAACACATATCTAAGAAGAAACCATCAATTTCCCATAATCAAGAGATTCACAACACAACAGAAACTAGAAGACAATTCTATAACTCGTTATGCTACATAACTCACATTCTTCAATCCAAATAGCAAAAACACATTTTATATTCAACATCATACCCATATACATCAATTCTATAACGCCCCAAAATGAACTAAGGTGAACTAGAGCCTCATGGTTGTTTCTTGAGTTAATTTTAAGTTAAACGAAGTTAGTTTGGTGTCCTTAGTCAGTGTGCAAGGTTTGGTTAAGTTTGGAGTTCAATCGACCAAAAACGTCCAAGACGTTCGGATGGTATGCCTTAGAATGTACTTGTATGTCTTGGCGAGTTTGGATGAGTTTTATGTGTTCGTTTTACTTGAAACATGCGTCGGATGTTCCTTAGACCTAGACTACTTAGGTTAGGGGTTTGACGTCCGGGCACGACCCCACCTAGGACCTACAAGGGGCCCTAGATGAAGGGCCCAAGACTTGGGCAAAGTCTGCCCATCAGTGGCTCACGACGACCATGGCGACGGTCCGTCGCGCTCAGGACGGTCCGTCAATCCAGGGCGTCGCGAGTGACAGAGAGTGGAAACTTGGACAGGCTCCAGTTGGAGCCAAGTGTTCCTCGACGGGACTCCATGACGGTCCGTGGTGAACGTGATGGTCCGTCGAGGAGGTCTCGTCGACGAGGCCAGCCAGTGCACGACTTAAGGCTGCCAACTTGGGGTGTTTTATGTAAATACACCCCAAGTCTTATAAGACCCTAGGTGTATAATTTTGGTGTTTTTAGGTTATATTAAACTAGTTTTAAACCCTAGACCTAGACAAGACCCTCTCACTTCAAGATCCAACTCTCTCTTTCTCTCAAGAAAACTCTCTCAACTCTCTTGGAAGCTAGAAGTTAAGGAAGGAAAGGAGGGCTGCTTTGGACGTGTTTCTTCCTCAAATTTGTGGGTTTCTTTCTCATAAAGGTATGGTATCCATTCTTGAATACCTTTCCATTAAAGAAGCCAACTTCCAAAATGGATTTCAAAAAGGGGTTTCAAACTCAACTTCTTCTAAACTTTGATTTCTATTATGGGTCTTCTTGTAACTAAGTTCTAATGGTTTAAATGTATTTATCTTGGTTTGAATAGATGGTTTTGATGTTAAAACTCCATGAAACTCTTGTATATGCATACTTCAACTTTTGGCATGAAAATGGGTTATGTGAGCATGATTTGAGTAAGGTATGAACTTGGGTCTTCTTGTGTATGTCATGTTGGTGTAGCTACTGCCCTAAGGGCCTTCATATGGTGAAATATTGATAAATTACTTATGGGTAATGATGGTTTGATTTGTTGATGAGCTGCTCTCATTGTATAGTTCTTATTATGAATTGCTATTTAAGTGGTATGGTCCACCTTATGGGTGGCGGTGCTAATTGATGAACTTGATGTTACTTAGTATGGTTTGAGTATGTGACCTTGAAGGTCTAATATGTGAAATGAAGATATATTGGAAATGGGTCTTATGTTGTGTTTGATGTAGCTTGAATTGCATGTTTGACCTAGTTCATGTCTAAATGAAGTATATGATCATGAGAAGTATGTAGAGTGTGTAGCTTGATGAATCAAGGTTAAAGTATGAGTAGAACTTGATGAAAATGAAATGATGCTTATATGTAAGGTGTGCACATGTACACACACACTCTTCTAAGATTTGTATTATGTCAAGTTGAGCAAAAAGGGGAAATCTTGAGGTGGACACACTTCGTGAGTTGAGATGTAGTGTCTAGTAACAACCTCTCCATTTCCTAGTGAGCTTTCTATGATAGACTTTTATGTTGAGAAATCCGTGTGGAGTTATGCCTAGTACCGAGAGGATATGAAGGGGAGGTGGATTGCACTTCGTTAGTTGAGATGTTGTAATCCAAAGTACCTCTTGAGATGAGTACTCCTCGTTAGTAGAGAGTGAGTTACTTAGTAGCAATCTCCTTATCCCTTATCTATGTGCCCGCATAGGTGTAGCTATTGGAAAAAAAAATCCATGTAAACGCTAAGAAGCATGACCTTACTCTAGGCAAGTAAGGATCCCTCATTCGATAGGGGTTAATATCGGGATTCCATGTCTAGCTCTCATGGTCTTTGTCGGTTAAGCTAACTCCCACAAAAGAAATGATTTGAAACTAATTATCTTGTGTATTGTTGAAATTGTGTATGTATGTCGTGAAGTGCTCAATCCACATTAGTTACCAAGTAGGAGCATTGAGTGGGAGTGGTAGTATGGGATGCTATTCTCACATTGCACTTGGTGTGACCTATACCTACTATGGGAGAAGAGTACTTTCATGAAATCCGTGTGAATGAGTACTATGGTGTAGTGTTATGGAGGATTATTGTGGAGTACTTGAGTAAATGGAATCCATTAGGAGTACTAAGTGGGAGTGGTAGTATGGAATGCTACTCTCATATTGCACTTGGTATGACCTATATTTCCATGAGTGTTTTGCATATGTTAGCCAAGGGCGTGGATTTGATTTCTAACGAAGTAAGCCTAAGATTAGGTAGTTTTAAGGGTCACTTTGGTGTGCTTTTAAGGGAGGTGTAATGAGAGTCCCTTCTTGTCTCACCTTAGGGAGTCTTAGAATAACCTTGGGTTAGGGCAACTTCAAAGAAAAAGGGTTCATATGACTTGGACCGTGCCTTTCACTGTAAGGTCTTCATTGTAAGAATTCAAAATGTTCACTATGATTCTTTATTCAATTTTATTGCAAGTTTAGCAAAGTTAATTGAAATGTTCCTTTTGTTTACTTTAAGTTTGGTAAGATAGCCATAAAGTGTTAAATTGTTGATTCTTATGTGGGTTTGCTTCTAGATTTATGAAGGTTATATTTGAATTGCATAAAAAGCTATCTTTACTAAAATGTCCCTTTTTGCATGTTTTTGCATATGCCATACTTAGTACATTGTTGTACTAACCCCATACTTTTTTTATACCTTATGAGTATAGGTTGGAAGCCTTTGGAGGATCGAAGTTGAAGCTTGGGAATTCTATCTCTCAAGACTTGGGTATGTCCTCATATATTCGAGGACATAGTTTTTATGTTTCTTAGTTTCCTTATTAAGACTTAAAAAAATGTATTTACTCTATTGTAAAGGGCCGTGTCCCTAAGATTCTAAGTCGTGTCTTTAAGTTGGCTTGTGACGATAAGATTTCCTAGTATTTATGAAAAGACTCCTTTATTTATTATTATCGTGAAAAGTTTTAATTCCGCACTACTTTTCATGCTTTATGTTATGAATGCTAGTTAGAGGGCTTGTACGACACCCCAAAGGGGTCAAGTACGCCCGGTCACAATTCGAAGGTTTTCCCTAACTTCTAGGGGGTGCTTTCGGGTCGTGACAAGTTCTAACCACATAACAAGAATTTTAGACCAAAGAATCACTTAGTCATTTTCTCAAAAAAAATTACAGTGAGCAGTTAATCAGGCTACAGTGATTTTTACAACTTTTTAAAAATGCTATTTTTTTAGGCAATTCTTTATATAGACATGCTAAAATGCAAGATAACATCATGTAAACACATCATACAACATGCTCAAAGCTTCTTAAAACACACAATGCAAGAAGTAAATGAAATTCAATTTCAACCAAACTCCTAAACATCATGCATAAGCAACAATTCAAGAACTTCTATCCCATCTACAAATTAAACTCCCCCACTTAGAAGGAACTCATACTATCAAAAGGGAAACAAGAACTTACCATCATCATCATCACCATCATCCGACTTCTCAATTCTAGTACGGAGTGCATAGAAACGCCTCTTAGTTGGAGCATCATCCTTTGGAACACTAGGCTCAACCCTCTTGCCCTCCTTCCTAGAAGCAATGTTTGGACAATCTCTCACTTTGTGCCCATCCTTTCCACATCCAAAACAACTACCGGTAACCCAATAGACACTCACCATAGTGACTCTTGCCACAATTTGCACAAGTAGGTTTGCTATCCTTAGAACCACCTCCTTTCTCAAACTTCTTCTTAGGAACTCTAGGTACATCTTGAGATCGAAATCTCTTTTTGAACCTAGGTTGCTCTTGATCACTAGCAACACCCCTTTTCAAACCTCTAACCATCCTTCTAAGTTTAGACTCCTCAATAGATTGTGCATACACCATGAGTCTTGATAGGGTCATATTATCATGAAGCATAGCGATACGACATTCTTCCTTCACCAAGTCGGCTACTCCGGTACAAAAGCGACTCATTTCATCTCTTGGATTGGACACAAGAGAAGGAGCATACCTAGACAATGTCGAGAATTTCAAAGAGTACTCCTCAACACTCATATTGCCTTGCTTGAGATTAATAAACTCCTCCACCTTGACTTCTCTTCTCTCTCGGGGAAAGTACTTGCCAAGAAAAGCTCCCTTAAACTCTTCCCACTCAATAGGACCCGAATCTTTCGGCCTATTGTCCTTCCATTGAGTGTACCAAATTTGAGACACATCTCTCAATTGGTAAGAAGCCAACTCCGCCTTCTCCCTAGATGTAACCCCCATAGCACTCAACACTTTGTACACACCATCAAGAAATTCTTGGGGATCCTCATTCACCTTAGAGCCAAGAAATATTGGAGGATTCATCCTCACAAAGTCTCTCAATCTAGAAGTCATAGTGCTCTCCATAACCCTAGGCACCATACTCAAATTGATTTGAGTAGTTACGGCTTGAGCTAAAGCCCTCAAAGCCTCTCCAATCACTCTATTAGACAACTCCGGTACCTCATTACCTCCATCCACATTAGGAATATGATCACCTTGGGGAGGCACTTCATCACCTTGCCCATCTTGGACACCTTGCTCATCTTGAGCAACTTGCTCAACTTGAGGAACCTCCTCATTCACCCTCTCCTCTTCCAATCTTCTAGCGGCCATCCTTCTAGTATTCATCTGCTAGCAAACACAAGGAAACTCATAAGAAGGATAATCATAACATTACTCTACCGCACGATATAGGAGTAGAAAAGAAGGGAAACTCTATCGTCCTATAGCCTCTCGCCCATAGATGTGTCGCGACTCACACCGATGGTCAAGACTCTACTAGACGTGACTTGATAAGACTTTTTGATACCTAATACTACTTTCACCAACCTATGCTCTAATACCAACTTTGTCACAACCCGAGAGCATACCCTAGAAGATAGGGTGCAATCTTGGATTGCGACCGGCGTCGTCGAACTCTCAGAGTTCTCAGACAAGCCTCATTCATATCATTCATCGCATATACATAATGAAAAGTAGTGCGGAATTAAAACTTTTCACTAAAACATAAAATAGTCTTTAAAACTCTTTCATATAGAAATACTAAGTCTCAATCTCATCAACTTACGACACAAGAGTACTTTAATACGAAAAATAGAAATAACATAGTCTTGTAGAATACTTCATAAAAGAAACATAAAACGACATATATGCCCTCGAAACAATGAGGACATACTTGAACTCTTCTACTCGGACGATTTTTCTAAGCCCAAGTCTTCTTCTCCAAAGCTCCTTACCTACCAAGGACTATAGATAGAAAATAAAGCATGGAATTAGTACAACCACATGTACTAAGTATGGCCATATGCATAAAATCATGAAAACAGACTTTATTGGAAATATGCATCTTTTCATTTAGAAATCATAGATTAAACATAATAACATCATTTAGCAATTAAGAAACACATAAGATAACATTAAACCAAAGATAGCATTTAAAGACTCACTTTACAGTGAGTTATATTCACTGTACAGTGAATTAATTCACTGTTATAGTGAATCACTTCACCCTTCTCCCTAAGTCTTTCTAGCATGTAATTCCCTCACTTAAAGTCATCCTAAGATTCACTTAAGTCACACAAAGAGAGACCGCCCATACACCCTCTCTAGATGTGCCCAAACGACCCTTAAGATTACCTACGATGAGTCACATACACACTTAGAAAACAACCATAAACATCTATGTAAGATTCCTCTACCAAAGGTGATTTCCAAGGTTCACTTGAGTAAGTGTGGAGCGACCGCCCATACAATCCCTTTCACACACACACAAGAGATCCTATAGACTACCTCAAATAGAATCATTCTCACTAAACACACTAACACTTAGACTAGAAGACATTCTCCTTCCAAAGCCTATCAAAAGACCTACTTAAGTAAATCAAGAAGATAAAGTCCATAGTACAATGACCTCTCCAAGATTACCTTAATAGTCCTTAAGACTTTCTAAGGTTTAGATCATGTCAACAAGATTAACCAACTTCCCTAACTAGAGTCATCCTCAAGACTTCCAAAGATAAGACATGAAGAGACCAACCTTTCATGTCCTCCTCACACTTTAGCTAAGGAATGCTTAAGTCACTTAGATTAGGTACTTAATCATTTACATAGTTACTAACATAAGTCATTAGATCATTAGTTCATTAAGACTCATACATCACATAAGACACTCACATAAAGCATCACATAAGACACTCACATAATGGATCACATAATGGTCTTTGGACAAGACCTAGGAACTTCACATAACACCTTCAAAGTCTATTGTGCAATGTCTAGATAGCGTCCCATACCACCACCTAAACCTCATAAACTTATCTAATGTTAATAGGTATTCCACATGATGAGAATAGGCAATAACCGACATAGACCATGGTAGTAAGACATGGAATCCGAAGTTCTATCCTACTTCGATGAGGTTGTTCTACTTGCCAATGGTAGAACTTGGACACATCCCATGTAGGCACATGGTTATGGAATATGAAGGGTTTCTTTGCATTGTAGTCTCGTACTTCACTAGAATTACTTCCCTTACCATACTCACTCGGTGCTAGCCTTTGTTCTCATAGATTAATTCACATAAGGTTCATATAATTAGGTCTCTTATCTAGTTCATAACCCAATTACATTCACCCTACCAAAGCAAGTTCCACTAGGGCATATTTCACTTTAGCGACAAGAAGCTCATCGCGACTTTCCTAAGGTATGATATGATGCCGTTCCAGCCAATCATCCCTAAGTCCATCACTCATAAAATGAAGGATACCATTACGGCTAACTACTTCACAATTCATAACCTCGCCACTAGGTACAAGGTTCCACATAACATTGACCTTCTTATTATTGAGGACTTACTTATATTATTATTCAAGACTCTTAACATACTAAGTCAAATCATCACATAATAATGTTCATATAGCATCAAGCAAGGGACATAAGTCTACCTAAACAAAACACCACATATTTCACTTTAACATACAATACAAGTCATTCTAGAAGTACTTAGGAATAACATCTTATAACCTAACATAAATCCATATAAGAACACATATACTTTCACATATAGATAGACATTATCATACATCACATAATCATCATATACTTCAAGTAATGCCTACAAGGCCATGATCATCATATTGCATAAAGTAACGCCGACAAGGCCACATCAATTCACATAACACCGCCACCATAAGTGGACCATACCAATCACAATAGAATCAAAGTATAATTAATATCAAATTAAAGAAAACAGGGCAGCATACCTTCATCCCCATATCCACACCTCAATTCAATGCCAAATCAACCAATTCAACATCACAAGGCCCTTACCCATGTCCATGAACAATAATTCAAAGGATAAACCATAATAGTCAATGAATCTTAAGTCACTTCAATATAGATTTATCAATCTAAGACCAAATATACATCAATGGAATAGAATACTTACATCAACAGATAACCCATAGAAAACTACACTAGAATTTGTAAGCATTAAGTTCACATCGATTCAATAAGCTTAACATGCAATCGATCTAAGAGTATTCATTATTCAATAAATCAAATTGAAATAGCCTATACATCATTCATACATAATAAGTACATGAATCAAAAGCCCATAGCAATATACACATGAATTCATCAATCTCAAGACATAATCACATAACCCATACTTTAGTGAAATTAGAGATTTGAGAAGATCAAGGGTTCATGGAGAATTTCATTGAAAAACATCAATTAAACTTCAATAATATCATATCTTAACAATTGAAAACGTTTCATGCAAGAACCCATGATTTAGAGTAGAAATTGGACAACTCACTTTAGAGAACTTTGAAAAACATCTTGAGAATTGGACTCCTTGATGAAATAAGTTTCAAGGATCCAAAACCATACCTCAAGGATGATAATTATTAACTTTGATGAAGAATTTCCACTCAAGAACCCCTCACCAAGCTGCCTCTTCAATGAAGTCTTCAATGGAGGTTTTGGGATTTTCTTAGAGACTTTGGGGTTTTGATTTTAGAAGAATGAAGTCTTTAGGGTGTTAACCACTTATATAGTTAGTTAAAATACCCATAAAACCCTAAATAAACCGGCTAGACTCTTATTTAGACATGGGGTGAATTTACAAGTTCACCCCTAACTTGGCAGAAAAATCTGCGCAGGAGACTTGCTTGTGACGACCTGCCCGTGACGGACCGTCATGGGTGAAACGGTCCGTCATGGACCTCCATTTCCAGCTACTTTGGCTTGCCAAGGGTTCCCCCTACACCCTTGGACAAGGGCCCCATGACGGAACCCTTGTGACGGGGCGTCACAGCCATGACTGGCCGTCGACAGCTCCGTCGCCAAGGCTGTCTGGGACAGTCTGCCAATAGGTTTTGGGTCCTTTCCTCAAGGACCCTTTGATGGTCCTTGGGGATAATTTCCAGGACTTTTCCAACCCAAATATGGTCATCTATGAGTTTAACACATCTCACATGAATTTCAACCAAAACGAACACATAAAACTCGACGAAACTCGCTTAGACGAACTAGGTCGACTCAAGGCACATCTTTCGAATACCTTGGACGTTCTTGATCGTTTGAACTCCAAACTTCACGAAACTTTAAACACTGACTATACATGCTATAATAACTCTATTAAGAACCTTAAAACACCATGAAACACATATAAACACATAGAACCACATTTTAGACATTTAGGAGACTTAGTCGTCAAACGTCTTAGTCGTCCCTTGATGTTTGACTTCCAACACCCCTAATACTTTAGCTACTGCCTATGTACCACATATTAAACACATTTAGGACCTTAGAACACTAAGACCAACATGTTAGGCTCTAGAGCACCTAAGCTATTTTCAAGGTCTTACAAGTCTGGTAGGGAACCAAGTAGAAGCAAGCCTTGAATTTCTTCATCAAATTTGATGCCCATAGCAGATAACTGATTCATGATCCCCTGAAAATTATTCAGATGGTTTGTCATTGGAGAACCATCATGATACTTTAAACTCAACATCTGCTTTATTAAGAACATTCTGTTGTTGCCAGTCTCCGAGCATACAAACTTTCAAGATGCTCCCATAGGTTCGAGCATGTGTTTCCCCAGAAATATGGTTCAACACATTATCGTCGACCCATTGCCTAATGAATCCACAAACCTGTTTGTGCAACGGATTCCACTCTTCATCTGTTTTATTATCAGGCTTTACAGTGATAAATACTGGTTTGTAAAAGTTCTTAACATAAAGCATATCTTCCATTTTCCCCTTCCAAATGGCATAAATAACACTATTCAAAGTAACCATTCTACTTGTGTTGGCTTCCATAGTTTTTCCCAAAAATATAGTTATCGCAAATCAAAGTAAATATTTTCTGATATGGAAGTTCAGACTGTATTGCAACCACAGAGCATACTCAGATAAAACCTTGGCTCTGATACCAGTTTGTTGGGAAAATGCGGATAAACACAAAAATATATATGGTAAAAGTAATGTAAATAAAATAGGAAAATAACAACACCAAGAGTTTTACGTGGAAACCCTTCTAAATAAGGGAAAAACCACGGGCCAAGAGGAGCAACTGATATCACTATAGTAAGGAATTTTACACTGTGTAGTCACGAATACAATACTTAAAGTGACTATTAAACACTCAAAAGAAACAACACTCTTTTGGTTTCCACCTTACCAAAATATCGCTCACACTCTATTTTTCTTCATAGACTATTTTTCTTGTATTGTCTATGGAATACCTCACTTTGCTCTCAAAATGATTTTTCTCTCTAATTTGGTGTGTTCTACAAATGAGCAAGAATGCTCTATTTATAGAAGTATAAAATCATGCCTATGTCACTAATGACATAGGTAAATATAGCAAAGTCAAAAAAAGGTTTGCAAATCTTACCAATTTGCCAACTACCAAATCCTTATTTTCAACTCTTCTCACTATTCCTTTTTAACAATTACTTGTTGCAATTGAATAGCAAAAGTTGACCAAAAATTTATAGGATGGACTCAACACTTTCAATGATACTAGATCTGGGTTGTTAGAACACAGACATATCTAGAAGTTTTGGATCTCTTGCAAGCGGTAGAAGATGATTACAAGAATTTTTCCTTACCAAATAATCTCACAATGGTTCAAATTAAAACTCACAAGAAAAGGAAAACCATTAAATTAAAAGCAAAATCATGCTTGTATACAACAATTTCATCCACCATCTGTACTTGTATCATGTCCCTGAAGTCAGCAAAAGAGGTATGAGATTATCTCTAGACTAAGCATGAAGGACATGAACGAATTTGAGGGATGCATGTTTTAAATTTAATACGTGAGTTTGAGCTGCAAAGGATGAAGGAAAGTGAAACCATAAAAGAGTATTCTAACCTACTTCTTAATATAGAAAATTGAGTCAGATTGTTGGGTTCCACTTTTAACTATTCAAGGATTGTTGAGAAAATCCTTGTAACAGTACCTAAAAGATGTGAGACTACTGTTACAACCTTAGAAAATACTAAGGACTTGTCCAAAATTACACTAGCAAAGCTCTTAAGTGCTTTTCAAGCACAAGAGAAACGGCGTGTCATGAGACAAGAAGAAGTTGCTGATGGACCCCTATTAGTTAAACATCAAGATGATGGAAGAAACAAGAAGATACAAGGACAGAATAGTGAGAATTTTGCTAAAACCAAGAAGGCTAACTATCCACCTTTCCAACACTGTGGAATAAAAGGTCACCCTCCTTTCAAATGGTGGAGGATACCTGATGTAAATGCAGCAAGTCCAATCAACAGGTCATCAAACGGCGATTGGTAAAGCCAAAATTTAGCGGCCTGAATTTAAAGCTCAAGTTTTTGATCGAGAAGAAGAAGATTACCTCTTTGTCGCAACTTGTTTCACAAGCCTAGATTCAAGTGAAAGTTGGTTAATTAATAGTGGTTTCTCTAACCACATGACATCTGTAAGATGTTGTTCAAAGAGTTGTGGAACCCTAAGACAAACAAAGTTGGAATTGGAACTGGCGAGTGTCTTGCTATGGCTCTAGAACTAAGTTTATACACATGTTTAGTATGTTCCAGACCTTGATCAAAACCTTCTCATTGTTGGTCAATTAATGGAGAATGGATTAAATACATTCTTTAAAAAAACATGTGTGAGAGAAGATCCATCAAGCGATGAGATATTGAAGGTCAAAATAGAGGGGGGGGGAGGTGTTTCCTGCTCAATCCTTTGAAAGAAAAGAAGACATATTTTCTTACGTTAGAAAACTCTACATGAGTTTGGCATAACAAATAGGTCATTTTTTATCATCAAGGACAGATTGCCAAACTTGTTTACTTGGAAAGATGAAACAGGTTGCCCTTTCCCAAAACAACTTGGAGAGAATAAAAAAAATCTTCAGCTTATTCATTCAGACCAGGGTGGACCTCACAGAACACTATCTTTAAATGGTAGTCTTCAATACATTGCATTTATTAATGATCTAACAAGAGTGACCTGAATATTTTTCGTCAAAGTCAAGTCAGAGGTAGATGATGTATGTGTTTCGGAATTTTAAAGGCAAAGGTGAAAAATCAAATGGGCTGCAAAATTCAGACTTTAAGGTCTAATAATGGGAAGAAGTACACTTCAAATCAGTTTAAATTACGTTGTGACAAAACTGGCATTGAACATCAGCTATCAACCCCTTATACTCCACAACAAAATGGAGTTAGCGAGCCGAAAAACAAAACTATATGGAGATGCCTAGGTGCATGCTACATGAGAAACATCTACCAAAAACGTTTAGGGCGAATAGTGAGAATTTTGCTAAAACCAAGAAGGCTAACTATCCTCCTTTCCAACACTGTGGAATAAAAGGTCACCCTCCTTTCAAATGGTGGAGGATAGCTGATGTAAATGCAGCAATTCCAATCAATAGGGTCATCAAGCGGCGATTGGTAAAGCCAAAATTTAGCGGCATGAATTTAAAGCCAAAAATGGAGTTAGCACTTTTTTTTTTTTTTGCAAAATAAACTTCCTTCTAGATCTTTAAAGGATAAAATACCATATGAAGGATGGTATGGTCAATAAACCTCATTGCAATTTCTCAGAATTCTTGGTTGCTTGTGTTTCTGTTATATATATCACAAGTTAAAAGAAATAATCTTGATAAGAAGGCAGTTCCTAGCATCTTTATAAGCTACAAGATTTTTTCCAAAGCATATAAGGTGTATGAACCTCAAACGGATAATATTGTCGTAAGTAGAGATGTCCACTTCATTGAGGACCAAAACTGGAACTGGGAGAAGCCCAAAAAAATACACCAGTTGACAGTCTATTAGATCCAAAAGTTCTACCAGATGATCCTCTTGTTAGAGGCATGTGGTTGATCTCTGATATCTACCAGAGATGCAATACTGCAATTTGTGAGAAGCTATGACTGCAGGGGCATAGCCACGTTATAGTAAGGGGGTTCATCCGGACACTCTTAGGCAGAAAATTATATTATTTATATATGGCTAAAATATTTTTTATGTATATGTAGTAGATGTTGAACCCCTTTTGCTACTTCATATGTCTACTTCTGAGGAAAGGATAACAATAATCCCTTTTCTTTGGGTTAAGGCTCAAAGTGATCCTTAAGTTTTCACATGGAGCACTAATAGTCCCTCATGTTTGCAATATTGGTGCACTTTTGGTCCTCCTAAAATATTTTACCTATTTTTTAGCATTGATTTTATCCATAACCTATTTATGTGATGTTCAATCGTCATTTTATATATTTCATAGAAATAACAACTCTATATGAAAGAATGTGAGAAGAAAAACACTTTGTTTTGTTTAGTAGAAATCATATTGCAGGTAAAGTCGAGAGGTTTATCACGATAATTTCACGTGCAATAGTACAACTTTTTCTTTTCCTGCAAAGTCATATGTTAAGATGCTTTTAGTTTAGCTGCAGTGATATTTCTAGTGAACAGAACAAGGTGTTTTTCTTATCAGCTTCTCTCCGATAGAGTTATTATTTCTATTAGGGGAGGACCAAAAGTGCACCAATATTGCAAACATGAGAGACTATTAGTGCACCATGTGAAAACTCAAGGATCACTTTGAGCCTTAACCAAAAGATGAGGGACTATTTTGAGCCTTTCCTCGTCTATTTCTACATATTTTGAACATCTTTATAGAAAATTATGGCTCCGCCACTAACTATGAGGAATTAGAAAGGGATGAAATATGGGTGGCAGCAATGAAAGATGAGATGATGCTGATTCAAAAAAATCAGATTTGGGTGCTTGTGGAGAAACCTCTAGACAAAAAGATCATTGGTGTAAAATGGGTCTTCAGGACAAAGCTAAATACTAATGGTTCCATCAACAAACACAAAGCAAGGCTGGTAGTGAAATGTTAGGCTTAGATCTTTGGAGTAGACTACTCAGAAACTTCCGCAAGAGTTTCTTGACTTGACTGTAACATCTCTCAACTAGAAACGACTATAAAAAAGTTTAAAATCTGAAAATACTTATTTTTGGAAAGAATAAGAAAATCTGGAAAATTTGTTTGAGTTAAGAAAGTGAGTTTTGGTCATTTTCAAACGACCATAACTCCTAACTCTGGATGAGTTAGGAGTAGTTCCATATATGGTTGAAAAGCCCTTAGAATAATCTTTGCAACGCTGCTGAGTTTGAACAATCTGGATATCGTATGTGCGAGTTATGCTTTTTAAAAGTTGGGCTATTGGATCAAGAAAAGTCCAATCCGGATTTGGGAAGGGCAAAGTTGTCTTTTCCTTACCTAAATTAATTAATTCATTTTTAGGAATTAGTTAGGGTAAAACAAGACTTTGTTCAATTGAAAGATAATTCACGCTAGGGCTTGGAGAAGAAAGAAAAGAAGAGAAAAAAGGAGAGAAATCAAGAATCGCCAAGAACGCTCAAGCTTTCTGTGTGGAATTCGTCGGGGGTTATACCTAAAAAGGTATGTGAGATCACACAGTGTTTGGTTAGTTCACCCACACGCCAATCTTGTTTCAGTTCAGCAGATTTAAGTTGTTTGAATGTTACGAAAGTGAGTTCTTGAAGAACATTGTTGAAAATTCGTTGAGTTCTTGGTGGTTGTAATTGTTGAAGTTTCTTGATGGTTTGATTCATGTTTTAGGGTGTAATTTCAGGTGAATCTATTGTATATTGATAGTACTAATGATCCTAAGTGTTTGAGGAAAGAACCATGAAAGTTTAGAGGGTTTAGAGATGAAAAATGAAGGAGAAAAATTGAGAACATCTGGGTAAGGGGATTGGGGCATTGCACCTCTCAACTTCCCACAGACCAGACTCTGTCCATAGGGCCTTGGTGCAACGCGCCAGCCAGAGCGCCCTACCTAACTCTCTGAAGGTTGAGGGCTGACGCCCTAAGGCTCTCAGAGCGCTAGGGACATGTTATGACCCGATTACACCCCCTAGTCGTAACATGGCGTACTCGACCTCGAAGAGGTCTTATACAAGCCTCATAGCATTCATAACATTCGATCATAAGGAAAAATGATAAGGAATTAAAACTTTTCATTTAAAAACCCTTCAATTCAAGAACACGACATTTAAATCATAGCGGAAGCCTACATCTCACATGGCCATCTAACCAAGACATGGAACCTAAAGATAATGTCACGACCCTTCACAATCGAAACACTTAAGCAAAACTAGACATAACCTATTACAAATTAAATACAAGAAACTTCTAAATACTTGTCCCCGAATGATGAGGACATACACTTGGTCTTGGAGAACTCTTCCCAAGCCCTTGAATCTAGGGAACTCTATCTCTTGCCGAAACCTACACTTGTAGTAAAAAGTAGAAGGAATATGGGTTAGAACAATTGAGTACTAAGTATGATGACCATGCAAAAACATGCTTTGAAAGGACATGTCTTTTGAAAGTCATGCATATGTCATTTTGGTAAAACTTCATGAATAAGAGCATATTAGACATAATCTCCAAAACTAATCAACATACAAACCATATCTTCATATTAGGATATATTCAATATACAAGCTTTAGACAATACATATTCATAAGGAACATAAGCATTATATACTTCACATAAACACATTAAGACCATCCCCTAAGACAACTTTAAGTCATACTTGTGCAATGTATGAGTAGCATCCCATAATACTACTCACACTAAGTATTCCTCAAAGCCACCCTAGACTAGGCACATTCATATTCATCGCGTCAAGACAAGGAAATAACTCGTAATACAACCCAAGCAAGATATACACTATTACATAAAATACATAAGTCAACATTCTATATTAACTTAATTAAGAGTACATCATTCATTAGACATTAAGTCAACATCCTTAATAGCATACTCATAAGACATAATAGCATAACCACATAAGTAACCCTAGATTAAACTTGTGTCATGTGTAGATAAGGTTCCATAACCTTACCTACACTAACTACCATCTTTGAACTACCATACTCATACCTATCATACATTAGTCTCATCCATAGTTCATACACATAGTAAAGAGACATCCTTAATCATGTTCATATTCATAATTCATAAACATACTTCATATTCATAGCACATAGACATACTTCATATTCATAGAACATAACATAATGCATATTTATAGCGCATAAACATAATGCATATTCATAGTACATAACATAATTCATACTCATAGGACATAAACATAATGCATATTCATAGTACATAAACATAAGAGGAACACACCATGACTACACTTAAAGTTCACTTGTGCCATGTATAAATGACATCCCATACTACCACTCATACTAAGTAGATCCTTTTGAGGAACCATAGAATATAACTCACTTTCGTATTCATAATTCATATTATTGTTACATTAGAGGGAATATAGCCTTAACCGACGTAGACCATGTGAGCTACATGGAATCTGGTGTCATATGACCCCACACCGAAAAAGGGCGTCCTACTTTGCTAAGGTAGAACTAACATATTTAGCTTTAGTGTGGATCACTAGCTATTACCTACGCGGGCACATAGTTATGGGATAGGGAGATTGATCTATAAACCCGGCCTGACTAGCGGGAGAGTTTCCATCTCATGAGTGCATATGTAGAAGACCCGTCATAACTAGCGGGAGAGTCTCTACCTCATTTTTCATATCCCCTCGGTGCTAAGCATTATTCCCAAACTTATACATTAATAGTATTTAGATTGTATCTACATGTGTGAAGGAATACTTTAGCCTTCATTCAGTACAATTCATAACATAGCTGATTGATTCAATAAGGTGAGAACTACCTTTCACCTTTCGAATCCTAATATACATGTGAGAAATACTTTTACATACATTCATAGTGTTTTCATGAGAACTACCTTTCAATCAACACAATAATATCATCATAGACATGTAAATTTCATATTTCATAATGTTTAAAGGTGCATATGAGAACTATATTTTTAATCGACACCACAGATACACCATAATCATATTTATGCATGGAGTGTGTGTTTAATTATCCCTACTATGACAAACCAACAACAACATTATCATCATAGACACTTCCCTCTCAATGTGTACATAAGCATGTACATACAATCATAATCATGCATGCGTAATATTCATATATTGCATTCAAGGATTTATAGACCATACAACTCAACACATCCATATTCATTATACTAGACATGTACATAATCATAATTCAATTAGTTCATTCATTCATTTCATGTGTATACTCGTATAATCATATTGCAAGTCATGTGGGTATAACCCTTCCACAATAGCACTATATACATTCAACTTATACCATAATGTAAGTACCTCCACCATAAGTGGATCAATCCATTCATACTCAATAACTAAACGCCACCACCATAAGTGGATCACATATCAATCGATCACAATTATATATCATTAAGGATCAATCTCAGCCCATAGATTCAAGATACTACAAGAGGTAAGACAATTGGCATCCTCCATCATCCACATAAGCAATTCAACATAAACTCATTCATAACTTCCTTTTTTAGGTCATGATCCTCATCTCAACAATACATCAATAATTCAGCACAATAAGATATAACTAATGACATGACTTCATAAACTAACTTCATATAAACAATTACTATTCATTATACTTTCATAATTAACAATTTCCAATCAATTTCCAAAATAAAAGAGTTTAGGAAAAATCATGGGTTCTTGAAGGAATTCAATGTAAAATCAACTTATAATCATCAATTAAACCTTAATTTATCAATATAAATGCTTTGAAAATGTTTTAGCATTAAACTCATGCTTAGATTAGAAAGTAGGGTTTTTATCTTTGAAAGCTTTTGAAATTCTTTTTGATTTGACTCCTTGAAAGAAAGATTGATCAAGGATGAAGGATCACCATACCTATATTAAGAAACCTTGAAGAAAATTGATGAATAAACTCTTTGGAAATCCCCAAATCCAAGCTTCCATGGCTTCTTCTTCCTTCTTGAGTTTAGAGAGAGAAATATTGGAAGAAGATGAACTTTTTGATTTGAACTGGGTCTTTGTGAAAGTGATTTATTTTGGGGATATTTTAATAAAAAATCACTTATATAGTTATTTAGAAATAATATAAAAAATACCCACTTTCTAATTTAACTTAAAATTTTACGAAAACGCCCTTTCACATATGGACTTAGCCAAAAAAAATCTAAGGAAATGTTTAAGGAAACATTTAAGGTCCATGAAGTGCTTCACTAGCCTTGAACCGTCCCTTAAACTTATACTTAGCCAAATTTTTGGACCTTTTTTTTTATCTCTAATTTATACATAAACTTATAAGGTTCATACGTTAGGCTCTAGTTCAACCTATTATTTTGCGAGTTGTTACAGGACGCCAGTTCTCCGCATTCTTTTCCCACCTTTTAGTACTAGTTCTAAGTGATGTACTCTGTTTCTTAGTTGATTCCAACACTCTAAGGTACATCTAAACATAATGAAATCATCCATAAACATGAGATCATGATCCTTTAATCCATAATTCAATTCAAGGAAAGTTAATATTAAAGTCAGAGAAGTTAAGAGTCAATTCAAAAAGTTAAGAAACAAGTATAGAAAGTTCTTTGAGTCCTCTCAAGAAGTCTTTTTACAAATGCGTTTAACTTTGTTTTAAGATTTAAAGATCAAGTTGAGTAAGAGTAAAGATAAGTAAGATAAGTCCACTTCAAGTTTTCAAGAAGTCTTTTATAAACGATTTAACTTTGTTTTAAGACTTAAGAGTTGACTTCAGAAAAGAGTAAAGTTGATGTTCTTTGTTCAAAGAAGTATATGGGGACTATGTAATCACAAAGAGTTTTAAAGGAAATGTTTTCATATTTAAACAATAAAGGATACTGAGATTTCCAAAGAGCCTTCGAGCTAGTTTTCAGAAAAGAATAATAGCTTTTTAAATGAAGCAAGCAGGGAAACTGAGATTTCCAAGATAGTTTGAGCTAAGTTTTTGAGCACTAATCTCAAATCACAGAAGAAGTATGTTTTAAAAACATAAGAGAAAGTATATTTTTGGAGTAGTATTGAGCATCGAATTGGGGACGAGCATGAGTTCATATAACTCACGTCTCCATAAGACCATGTAGCCACCATGGATAGAAAAGGGTCATACTTTTTAGATGGATCCTTTTCACAGTAGACTAGTGGATCATTAGGCAGTTCAGGTCTTATACCTTTGGCCGGGTATAGGATTTGTTGGCAGCGTGAGGTAGATCATTTTATCATCACTATAACTCTTATATGATGGTTGTCGGTTAGAGAAACTCCCACATAAGTTATTATATTTTTATATACACAGTTTATTTGTATTTCTACATACATCTCAAATTTAATTGTATTTATGCATACACTCAGAGTTTACAACATGTTTTTAAATGACTTCTATTTATATTGCACTATGTTTTTAATTGCTTTATATTGAAATGAGTCAGTTATGTTAAGTTGAGTTGAGCTAGGTAAGTTATTCAGTTACTTCCATACTCTTTCTAGCCTATGTTATTTAGAATTCCAACTCGCATACTAGTAATTCAATGTACTGATGTCAGTTGACCTGCATCGTATTATGATGCATATGCAGGTAACGAGGATCGGCATGCAGCGCACCGTTGATCCAGTTGAGCCCTCTAGAGTCTGTTTGTGAGCCTCTTTGAATTCCGGAGGACTCCTTTTATTTCTTTTAGTATTTTCTTTATTAGGATGTTGTGAGGTCTGTCCCAACATCAATCTCAGTTTAAGAGGCTTGATAAATAGATAGGAAGATGTTATTCCTCTAGTTTTTTCATTATCTTTCTATTTGTTAAAATTTGGGTTTCCACTTTTGGCCAGTTGAATGTTTAATATTTAAAACATTCTCAGTTTTATTAGTTCAGTTGAGTTATTGATCGTTATATAACTATGTATATTATCTTCAGCTAAGTTAAGTAAGCCAGGCCAAGGGTCCTCTCGAGGCCAACAATGGTCTTCGAGTGCCATTCGCGCCTAGGGTATAGGCTCGGGGCGTGACATTAACATAATCAAATTACTACTAGACATTGCAGAACAAAAAGATTAAAAACATTATCAACTTGATGTTAAGTCGGCTTTTATCAATGTCTTATCCAGGAAGAGACTTATGTTGAGAAACCAGATGGTTTTGTTGTCAAGGGTAAAGAAAATAAGGTTTATTTTCTAAGAAAACTATCTATGGTTTAAAGAAAGTACCAAGAGTTTGGTATGGCAATATTAACGATCATTTGCTAAGTTTAGGCTTTAGGAAGAGCCTATTTGTGCCTACACTTTATATTAAGTGACCAGGTGCAGACATACTTACTATTTCTTTGTGTGTTGACGATCTCTTTATCACATGAATTAAGGCTTGCCTAATTGAGGACTTCGAGTTAGATATGATGAAGGTCTTTGAAATGATAGACTTTGGACTGATGGCATACTTTCTTGGAGTGGAGATCAAACAAAATGAAGACAATGTGTTCATTTTCTACAAAAAATGTATGCTCAAGATATCCTAAAGAAGTTTCATATGGAAGACTGCAAAGTTATGAGTACTCCAATGAACCAAAAGGAAAAGTTCTCCAATGATGTTGGAATATAAAAGGTGGATGAGGCATATTACAGAAGTCTTATTGGCTTCCTGATGTATTTGACTGCAACTAGGCCTGATGTTCTATATAAAGTGAGTTTATTTTATCTCGATTCATGCATTGTACAAGTGATTTACACTTGAGAGTAGCTAAAATAATCGTCATACATCAAGGAAACTATCAACTATGGTATTAAGTTTCACATAAGTTCGAATTTTAGACTTGATGGATTTTCCGATAGTTATTGTGGAGGTGCACCTAATTTGAAGAGTACTTCAAGTTTCTTTTTCAATCTTCGGTCAGGAGTTTTCTCTTGGTATTCCAAGAAACAATATATCGTAGAACAATCAACAGTCGAGGAAGAAATTATTATTGCAACAACAGATGTAAATCTAGCATTATGGTTGAGGAAAATTATGTGTGATTTGAATATGGAGCAAAAAAAGGTCTAAGGTTTTTATTGATAACCAAACTGCAATTTCAATTGCTAATAATCAAATTTTTCATGCAAAAATGAAGCATTTCAATATTAAGTTGTTTTTTCTTAAGAGACGTGCAGGACCATGGAGATGTGAAGTTTCTTTACTGCAACAAAAGTTGCTGAAATTTTCACCAAGCCCCTTTCCTCTGCAAGTTTTCTTTTTCCAAAGAAAAACTAGGAATCAACAATTTCTAAACCAAGGAGGAGTGTTAGTTGTTATGTCATAAGTTAGTTCTTTATTATAAACGTAAGTCTTAGGAAGTGGAAAAATACTGCATTTTCAAATAATATTCTCTCTTGTTTCTTGTTCTTCATTGCTTTATAGTTCTTATCTTTCATTATTCATAAGTTCTCCTTTGTTCTTTTTCTGGGTTTCCACATGCATTAACTACAGGGTGCAAACGGCTACAATGTCTGGACTTCTCAGATGCCATGTGTAAATTATAGTATCAGTGTCACGCCCCGAGCTACCCCCGAGAAGCGGACACGGAACCTAGGACCACAAGTGATCACAAGCTAAACCTGCTGGCATGATCATGAGCATACTAAAGATAATAAACTGAATGCAGAAGCTAAATCATAATTTAAACTGAAAAGATGGGGAATACCCATATTCTATAACTGAGATATTTGAAAACAATGAGTTTAATACGAAGGAAATATTAACTCAATACTAAGATGAAACTAACTAAGTCTGAAAATAGCCTCTAAACTGGACTAGAAATACTGGGACAAGCCCCAGCTAAATCTAGCAAAAACTGAAACTAAATGACTGAAATGAAACTCATGACTGTTGTCCTCGGAGAATGAGGACTCACCACTGAATCTGCTGAACTGGAGATCGGAAATCAATCTATGCGTGATCTGGATGCTGAGAACCTGAACCTACTCACGAGAAGATGTAGCGCACATATGCGTCAGAAATTGAAGGTACTGATCATGCAAGATAGAGTAAAGCTGAAATAAAGCATAACTGAACAAGTACAAAAGCAAGTATAATAATCTGAACATGATATACTAAATTTTGAACTAACCGGATGCAATGACCAATTTATAACATGCTGTAACTTATAACTAAATATATTGATAAATGGTCAATGCAATAGAGTCTGACTGAACTGTGGAAGCTACTAATAACCGATAATAAAACCACATGAGCTAAATGTGGAGTCCGATGTATACGCCCCATCGAGAAAGGACCCAATATACCCTGACAAAGGTATAAAGAGATGCTGGCCTGATCACTAAACTGATGCCCACAGAGGGGACTTACAACCTACTTGGCTAGTAGTTCTAGGACTAATTGGGTACGCTGAACCCTAGTCCAACTCGGTATTATGCTACTCCCATTGATTTATATAGTTAATTGATTATGTATGAATTTTTGTAAATACTGGATAGCTCAAAACTGAATATGCAAACTGAGAATGCAACATTTAATCTGATAATGATGCATTAAAAACTGAAGCATGTATTACTGCATAACTTAAATCTGACCTAGCATGTGTAATTCAAGAACTAAAGAAATACAAAGCTAGGGTTGTGAAATTCATGCGATAAACTGAATAATAACTTTACAATATGATTTGGAACATATATTTAATAAATTCATGAAGTTCTATCAAAGTTCTAGAAACCCTAGGTTTTATCATGATAAGAGAATCAAGAACTGACTGAAAACTAGGGACCTAATGGGTGAAAGGAAACCACTAGTTAAATCCCACATGCCTGGTAATGAAATTCACGAAAAAACACTTAGGTTTTGGAGATGGAACTGTTGAAACCTTGTTGCGTTCTTGAACTAGGGTTCTTGACCTTTTTCTCCTTTCTTGCTTCTAATTTTTCTAAGTTTTGATTAATGATTTGGCTTAGGTAAGTTTTAGTTATGTTTCTAGGCTTAAAATGATTAAATCTGATTATTAGGGTCTAAATGACGTATCTTAGAGTTTAAACGAAGTGGGAAAAGACCAAAAGACCCCTGGGTTAATTGCTGTCGGACCAAATGACGACCTGCACAGACGATCCGTCGTTCAATCGACGGTCTGTCGTTTGGTCGTAGGTTGGGTCTGTTCGATATGCCTTTACTAAAACGGGTATAACTTTTTACTTGGAGCTCTGATTTTATCAAGGTTGGTGGATATGGAAAGGTAATTCAACTATATATCTTGTGGTATGTCATGGGCCACATAATTCATTTTGTGCTAAGAGTTATGATCATTTGAAGTTGACCCAACTGCATTTACCCCCTAAATGTATGCTGATTCCCACCTATGGTCAGACCTATGGACCGTGCTAGTCATCCGTGGTTCTTGTCAGAGAGTGGGTAAATGGGGTGTCGATCGATGGTCACAGACTACGGACGGTAGTCTGACCTACGAATCGTAGATCTGTCCATTGATAAGGACTTAACAAAATTTTCCTGGGCAGAGACTTTAGGGATTTCTGACGCTATTGACGGATGTGCAGGACGAACCGTGGGTCAGGATACGGTCCGTCGATGGCCACGTTGGTTGCACCAGTAGTTTTTTCTGAAAAACTGGTTTTTGGTCTATTTTGGATATGGGGTGTTACATTATCTCCCCATTGGGAACATTCATCCTCGAATGAAGACTAAACTAGCTGAAATAGTGGGAGAGAGCTGCAAACCCTACTACTAAACACTGAGAACTGAGTTTCTGATTAAATTGAGTTCCGAGAACATGCAAATACGCTGAAAATGCAAGTACAAACTGAGAGAACATGATTCTAAGACTGAATTCATGCATGAATGACACGAAAATTAAAGAGGAACTATTACCTCAAGCTGGAGTGGAATCGGAAGGAAAGAGGTGAGGATACTTGGCTTTCATGGCTGCTTCTGCTTCCCAAGTAGCTCCCTCTACGGACTGACTCCTCCACAAAACTGACTGAAGCGACTTCTTTGTTTCTCAACCGTCTAACCTGGCGGTCAAGAATCTCAACTGGTACATCCTCATAAGAAAGACTATGTTTCACCGCCACACTCTCTAATGGCACTACAGAGGCTGGGTAACCCACACACTTCTTCAAGAGTGAGATGTGGAAGACTGGATGCACTACTGCTAATTATGTTGGAAACTCTAACTCATATGCCACCTTTCCAATCCTTTTCAAGATCTTGTAAGGGCCTACATATCTAGGACTGAGCTTCCCTTTCTTGCCAAATCTCATCACCCCTTTCATAGGTGACACTTTCAGGAAAGCCCAATCATCAACTTGGAACTCTAGTTCCCTCCTCCTTACATCTGCATAAGATTTCTGATGATTCTGGGCTGTCTTAAGTCTATCTCTAATTAGTTGCACGTTCTCCAGAGCATAAAGCACTGAATCTGGCCCTATCAAAGCTGCTTCACCTACTTCAAACCACCCAATAAGAGATCTACATCTACGACCATACAGTACCTCATAAGGGGCCATCTGAATGCTGGAATGTTAGCTATTATTGTAGGCGAACTCAAAAAGAGAAAGGTGATCATCCCAACAACCTTTAAAATCGATCACACAAGCTCTCAACATATCCTCTAGGGTCTGAATGGTACGCTCTGCCTGTCCATCCATCTGCGGATGAAATGCTGTGCTAAGGTTAACTTGAGTACCAAGACCCTTCTGGAACGACTTCTAGAAATGAGAGGTAAACTGAGGACATCTATCTCAGATGATAGACAAAGGAACCCCATGCAATCTCACAATTTCATTAATGTAAAGCTTGGCATACTCCTCTGCCGAATCTGTAATCTTGACCGCCAAAAAGCGAGAAGACTTAGTCATCCTATCGACTATCACCTAAATGGAGTCATGCTGTCTGCGAGTATGCGGTAACCGTGTGATGAAATCCATATTGATCACTTCCCACTTTCAAGTAGGAATGTCGATCTCTTGAGTCATACCCCCTGGTTTCTTATGTTCTACCTTGACTTGCTGGCAATTGGGGCACTTACTCAGAAAATCTTTTATATCCCTCTTCATGCCATTCCACCAATAGACTTTCCGCAGATCGCGGTACATCTTAGTGGCACCTGGATGAATAGAATACCTGGAGTTATGGGCTTCTAAAAGAATATGCTGTCTTAACTCGCCCACACCAAGAACACACAATCTACCCTGGTAGCGAAGTACACCATCTCCCCCTTGAGAGAAAACCTCCACTCTCTGATTATAGACTACACCCTTAAGTTCAAGCAACATTGGATCACTGTTTTGCTTTTCCTTAACCTCCACTACCAAAGAAGATTCTGCCCCAGTCTGAACTGTTACACCACTCTCTGATATGCTCATAAGGCGAACCTCCAAGCGAGCAAGCCTGTGAACATCGTTCACTAGCTCCTTCCTTTCTTCCTCAACATGGGCTAAACTACCCATAGATAATCTACTAAGAGCATCTGCTACTACATTCGCCTTACAAGGAGGGTAATGCACACTCATATTATAATCCTTAAGGAACTCAAGCCATCTCCTCTGGAGAAGATTCAACTCTTTCTGGGTGAACACATACTGAAGGCTTTTATGCTCAGTGAACACATCTACATGTACACCATACAAGTAGTGTCTCCAGATCTTGAGTGCAAACACCACTGCTGCAAGCTCTAGGTCATGAGTTGGATAGTTCTTTTCATGCACCTTAAGTTGTCTAGAAGCATAAGCTATAACCTTATCTCGCTGCATCAACACACAACCAAGGCCCACTCTGGATGCATCGTAATAGATAACATAATCATCTGAACCCTCTGGTAGAGTCAAGACAGGAGTTGTAGTCAATCTAGTTTTCAATTCTGCAAAGCTTTTCTCACAATCATCTGACCATTTAAACTTGACCATCTTCTGAGTCACCCTAGTCAATGGTGAGGCTATGGTTGAAAATCCTTCCACGAACCTTCTGTAATAATCCACTAGACCTAAGAAACTTCTGATATCTGTAGCAGAGGTAGGTCTAGGTCATTGTTTTACTGCTTCTATCTTCTTTGAATCCACTCGGATTCCTTCGCTAGATACAATATGACAAAGGAAAGCAACGGATTGCAAACAAAACTCACATTTGCTAAACTTCATGAATAACTGGCAATCCTGGAGAGTTTGTAGGACAATTCTCAAATGACTCGCATGTTCTTCCTCATTCCTATAGTAAATGAGGATATCATCATTGAAGACGTAACGAACAAGTCCAAGTACTATTTGAACACTCTGTTCATCAAGTCCATGAAAGTTGCAGGAGCATTGGTTAGTCCAAATGACATAACTACAAATTCATAATGACCATATCGAGTTTTGAATGCTGTTTTCGGAATGTCACTATCTCTGACTCTGAGCTGGTGATAACCCGACCTGAGGTCTATCTTTGAGAAATGGCTACCACCCTGAAGTTGGTCAACCAAGTCATCAATCCTTTGGATGTGATACTTATTCTTGATTGTGACCTTGTTCAACTGTCTATAGTCAATGCACATTGAGAGAACCATCTTTCTTCTTTACAAACAACACTGGTGCGCCCCATGAAGAAATACTAGGTCTGATGAAACCCTTATCTAAAAGGTCTTTCAACTGCTCCTTCAATTCCTTAAGCTATGCTGGAGCCATTCTATAAGGAGTAGAAATAGGCTGGGTATCTGGAAGGAGATCAATTCCAAAGTCGATTTGTCTTTCGGGAGGGACTCCGGGAAGATCTTCTGGAAATATTTCTGGAAACTCACAGACTACTAGAACTGACTCAACAATTGGGGTTTCAGAGCTAGAATCCTTAACCCAAACTAGGTGATAGAGATAACCCTTAGAGATCATCTTTCTGGCCTTAAGGTAAGAAATAAATCGACCCATAGGCGCTAAGCTACTACCCTTCCATTCTAAGATTGGTTCATCTGGAAACTGAAAACGAACAATCCTAGTTCTACAATCGACCGAGGCATAACATGAATGTAACCAATCCATGCCTAGAATGACATCGAAGTCTACCATTTCTAACTCTACAAGATTTGCTGAGGTGACTTTCTGAGAGATTGTGATAGGGCAATTTTTGTATATCCGTCTAGCTATAACTGGGTCACCGACTGGAGTAGAGACTGAGAAAGGTTCTGAGAGAGTTTCTGGACTAACACTGAATTGGACTGCTATGTAAGGAGTTACAAAAGAATGAGTAGCCCCTGGATCTAACAATGCATAAACATCAATGTCAAAGACTCGTAACGTACCATTAACTACATCAAGAGAACCTTCCTGATCCTGGTGAGCCTGAAGAGCATCCAACCTGTTCTGGCGCTGACCGCCACCTATACCAGATGAGTTACCCTGCTGAGTCAGGTGACTTGCTGGTGTTGATGAAGTTGTAGATTGAGCTCTACCATTTCGACCTCCTTGACCCTGTCTAGAAGGACAATCCCTTAACCTATGACCAGACTGACCAAACCCAAAACATCATTCTTTTCCTGGGAAACACTCTCCTGGATGATTCTTACCACACTAAGGGCAAGTGGGGTAAGTCTTGGTGCCTGAAACACTTCCCTGAGACTTAGAGCCTCGTGCTCTAACCTTCTGGTCATACCTGTTCTTGGAGGACGGAACACTAGCTGATGAAGGGGCTGGTGATGAAAACTTCTGCTGACTCTGCGAGCGATTTCCACCACTCGATTTCTGTTGATAATAGTCATAGTTCCCAGTCCTAGCCTTCTTATTCTCCTTGGCCTGTTCCCTAAGCTTATCACCCTCAACCTGCTGAGCATGATTTATAAGCCTAGAGATGTTCATATCTCCAAGTAACATAGCATTTTTGCACTCAGTTTTCACCAAATCTGACACTTCATACAAAAACTTATTCATCTGAGCCCTGGAGTCAGCAACCATGTGAGGAGCATACCTGGAGAGTTGGTTAAACTTGAGCCCATACTCTTGTACTATCATGTTACCTTGCCTCAAGTTCATGAATTCCTGAGCCTTTGCCTCTCTCAACTCTATTGGGAAAAACCTGTCGAGAAAAGTCTCACTAAAACAATCCCGAGTGATAGGAGCTGCATTTACACCCTTATTCTCCTTCCACTGACTGTACCAGATATGAGCAACATCCTTCAACTGGTATGATGCCAACTCAACCCGATCATTCCAAGTGACTTACATTACCTCAAAGATCTTCTTGATCTCATCCAAGAAATTCTGAGGATCCTCATTAGTTTGTGATCCTAAGAACTCAGGCGGATTCATCCTAACAAAGTCACGGACCCTTGCTGCTGCTGATCCACCATTCGCATTCACAGGAGCATGAACTTTATTATTCTGGTTGGTCATACACTAAGCCAACATCTGTATAGCATTTCTGAACTCTGTAGTAGAGACTTCTTGATCTGGGACCGAAGGAGCTGCATATGCATTCCTAGCATTCGCTTTCCTAGCGTTAGCTCTACGAGGAGGCATGATCTGAAAAGTAGAACATCAAGTTAGAGTGGACTAAGATCATACCTTACGTACGATAAGAGTAACAAGAAAATGAAGTTTTCCTAAAACACTTTGTAGCCTCCCTCTCATTTGATGTGGTGCACTTCACACCCATGAAAAGGACTCTACCTAGTGCGGCTTTTCAGACATCCTAGGACTCTTGAACCTAGTGCTATGATACCAAGTTTTGTCACGCCCCGAGCTACCTCCGAGACGCGGACACGGAACCTAGGACCACAAGTGATCCAAAGCTAACCCTGCTGGCATGATCATAAGCATACTAAAGATAATATACTGAATGCGGAAGCTAAATCATAATTTAAACTGAAAAGATGGGGAATACCCATATTCTATAATTGAGATATTTCAAAACAATGAGTTTAATACAAAGGAAATATTAACTCAATACTAAGCTGAAACTAACTATGTCTGAATATAACCTCTAAACTGGACTAGAAATACTAGGACAAGCCCCAACTAAATCTAACAAAACTGAAACTAAATGACTAAAAGACTGAAATGAAACTAATGACTGTTGTCCTTAGAGAATGTGGACTCACCACTGAATCTGCTGAACTGGAGATGGGAAATCGATCTATGCATAATCTGGATGCTGAGAACCTGAACCTACTCACGAGAAGATGTAGCGCACGTATGTGTCAGTACTTGAAGGTACTGATCATGTATGATAGAGTAAAGCTGAAATAAAGCATAACTGAACAAGTACAAAAGCAAGTATAATAATCTGAACATGATATACCAAATTCTGAGCTAACCGGATGCCATGACCAATTTATAACATGCTGGAACTTATAACTAAATATATTGATAAATGGTCAATGCAATAGAGTCTGACTGAACTGTGGAAGCTACTAATAACCGATAATAAAACCACATGAGCTAAATGTGGAGTCCGATGTATACGCCCCATCGAGAAAGGACCCAATATACCCTGACAAAGGTATAAAGAGATGTTGGCGTGATCACTAAACTGATGCCCACAGAGGGGACTTACAACCTACTTGGCTAGTAGTTCTAGGACTAATTGGGTACGCTGAATCCTAGTCCAACTCGGTATTATGCTACTCCCATTGATTTATGTAGTTAACGGATTATGTATGAATTTTTGTAAATACTGGACAGCTCAAAACTGAACATGCAAACTGAGAATGCAACATTTAATCTGATAATGATGCATTAAAAACTGAAGCATGCATTACTGCATAACTGAAATCTGACCTAGCATGTGTAATTCAAGAACTAAAGAAATACAAAGCTAGGGTTGTGAAATTCATGCGATAAACTGAATAATAACTTTACAATCTGATTTGGAATATATATTTAATAAATTCATGAAGTTCTATCAAAGTTCTAGAAACCCTAGGTTTTATCATGATAAGAGAATCAAGAATTGACTGAAAACTAGGGACCCAATGGGTGAAAGGAACCCACTAGTTAAATCCCACATGCCTGGTAATTAAATTCATGAAAAAATACTTAGGTTTTGGGCCTGGAACTGCTAGAACCTTGTTGCGTTCTTGAACTAGGGTTCTTGACCTTTTTGTCCTTTCTTGCTTCTAATTTTTCTAAGTTTTGATTAATGATTTGACTTAGGTAAGTTTTAGTTATGTTTCTAGACCTAAATTGACTAAACTCTGATGATTTAGGGTCAAAATGACGTATCTTACAGTTTAAATGAAGTGGGAAAAGACCAAAACATCCTTGGGTTAATTGCTGTCGGACCAAACAATGACCTGCACAGACGGTCCATCGTTTGGTCTGTAGGTTGGGTCTGTTCGATAGGCCTTTACTAAAACTGGCATAATGTTTTACTCGAAGCTCTGATTTTAGTAAGGTTGGTGGATATGGAAAGCTAATTCAACTATCTATCTTTTGGTATGTCATGGGCCACATAATTCATTTTGTGCTAAGAGTTATGATCATTTGAAGTTGTCCCAACTGCATTTCCCCCAGAAGTGTCTGCTAATTCCCACCTACGGACCGTGGGTCCACCTACGGACCGTGCTGGTCAACCGTGGTTCTTGTCAGAGAGTGGATCAATAGGGTGTCGATCGACGGTCACAGACTATGGACCGTAGTTTGACCTATGGATCATAGGTTCGTCCGTCGATCAGGACTTAACCAAATTTTCCTGGGCTAAGACTTTGGGGGTTTCTGACGCCATTGACAGATGTGCAGGATGGACCGTGGGTTAGGCTACGGTACGTCGATGGCCATGTTGGTTGCACTTGTAGGTTTTCCTGAAAAATTGGTTTTGGTCTGTTTTGGATACGGGGTGTTACATTATCTCCCCCTTGGGAACATTCGTCCTCGAATGAAGACTAAACTAGCTGAAATAGTGGGAGAGAGCTGCAAACCCTACTACTAAACACTGAGAACTGAGTTTCTGATTGAATTGAGTTCCGAGAACATGCAAATACGCTGAAAATGCAAGTACAAATTGAGGAAACATGATTCTAAGACTGAATTCACGCATGAATGACACGAAAACTAAAGAGGAACTATTACCTCAAGCTGGAGTGGAATCGGAAGGAAAGAGGTGAGGATACTTGGCTTTCATGGCTGCTTCTGCTTCCCAAGTAGCTCCCTCTACGGACTGACTCCTCCACAAAACTGACTGAAGCAACTTCTTTGTTTCTCAACCGTCTAACCTGGCGGTCAAGAATCTCAACTGGTACATCCTCATAAGAAAGACTATGTTTCACCGCCACACTCTCTAATGGCACTACAGAGGCTGGGTAACCCACACACTTCTTCAAGAGTGAGATGTGGAAGACTGGATGCACTACTGCTAATTATGTTGGAAACTCTAACTCATATGCCACCTTTCCAATCCTTTTCAAGATCTTGTAAGGGCCTACATATCTAGGACTAAGCTTCCCTTTCTTGCCAAATCTCATCACCCCTTTCATAGGTGACACTTTCAGGAAAGCCCAATCATCAACTTGGAACTCTAGTTCCCTCCTCCTTACATCTGCATAAGATTTCTAATGATTCTGGGCTGTCTTAAGTCTATCTCTAATTAGTTGCACGTTCTCCAGAGCATAAAGCACTGAATCTGGCCCTATCAAAGCTGCTTCACCTACTTGAAACTACCCAACAAGAGATCTACATTTACGACCATACAGTACCTCATAAGGGGCCATCTGAATGCTGGAATGTTAGCTATTGTTGTAGGCGAACTCAAAAAGAGGAAGGTGATCATCCCAACTACCTTTAAAATCGATCACACAAGCTCTCAACATATCCTCTAGGGTCTGAATGGTACGCTCTGCCTGTCCATCCGTCTGCGGATGAAATGCTGTGCTAAGGTTAACTTGAGTACCAAGACCCTTCTGGAACGACTTCTAGAAATGAGAGGTAAACTGAGGACATCTATCTCAGATGATAGACAAAGGAACCCCATGCAATCTCACAATTTCATTAATGTAAAGCTTGGCATACTCCTCTGCCGAATCTGTAATCTTGACCGCCAAAAAGCGAGAAGACTTAGTCATCCTATCGACTATCACCTAAATGGAGTCATGCTGTCTGCGAGTACGCGGTAACCGTGTGATGAAATCCATATTGATCACTTCCCACTTTCAAGTAGGAATGTCGATCTCTTGAGTCATACCCCATGGTTTATGATGTTCTACCTTGACTTGCTGGCAATTGGGGCACTTACTCAGAAAATCTGCTATATCCCTCTTCATGCCATTCCACTAATAGACTTTCCGCAGATCGCGGTACATCTTAGTGGCACCTGGATGAATAGAATACCTGGAGTTATGGGCTTCTGAAAGGATATGCTGTCTTAACTCGCCCACACCAAGAACACACAATCTACCCTGGTAGCGAAGTACACCATCTCCCCCTTGGGAGAAAACCTCCACTCTCTGATTATAGACTACACCCTTAAGTTCAAGCAACATTGGATCACTGTTTTGCTTTTCCTTAACCTCCACTACCAAAGAAGATTCTGCCCCAGTCTGAACTGTTACACCACTCTCTGATATGCTCATAAGGCGAACCTCCAAGCGAGCAAGCCTGTGAACATCGTTCACTAGCACCTTTCTTTCTTCCTCAAAATGGGCTAAACTACACAAAGATAATCTACTAAGAGCATCTGCTACTACATTCGCCTTACCAGGATGGTAATGCACACTCATATCATAATCCTTAAGAAACTCAAGCCATCTCCTCTGGCGAAGATTCAACTCCTTCTGGGTGAACACATACTGAAGGCTCTTATGCTCAGTGAACACATCTACATGTACACCATACAAGTAGTGTCTCCAGATCTTGAGTGCAAACACCACTGATGCAAGCTCTAGGTCATGAGTTGGATAGTTCTTTTCATGCACCTTAAGTTGTCTAGAAGCATAAGTTATAACCTTATCTCGCTGCATCAACACACAACCAAGGCCCACTTTGGATGCATCGCAATAGATAACATAATCATTTGAACCCTCTGGTAGAGTCAAGACAGGAGTTGTAGTCAATCTAGTTATCAGTTCAGCAAAGCTTTCTCACAATCATCTGACCATTTAAACTTGACCATCTTCTGAGTCAACCTAGCCAATGGTGAGGCTATGGATGAAAATCCTTCCACGAACCTTCTGTAATAACCCGCTAGACCTAAGAAATTTCAGATATCTATAGCAGAGGTAGGTCTAGGCCATTGTTTCACTGCTTCTATCTTCTGTGAATCCACTCGGATCCCTTTGCTAGATATAATATGACCAAGGAAAGCAACGGATTGCAAACAAAACTCATATTTGCTAAACTTAGCGAATAACTAGCGATCCTGGAGAGTTTGTAAGACAATTCTCAAATGACTCACATGTTCTTCCTCATTCCTAGAGTAAATGAGGATATCATTAATGAAGACGATAACGAACAAGTCCAAGTGCTATTTGAACACTCTGTTCATCAAGTCCATGAAAGTTGCAGGAGCATTGGTTAGTCCAAATAACATAACTACAAATTCATAATGACCATACCGAGTTTTGAATGCTGTTTTTAAAATGTCACTATCTCTGACTCTAAGCTGATGATAACCCGACCTGAGGTCTATCTTTGCAAAATGGCTAGCACCCTGAAGTTGGTCAAACAAGTCATCAATCCTTGGGATGTGATACTTATTCTTGATTGTGACCTTGTTCAACTGTCTATAGTCAATGCACATTCTAAGAGAACCATCTTTCTTCTTTACAAACAACACTGGTGCACCCCATGGAGAAATACTAGGTCTGATGAAACCCTTATCTAGAAGGTCTTTCAACCGCTCCTTCAATTTCTTAAGCTCTGCTGGAGCCATTCTATAATGAGGAATAGAAATAGGCTGGGTATCTTGAAAGAGATCAATTCCAAAGTTGATTTCCCTTTCGGGAGGGACTCCGGGAAGATCTTCTGGAAATACTTCTGGAAACTCACAAACTACTAGAACTGACTCAACAGTTGGGGTTTCAGAATTAGAATCCTTAACCCGAACAAGATTATAGAGATAACCCTTAGAGATCATCTTTCTAGCCTGAAGGGAAGAAATAAATCGACCCATAGGCACTAACCTACTACCCTTCCATTCTAAGATTGGTTCGTCTGAAAACTGAAAACGAACAATCCTAGTTCTACAATCGACTGAGGCATAACATGAATGTAACCAATCCATGCCTAGAATGACATCGAAGTCTACCATTTCTAACTCTACAAGATCTGCTGAGGTGACTTTCTGAGAGACTGTGATAGGGCAATTTCTGTATATCCGTCTAGCTATAACTGGGTCACCGACTTGAGTAGAGACTAAGAAAGGTTCTGAGAGAGTTTCTGGAATAACACTGAATTGGACTGCTATGTAAGGAGTTACAAAAAAAAGAGTAGCCCCTGGATCTAACAATGCATAAACATCAAGGTCAAAGACTCGTCACATACCATTAACTACATCAAGAGAACCTTCTTGATCCTGGTGAGACTGAAGAGCATACAACCTGTTCTGGCGCTGACTGCCACCTGTACCAGATGAGTTACCATGCTGAGTCGGGTGGCTTGCTTGTCCTGATGAAGTTGTAGATTGAGCTCTACCATTTCTACCTCCTTGACCCTGTCAAGAAGGACAATCCCTCAACATTTGACCAGACTGTCCAAACCCAAAGCATCATTCTTTTCCTTCAAAACACTCTCCTGGATGGTTCTTACCACACTTGGGGCAAGTGGGGTAAGTCTTGGTGCCTGAAACACTTCCATAAGACTTAGAGCCTCGTGGTCTAACCTTCTGGTTATACCTGTTCTTGGAGGACGGAATACTAGCTGATGAAGGGGCTGGGGATGAAAACTTCTACTGACTCTGCGAGCGATTTCCACCACCCGTTTTCTGCTTAGAATAGTCATAGTTCCAAGTCCTAGCCTTCTTATTCTCCTTGGCCTGTTCCCTAAGCTTATCACCCTCAACCTACTGAGCATGAGTCATAAGCCTAGAGCTGTTCATATCTCCCAGTAACAGAGCATTTCTGCACTCAGTTTTCACATAATATGACACTCTATACAAAAACTTATTCATCTGAGCCCTGGAGTCAGCAACCATGTGAGGAGCATACCTTGAGAGTTGGTTAAACTTGAGCCCATACTCTTGTACTATCATGTTACCTTGCCTCAAGTTCATGAATTCCTGAACATTTGCATGTCTCAACTCTATTGGGAAAAACATGTTGAGAAAAGTCTCACCAAGTGATAGGAGCTGCATTTGCACCCCTATTCTCCTTCCACTGATTGTACCAGATATGAGCAACATCCTCCAACTGGTATGATGCCAACTCAACCCGATAGTTCTAAGTGACTTGTACTACCTCAAAGATCTTGTAGATCTCATCCAAGAAATTCTGAGGATCCTCATTAGTTTGTGATCCTAAGAACTCTGACGGATTCATCCTAACAAGGTCACGGACCCTTGCTGCTGCTGATCCACCATTCACATTCACAGGAGCATGAACCCGATTATTCTGGTTGGTCATACTCTAAGCCAACATCTGTATAGCATTTCTGAACTCAGCATTAGAGACTTCCTAATCTGGGACCGAAGGAGCTGTGTATGCATTCCTAGCGTTAGCTCTACGAGAAGGCATGATCTGAAAAGTAGAACGTCAAGTTAGAGTGGAATAAGATCATATCTTACGCACGATAAGAGAAATAAGAAAGTGAAGTTTTCCTAAAACACTTTGTAGCCTCCCTCTCATTTGATGTGGTGCACTTCACACCCATGAAAAGGACTCTACCTAGTGCGATTTTTTAGACATCCTAGGACTCTTGAACCTAGTGCTCTGATACCAAGTTTTCTCACGCCCCGAGCTACCTCCAACACGGGGACACAAAACCTAGGACCACAAGTGATCCCAAGATAACCCTGGTGGCATGATCATGACCATACTAAAGATAATATACTGAATGCGGAAGCTAAATCATAATTTAAACTGAAAAGATGTGAAATACCTATATTCTATAACTGAGATATTTGAAAACAATGAGTTTAATACAAAGGAAATATTAACTCAATACTAAGCTGAAACTAACTATGTCTGAAAATAGCCTCTAAACTGGACTAGAAATACTAGGACAAGCCCCAACTAAATCTAACAAAACTGAAACTAAATGACTAAAAGACTGAAATGAAACTAAGGACTGTTGTCCTTAGAGAATGAGGACTCACCACTGAATCTGCTGAACTGGAGATCGGAAATCGATCTATGCGTGATCTGGATGCTGAGAACCTGAACCTACATCACGAGAAGATGTAGCGCACGTATACGTCAGTACCTAAAGGTACTGATCATGTAGGATAGAGTAAAGCTTAAATAAAGCATAACTGAACAAGCACAAAAGCAAGTATAATAATCTGAACATGACATACTGAATTCTGAGCTAACTGGATGCAATGACCAATTTATAACATGTTGGAACTGAATACTGAATATTCTTATAAATGGTCAATACAATAGAGTCTGACTGAACTGTGGGGAGGACCCAATATACCCTGACAAAGGTATAAAGACATGCTGGTGTGATCACTAAACTGATAACCACAGAGGGGACTTACAACCTACTTGGCTAGTAGTTCTGGGACTTATTGGGTCCGCTGAACCCTAGTCCAATTCGGTATTATGCTACTCCATTGATTTATGTAGTTAACTGATTATGTATGAATTTTTGTAAATACTGGATAGCTCAAAACTTAACATGCAAACTGAGAATGCAACATTTAATCTGATAATGATGCATTAAAAACTAAAGCATGTATAATTGCATAACTGAAATTCTGACCTAGCATGTGTAATTCAAGAACTAAAGAAATACAAAGCTAGGGTTGTGAAATTCATGCGATAAACTGAATAATAACTTTACAATCTGATTTGGAACATATATTTGATAAATTGATGAAGTTCTATCAAAGTTCTAGAAACCCTAGATTTTATCATGATAAGAGAATCAAGAACTGACTGAAAACTAGGGACCCAATGGGTGAAAGGAACCCACTAGTGAAATCCCACATGCCTGGTAATGAAATTCACGAAAAAACACTTAGGTTTTGGAGCTGGAACTGTTGGAACCTTGTTGCATTCTTGAACTAGGGTTCTTGACCTTTTTCTCCTTTCTTGCTTCTAATTTTTCTAAGTTTTGATTAATGATTTGACTTAGGGAAGTTTTAGTTATGTTTCTAGGCCTAAATTCACTAAAATCTGATGATTTAGGGTCAAAATGACGTATCTTAGAGTTTAAACAAAATGGGAAAAGACCAAAAGACCTCTGGGTTAATTGCTGTCGGACCAAACGACGACCTGCACAGACGGTCCGTCGTTCAATCGACGGTCTGTCATTTGGTCCGTAGGTTGGGTCTATTCGATATGCCTTTACTAAAACGGGCATAACTTTTTACTCGGAGCTCTGATTTTAGCAAGGTTGGTGGATATGGAAAGCTAATTCAACTATATATCTTTTGGTATGTCATGGGCCACATAATTCATTTTGTGCTAAGAGTTATGATCATTTAAAGTTGACCCAACTTCATTTCCCCCCTAACTGTATGCTAATTCCCACATATGGTCAGACCTACCGTGCTGGTCAACCGTGGTTCTTGTCAGAGAGTGGGTGAATAGGGTGTCGATCGATGGTCACAGACTATGGACGGTAGTCTGACCTACGAATCGTAGATCCGTCCATTGATAAGGACTTAACCAAATTTTCTTGGGCTGAGACTTTGGTTTTTTTTACTACATTGATGGATGTGCAGGACGGACCGTGGGTCAGGCTACGGTCCGTCGATGGCCACGTTGGTTGCACCAGCAGGTTTTTTTGAAAACTGGTTTTTGGTCTGTTTTGGATAAGGGGTGTTACATTATCTCCCCCTTGGGAACATTCATCCCCTAATGAAGACTAAACTAGCTAAAATAGAGGGAGAGAGATGCAAAGCCTACTACTAAACACTGAGAACTGAGTTTCTGACTGAATTGAGTTCCGAGAACATACAAATACGCTGAAAATGCAAGTACAAACTGAGGGAACATGATTCTAAGACTGAATTCACGCATGAATGACTGGAAAACTGAAGAAGAACTATTACCTCAAGCTGGAGTGAAATCGGAAGGAATGAGGTGAGGATACTTGGTTTTCATGGTTGCTTCTTCTTCCCAAGTAGCTCCCTCTACGGACTGACTCCTCCACAAAACTTTGACTGAAGCGATTCTTTGTTTCTCAATTCTAACCTGGCGTTCAAGAATCTCAACTGGTACATCCTCAAAAGAAAGACTAACTTTCACCGCCACACTCTCTAATGGCACTACAGAGGCTGGGTCACCCACACACTTCTTCAAGAGTGAGATGTGGAAGACTGGATGCACTGCTCCTAATTCTGTTGGCAACTCTAACTCATATGCCAACTTGCCAATCCTTTTCAAGATCTTGTAAGGGCATACATATCTAGGAATGAGCTTCCCTTTCTTGCTAAATCTCATTACCCTTTCATAGGTGACACTTTAATGAAAACCCAATCATCAACATGGAACTCTAGTTCCCTTCTCCTTACATCTGCATAAGATGTTTAACGACTCTGGGCTGTATTAAGTCTATCTCTAATGAGTTGAACGTTCTCCATAGCATAAAAGACTGAATCTGGCCTTATCAAAGCTGATTCACCTACTTCAAACCACCCAACAGGAGATCTACATCTACGCCTATACAGTGCCTCATAAGGGGCCATCTGAATGCTGGAATGGTAGTTATTGTTGTAGGCGAACTCAATAAGAGGAAGGTGATCATCCCAACTAACTTTAAAATCGATCACAAAAGCTCTCAACATATCTCTAGGGTCTGAATTGTACGCTCTGCCTGTCCATCCGTCTGCGGATGAAATGATGTGCTAAGGTTAACTTGAGTACCAAGACCCTTCTGAAATGACTTCCAGAAATGAGAGGTAAACTGAGGACCTTTATTTGAGATGATAGACAAAGGAACTCCATGCAATCTCACAATTTCATTAATCTAAAGCTTGGCATAGTCCTGTGCCGAATCTATAGTCTTGACCGCCAAAAAGCGAGAAGACTTAGTCATACTAGCGACTATCACCCAAATGGAGTCATGATGTATGCGAGTACGCGGTAACCGTGTGATGAAATCCATATTGATCACTTCCCACTTCCAAGTAGGAATGTCGGTCTCTTGAGTCATACCCCCTAGTTTCTGATGTTCTACCTTGACTTGCTGACAATTGGGGCACTTACTCACAAAATCTGCTATATCCCTATTCATGCCATTCCACTAATAGACTTCCGGCAGATCGCGGTACATCTTAGTGGAACCAGTATGAATAGTGTACCTAGAGTTATGGGCTTCTGAAAGAATATGATGTCTCAACTTGCCCACATCATGAACACACAATCTACCCTGGTAGCGAAGTACACCATCTCCCCCATGGAAGAAAACCTCCACTCTCTAATTATGGACTGCACCCTTAAGTTCAAGCAACATTGGATCACTGTCTTGCTTTTCCTTAACCTCCACTACCAAAGAAGATTCTGCCCCATTCTGAACTGTTACACCACTCTCTGATATGCTCATAAGGCGAACCCCCAAGCGAGCAAGCCCGTGAACATCCTTCACTAGCTCCTTCCTTTGTTCCTCAACATGGGCTAAACTACCCATAGACAATCTACTAAGAGCATCCGCTACTACATTCGCCTTACCAGGATGGTAATGCACACTCATATCATAATCCTTAAGGAACTCAAGCCATGTCCTCTTCGAAGATTAACCTCCTTCTGGGTGAACACATACTGAAGGCTCTTATGGTCAGTGAACACATCTACATGAACACCACACAAGTAGTGTCTCCAGATCTTGAGTGCAAACACCACTGCTGCAAGCTCTAGGTCATGAGTTGGATAGTTCTTTTCATGCACCTTAAGTTCTCTAGAAGCATAAGCTATAACCTTATCTCGCTGTATCAACACACAACCAAGGCCCACTCTGGATGCATTGCAATAGATCACATAACCATCTGAACCCTCTGGTAGAGTCAAGATAGGAGTTGTAGTCAATCTAGTTTTCAATTCTGCAAAGCTTTTCTCACAATCATCTGACCATTTAAACTTAACCATCTTCTGAGTCAACCTAGTCAATGGTGAGGCTATGGATGAAAATCCTTCCACGAACCTTCTGTAATAACCCGCTAGACCTAAGAAACTTCTGATATCTGTAGCAAAGGTAGGTCTAGGCCATTGTTTCACTGCTTTTATCTTCTGTGAATCCACTCGGATCCCTTCGCTAGATACAATATGACCAAGGAAAGAAATGAATTGCAACCAGAACTCATATTTGCTAAACTTAGCGAATAACTGGCGATCCTGGAGAGTTTGTAAGACAATTCTCAAATGACTCGCATATTCTTCCTCATTCCTAGAGTAAATGAGGATATCATCAATGAGGACGATAACGAACAAGTCCAAGTACCGTTTGAACACTCTGTTCATCAAGTCCATGAAAGCTAAAGGAGCATTGGTTAGTCCAAATGACATAACAACAAATTCATAATGACCATACCGAGTTTTGAATGCTGTTTTCGGAATGTCACTATCTCTGACTCTAAGCTGATGATAACCCGACCTGAGGTCTATCTTTGCGAAATGGCTAGCACCCTGAAGTTGGTCAAACAAGTCATCAATCCTTGGGATGTGATACTTATTCTTGATTGTGACCTTGTTCAACTGTCTATAGTCAATGCACATTCTGAGAGAACCATCTTTCTTCTTTACAAACAACATTGATGCGCCCCATGGAGAAATACTAGGTCTGATGAAACCCTTATCTAGAAGGTCTTTCAACTGCTCCTTCAATTCCTTAAGCTCTGCTGAAGCCATTCTATAAGGAGGAATAGAAATAGGCTGGGTATCTTGAAAGAGATCAATTCCAAAGTTGATTTCCCTTTCGGGAGGGACTCCGGGAAGATCTTCTGGAAATACTTCTGGAAACTCACAAACTACTAGAACTGACTCAACAGTTGGGGTTTCAGAATTAAAATCCTTAACCCGAACAAGATGATAGAGATAACCCTTAGAGATCATCTTTCTAGCCTGAAGGTAAGAAATAAATCGACCCATAAGCGCTAACCTACTACCCTTCCATTCTAAGATTGGTTCGTCTGAAAACTGAAAACGAACAATCCTAATTCTACAATCGACTGAGGCATAACATGAATGTAACCAATCCATGCCTAAAATGACATCAAAGTCTATCATTTCTAACTCTACAAGATCTGCTGAGGTGTCTTTCTGAGAGACTGTGATAGGGCAATTTCTGTATACCAGTCTAGCTATAACTGGGTCACCGACTTGAGTAGAGACTGAGAAAGGTTCTGAGAGAGTTTCTGGACTAACACTGAATTGCACTTCTATGTAAGGAGTTACAAAAGAAAGAGTAGCCCCTGGATCTAACAATGTATAAACATCAAGGTCAAAGACTCGTAACGTACTAGTAACTACATCAGGAAAACCTTCCTGATCCTGGTGAGCTTGAAGAGCATACAACCTGTTCTGCCGCTGACCGCCACTTGTACCAGATGAGTTACCCTGCTGAGTCGAGTGACTTGCTGGTGCTGATGAAGTTATAGATTGAGCTCTACCATTTCCACCTCTTTGACCCTGTCTAAAAGGACAATCCCTCAACATGTGACCAGACTGACCGCACCCAAAGCATCCTTCTTTTCCTGCGAGACACTCTCCCTGATGGTTCTTACCATACTTAGGGCAAGTGAGGTAAGTCTTGGTGCCTGAAACACTTCTCTGAGACTTAGAGCCTGGTGCTCTAATCTTCTGGTCATTCCTGTTCTTGGAGGATGGAACTCTAGCTTATGAAGGGGCTGGGGATGAAAACTTCTGCTACTCTGTGAGCGATTTTCACCACCCGATTTCTGCCGAGAATAGTCATAGTTCTCATTCCTAGCCTTCTTATTCTCCTTGGCCTGTTCCCTAAGCTTATCACCCTCAACCTGTTGAGCATGATTCATAAGCCTAGAAATGTTCATATCTCCAAGTAACATAGCATTTCTGCACTCAATTTTCACCAAATCTGACACTCCATACAAACTTATTCATTTGAGCCCTGGAGTCAGCAACCATGTGAGGAGCATACTTGGAGAGTTGGTTAAACTTGAGATGTCATCCCAAGATGTCATGCGACGCCTCACTAAATTAGTGAACCTGCAAAATTGAAGTCTGCCCAAAAAAAGAAGAAAGTTGCACCAACTCCTAGTGGTCGAAAATTTCCCATATTCCAAGAATTTGAAGTAGGTGGGAGGATAGTTAAGGACAAAAGTAAGTCTCTGTTTTTGAGTTACATTTTGAAATTGTCTTATTTTCAACAAGTTCCAGAAAAGAAGTTTTATGTAAATAATTTAACACTTTATTGTTAAATTATTTTGAGATAAAAAATATAAAAGTTTCACATTGGTTGGAGAATGGACTGATGGTGTCACGACCCCATTTAGGGATCATGACCGGCGCTAAGGGGAAGAATCCCAAATCCAGCCTATCCTGAAATTTCCCTGTCTCAAAAATTCACAACAAAATAACTATAAACCACAAATAATCTATCAATGATCTAATTGTCACGCAATAAAACTAATTCATCTCCAAATGTGAAAAGGAGTTTCAAACTAGTCACTTGACTACAATTCGAAGGAATATAATGACTTTAAATAAGAACGGAAAAATGGAGCGACTCTAAGAGTTTTGAAGAACTAAATAAACCTAGAAAATCAATTGTTCTCTTGCCACGCGAAGCAATATGGGGCTCACCATATGCTACCAAATCACATTCTCTAGTTAATGAAATCCTCCTCAATAACACCTGAGTTCTCTGTAAAAACAATTAGCGAGGAGTAAGACGCTAGCTTAGTGAGTAATAACACTTAAACACAACCATTTTAATTAGGGACAAGTCAGAAAACGTGCTAGTATGATAATCAAATGGTGAAGTAATGCTTTTTTAGAAATCATATCATTATCCATCTTATGTGCCTCATATAAGCAAAATCAATGTAAATACTTAATAGTAAACTCAGAAAAACATTTATATATCAAATCTTATAGCTGGAAGGTTTCCAAGGATGAATCATATAATTATTGTGGCTTCTCTTTACGAAGCAACCTATATCAGTGAATCAAGCATTGTGGTTGAGGAAAATTTTTGGTGATCTGCACATGAATCAGACAAAGGGAACTGAAGTATTTGTGGACAATCAATCTGCAATAGCAATTTCTCAGAATCCTGTATTTCATGGGAAAACAAAACACTTCAACATCAAGCTTTTCTTCTTGAGGGAAGTGCAAAATAATGGTGACGTGATTATGCTCTATTGCAAAACTGAAGAGCAGTTGGCTGATATCTTCACCAAACCATTATCAGGCAATAAATTTCAACTTCTCAGGCAAAAACTTTGTGTTTGCAACTCTTAAAGAAAGGAGGAGTGTTAGAAATATGCATAAGAACTGCATCAGTCCAAGTTCTCTATATTGTAGGGTAGTTATTTATTAGGGTAGTTATTTACTGTTTAGCAGTTAAAGTCAATCTTATCCTTATCCTTATCCTTAGTTTTTTAATATTATCCTTAGGAGTTGGTTTACTTGTAAACTCTATAAATATATGTGTTTTAATGAAATAAGTGCTTTTCCTTTCATAAATTTTTCTTCACTAATATTCCTACTTGTTCAATAACAAAAAGAAGATCATATTGTTATGTTTTTCCTTCTCTGAAAACTAGCAATTGGTATCAGAGCAATTATTTCTTGAGGGATCCGTGGGTATTTTGATTGTAATCAACAAGACAAGTTTATCAATCATGAAAGCAGAATCAAGTTTTTCCGTAATGGCACCACCTGTTTTTAATGGTGATAACTATCAATTTTGAGTGGTAAGGATGGAAACATATCTAGATGCCATGGATACGTGGGAGGAAGTCGAAGAGGATTATGAAGTTCCTCTGTTGCCTAACAATCCTACTATGGCCCAGATCAAAAACCATAAAGACAGGAAAACCAAAAAATCAAACGCAAAGGCCTATTTATTTTCAGCAGTATCTTCTTCAATCTTCACTCGAATTATGTCTCTAAAGTCAGCAAAAGCCATCTGGGATTATCTCAAGGTAGAATACGAAGGGGATGAAAGGATCAGAGGCATGCAAGTGCTAAATCTTATAAGAGATTTTGAGATGCAGAAGATGAAAGAAACTGAAACCATCAAAGATTACTCTGAAAGTTTCTTGAACATAGAAAACAGGGTAAGATTGCTTGGTTCCGTGTTTAATGATTCACGTATTATTGAAAAGTTTTTGGTAACTGTGCCGGAAAGATTTGAAGCAACCATAACTACTTTGAAAAACACGAAAGATCAGTCCAAGATCACCTTCGCAGAGTTATTGAATGCTTTGCAAGCACAAGAACAACGAAGAGTCATGAGAGAAGAAGGAAATACAGAGGGAGCATTGTTTGCCAAGCCTCGTGATGGAGGCAAAAACAAAAAGAATAAGAACAAGAAGAATGGTGAAGGCATTTCAACAAGTACTACCAACGGAAAAAGTGGACAGTCAAAGAAAAATTATCCTCCTTGTAAGCATTGTAACAAGAAAGGTCATTCACCATATAAATGTTGGAGAAGGCCTGACCTAAATGTAGTAAATGCAATCAACTTGGGCATGAAGCTGTCATTTGCAAGAACAATGGTCAGCAACAAGAAGCACATGATCAAATTGTTGAGGGTGAGGAGGAAGATCATCTCTTTGTTGCTACATATTTTTCAAGTAGATCATCTAGTGAGTGTTGGCTGATTGATAGTGGGTGCACTAATCATACGACAAATGACATGTCTCTCTTCAAGGAATTGAAGCCCACGACCATTAATAAAGTCAGAATAGGTAATGGCGACCATCTTCCTGTAAGAGGGAAAGGAACCATTGCTATTCCAAGTAATTCAGGTACTAAAACAATTTCTGATGTGCTTTATGTACCTGACATAGATCAAAACTTACTTAGTGTTGGTCAATTGGTGGAAAAGGCTACAATTTAAATTTTGAAGATAATCATTGCTTGATCAAGGATGCTTCAGATCAAGAAATGTTTAAAGTAAGAATGAGAGGCAAAAGTTTCTCATTAGATCCATTTGAGGAGGAGCATGTTGTTTTTTCAGCAAAAGAAAGTGTTGCAGAAGTATAGCACAAGAGACTCGGACACTATCACTATGAAGGGTTGGTTAAAATGCAAAAAATGAAAATAGTTAAGGACTTGCCTGTTTTAGAAGTACATTCTTCAAATTGTCTTGTGTGTCAATATGGAAAACAAAACAGACTTCCATTTCCAAAGACAACTTGGAGAGCCTCGAACAAATTGAAACTAATTCATACTGATATAGCAGGACCTCAAAGGACTCCTTCACTAAAAGGTAGTCTTTAATATATCATTTTTGTAGATGATCTAACCTGCATGTGCTGGATTTATTTTCTCAAGCATAAGTCAGAGGCTTCTAATGTTTTTCGAAAGTTCAAGCAAAAGTAGAAAATGAAGCCAACTGTAAAATTCAGTCCATAAGAACAAATAATGGAAAGGAATACACTTCTTACCAGTTCGACATGTTATGTATGGAAGCAGGGATTCATCATCAGCTTACTACTCCCTATACTACACAACAAAATGGAGTAAGCGAGAGAAAAAACATATACATTATGGAGATGACCAGATGCATGTTGCACTAGAAGAACTTGCCAAAGAAATTTTGGGCAGAGGCAGCAAATACATCAGTTTTTCTTCATAATAGGTTTCCCACAAAGGCAGTGAAAGACCAAACTCCATTTGAAGCTTGGTATGGATTTAAACCATCGTTAAATTTTCTTAAAGTGTTTGGTTGTCTCTGTTTTTCCTACATTCCTCAGGTTAAACAAGATAAACTAGATAAAAAATCTGTCCCAGGCATTTTTATTGGATACAGTTCAATTTCAAAGGCATATAAAATCTTCCAACAACAAACTGAAAATATAATCTTTAGTAGAGATGTGAATTTTATAGAACAACAACAAACTGAAAATATAATCTTTAGTAGAGATGTGAATTTTATAGAGAATGAAGAGTGGTGTTGGGAAGACTCAAAGAAATTTGTCCTTAACACTTCTGACAAAGCAGAAAAGTCTCCTACCAAGTTTTTTGAGAAGAAAATATCACTCTCACGGCAGGATGAAATGGTGGATCATTTATCAGTCAAAGGTACTCGACAACTCAGTGATATATATCAGAGATGCAATGTAGCAGTATGTGAACCTGCTGGGTACAATGAAGCCAAAAATGATGAAAAATGGGTTGCTGCAATGAAAGAAGAGTTGTTTATGATTGAGAAAAACATGACTTGGGAACTTGTTTATCAACCTGAAGACAGAAAGATAATTGGGTTGAAATGGGTCTTTAGAACCAAGCTAAATGTACATGGTTCAGTGAATAAGCATAAAGCAAGACTTGTAGTTAAGGGGTATGCTCAAATTTTTGGTGTGGATTATTTTGATACATTTGCACCAGTAGCTAGGCTTGACACGATCAGATTACTTCTTGCTCTTGCTGTACAGTTGGGTTGGAAAGTGTATCATATGGATGTCAAATCAGCATTCCTTAATGGCTTTCTACATGAAGAAATTTATGTTGAGCAAACTGAAGGCTTTGTGAAGAAAGGAAATGAGGACAAAGTTTATAGGCTAAGAAAGGAACTTTATGGACTTAAACAGGCACCAAGGGCCAGGTATGGTCGAATAGATGGCCGTTACTTGGCTTAGGCTTTGAAAAGAGTCTATCAGAATCTACTCTTTATGTTAAACATCATGGCATTGATATTCTTGTTATGTCTATATATGTGGATGATGTACTAATTACATGAAGCAATACAAGGCATATCGAGGATTTCAAGCAAGAAATGATGCAAACCTTTGAGATGACTGATCTTGGTCTAATGTCTTATTTTCTTGGTATGGAAATCAAGCAGGGACAAGATGAAGTTTTCATTTGCCAAAAGAAATATGCTAAGGAAATTGTCAAGAAGCTCAACATTGAAGATTGCAAGGAGATGAGTACTCTTATGATCCAAAAAGAGAAACTAAGAAAGAATGACGGAGCAGAGAAAGTGGAGGAAACATAATTCAGAAGCTTAGTCGATTGTTTGATGTATTTCACAGCTACAAGACCTGATATTTTGTATGTTGTAAGCATTCTATCAAGGTTCATGCATTGTGCTAGTGAGGTGCATCCAAAAGCAGCAAAACGAGTTGTCAGATACATAAAAGGAACCATCAATTATGGTGTCAAGTTTTAGAAAAACAATAGATCTGAAACTACTTGGGTATTCTGATAGTGATTGGGCTAGATCCACAGATACCATGAAGAGCACATCTGGATATTGTTTCAGTCTTGGCTTATGAATGTTTTCGTGGTGCTCAAAGAAGCAGGACATTATGGCTCAATCCACTGCAGAGGCGGAATTTGTGGCTGCAACAGCAGCAGTGAATCAAGTATTGTGGTTGAGGAAATTTTTTGGTGATCTGCACATGAATCAGACAAAGGGAACTGAAGTATTTGTGGACAATCAATCTGCAATAGCAATTTCTCATAATCCTGTATTTCATGGGAAAACAAAACACTTTAACATCAAGCTTTTCTTCTTGAGGGAAGTGCAAAATAATGGTGACGTGATTATGCTCTATTGCAAAACTGAAGAGCAGCTGGTCAATATCGTCACTAAACCATTATCAGGCAATAAATTTCAACTTCTCAAGCAAAAACTTCGTGTTTGCAGCTCTTAAAGAAAGGAGGAGTGTTAGAAATATGCATAAGAACTGCATCAGTCTAAGTTCTCTGTATTGTAGGATAGTTATTTACTGTTTAGCAGTTAAATTTTACCTTATTCTTATCCTTATCCTTAGTTTTTTAATCTTATCCTTAGGAGTTGGTTTACTTGTAAACTCTATAAATATATGTGTTATAATGAAGTAAGTGTTTTTGCTTTCATAAATTTTCTTCACTAATGTTCCTACTTGTTCAATAACAAAAAGAAGATCATATTGTTATGTTTTTCCTTCTCTGAAAACTAACAACCTTCCCCAAATAGCAATAACCTTGGTTCTAAGGCTTAAGAATTAATTACAAGGTTGGGGTGTCAAATTCTTACCTTTATCGATGAACTCTATGAGTAAATTGATGTAAACTGTTCAAAATTGCACCTCCCAAGTTCAAGAATTCAAAGTGCAGAAAATAGTGGTTTTGGGGGTTTTACTGCATAAAATCCAGATTCTATTTCTATAGCTGCCCTAAGCTCGCTATGGCAGCGCCACTATAGCGATAACTTACCTCGCTATAGCGGTCTAAGCGTTGTTATAGGGGGACCCCGTCCACTACAAAGGGCTTGATGCTAGATAAGATACTAAACATCCAAAAAGTCAATTTTACAACACAACCCTCACTACAAAAAAAAGGCTCAAATTATGGCAGTTATAATTACATACTGTGACGGTCAATAACCCCCGCAATTTAGTGTTGCGGGAGTTGAATAAACTCATGTAATTAGGTGTGTCACAATTAAGTCACGAGGGTTTCTTGGCAACTGTTGGTACCATTAGCAGGGGTTTACTAGCGGAGATTTTGAACCCCAACCGCATTTCAAATTCTAGGAGTTAGAGTCAGAACCCCAACAATTTGTGAACTCGGGGGAGTCAAAAACCCCACAATTAATAAATTTCACATTAAAATTAACAGGAGCTTAAACCCCTGCAATTAATGAAATATAACTTTTTTATAACATTTGCCTAAAATATTCAATTTTAGATACTAATAATAAATTTATTAACTAACATGTGAATCATTGTCAAACCTAAAAGTCCATATTAGTACTAAGAAGTAACACAATATTTCAACACAAAAGTATATCATAAAGTGTACAATTAGTTTTACAAACCAAATTGAAATATGTTATTCTCTTCAACCATTACGATTACAAGAAACTTCATGTCACTACAAAAACTTGCTTGAACTTGAAATCACTGCAAAAACTTGCTTTAACTTCAAATCACTACAAAAACTTGCTTAAAGTTCAAATCAATAGCAACTAAACTCAAGAAAACATTTGCAGCAGTTTATGGAATTTCAACGGGTTTCACTACGATTATTGTCACTAACATCAACTGGCTGCAAATGAGAATACACAATAAGTGACTTTATCCAAACTCAAAAACATGGATAGATGTGGAAAAATCCGAACTTTATGTCAATTTCCTTTCATTATCATATACTACACAAGAACAAACTTAAAACAATACAAAAGGATTAAACCATTTACACGAGCAAGGATTCTAAACCATTTCAAAACGACAACACACTATACTAAACAAGACACCATCAAACTGACTTGAACAAATATTAGCAATAGTTAATACATGAACAAAGAATCTCATGTTTAATTTGTCAGTAAAAAAGAGACATACTTGAAACAACCAGAGGAACTCGAGTGCTATTTTTTGTTATAAGGACAATTGATGTTTAGTTCTTTATAGTTTGACTCTATATTGATTGGTTATAATGTTCACGAGGTTGTATATAATCCGATGTTCAATTTACTGACTGAATTGCTTGAACGGAAACAGTATATCGAGCTTAGAAATGAGGACGAATTACCTTTAGAGGCACGGGTAGTGGCAGCATGGCTCCTTGACAACGGTTGTTAGCCACTGCAAGTCGCAAAACAAAACATACTTAACATTAATAAACTAAGGTTGTAAGCATTAAACGACTACAACTATGCCTCAATCCCAAATAAGTTGGAGTTGGCTATATGAATACTCACAATTTCGGTTTATAGACAAAGATACTAGTAGAAAGGTCGTCTTTCCTTTGTATGTTGTTAACACTTGGACAGAGAATTTGCATGTTAAATGATGCACCAGAATATACACATAGTCCAAACATGAACAAATGTAATCTGCAAATGCACAAAATTCATGAACACGTATGCAGAAATGAGAATTTGCAAGTTAAATGATGCACCAGAATATACACATAGTCCAAACATGAACAAATGTAATCTGCAAATGCACAAAATTCATGAACACGTAGATGGTACTAATTTGTTATAGTTTCTTTTCAATTCTCATCAATCTGTTCTTGGTCTCAAGGTGATGTATGCAGAAATGAGATTCTCTAAGAGAACAAATGAGTTAACAGTAAACTAGTCTTTTCATTATAAAGTTTGCTGCTAAATGAATCAAAATGTGACTAATACATCTCTCAGATCATTAGTATATATATTCTAGCTTTATACGTCATAGCCTCGAGTCCTTAAGTGGTTGTATGAAGACTCTTTACGGAGCCTCATCCAGTTTGTTTCCGAAAATCAAGAGGATACTTCCTAGCTCCTACCTCATATAACGAAAGTTCCAATTTTCGGAGCCTTAGCTAATGTCTCTAAATTAAATAATTATTTCTGCATTAGTCATTTTCTTGAACCCCTTTGAAAGTCTACGGATTAAACATCCGATAATTCAGATTTGGGGCCTCCTATCAAGGTTCGAACTTGAGACCTCCAGTTAAAGGTGGAAGAACTAGAGGTTTTCTTTACTAACCAATAAATACAACAATAGTTCACTTCTCTTAATCTTGAACCAACGGTCTGTCGGAAACAACTTGTCTAACTCCCCATATCGCACTTGTGAGACTACACTTGGTATGTCGTTGTTGCAATAAAATGACTTTTATACAAATAAAAGTAGACACTTCAACATGAAGATTCACAAATTCACAATCAAAAGCACTTGCAACTCACTGTATCTTGAGAATGAAGTTTAGTCAGATGTACCTGATGCAATTGTGTGCTCACTTTGTCTTTTGTTGTGTAGAAACTTGCCTAATGCATGGAATAGAGAGAGAGTTTCATCTTTTAAAATGGAAAACAAAACACATCATCCAAACAACCAGCATTATCCAGTCTTTCTTTTGACGATAGAATAGGCTTTCTATGTGGTTTAAGATAGAGATACTGCAGAGAATTAATTGCCTGTCTGATATCACCTCCACTAGCTTTGGCTATTAGATCAATCGAATCAGCGCCAACTTCACACTGCTCCTTTTTGCATATAGCTGTAAGTGTTTTCTTGATTGAATTGACAGTGACAGGGTTGAAGTTGACCTGAAAATCATGAACTCAAGTAATTAAAAGTTGGCATACTCTAGTAACTTAGAATCTAATGTTGGATAACTACCTCCTCCCCTACCTATGAAAAGTGATAAACTTTCCTGGCGTTTTACCGTCAAAGACAAGAAAAGATCCTCTAACTCAATTTGTGGATTTCAAAGAGTGAACTATTTTGTGCCTTTGGCCTGCAGGCTGTGGGTGATGTTGGCGTATTGCAGGTTAAATTTCTTGAAATTAGCCAAGGAAGCTGATTTATCCTGTTTTCATACTCATAGGGGATGTTTGACATTTGATTCAAGATAAGCAGATGAAAATCCAAAGTAAGTCTATCAAGGAACACAACTTTACAAGCACCAGCACTATGAAGAGATAGAAGGAGTTCTTCCCAGCAGCGTGTGCTTAAAGTCTGTCATAGTTTGTCATTGCTATGGCTGTTAGAATGAGGACTAATTGCACAAGTAGGGTCAAACACCAGAAGGTCCAGCAACAAGAAGAACATTACTATGACCATCCTGCAACCAGCAGAGGAAAAATCTCAGTTCCGACAATGTAAAGTCTGAACATTGCAGAAAAGACTTGTCATGTCAAAAACACTGTAAAAACAAGTGCACCTGAAAAGACCAAACCCTTAAAATTACAGATGCTAAATGTCACACCAGGAGAGTCACCAATACTACTATCATACAACAATTTCCTGGATCAAACTTTTTTCCTTTTAGCACCATAACTATCATTTCCACTTACACATCTAAACAATGACCAAGGGCAAGAGCAAACTTTTTTCTCTAACAACTTAAGCTTTTAGCTAAGATACAAATAACTCTAAAATGTCATTGAAATAAGAGTATGTACTTACAAGAGAGTTATTGAAATATAATTACAAAAAAGCATTCAATCAATATTGTGGTAGTTGCCAACAAGTGGTACTGCAAACATAAATGGTAAAATACATTAACAGAAAGCACGTGCTCATGCATATAGAGGAGCACTCCTCGTATTCATGTACCTTCTCCTTTATTTCAAATTTTTTCACAGATGCATTGAAGATAAAAAAAAATCCAATTCCAAATACGATTAGGCCTTGACAGTGTCTTGAAGAAATTTTGCATACTCTATCCTCGCAATCAACCTCCTCTTTAATGCTTCCTATAAGTGAACCATTCCAAAAAGTAAGTTGATGATCTTTTGGAGGATAAACTCTTTTGCTTAAGTAAACGCAGAAGTAATAATCTGAGATTGCTAATAACACTGCAATTTGATAGAATGTGCACAAAATCATTTCACCGGACATGGCACGCCTGCAGCTTACAAAGGACATGACCCTAGATAGGAAGATTTCGAGGTCGTGGATTTGGATAGAAGTTTAGTCTTGAAAAGTAGATGGCAGCATGTTCGGAAACAGCTTCAAGAAGACGGGCAGTAAGAATTCCATGAACGGACATGATGAAAACAGCAAACGGAACAAGCCTGAACATATCAATCACAGTAACAAGACAAGAGGTAAAAGGTTAGCTATGTCTATATAGAGATGAAATGCATGTAAGAGAGTTATGCTTAGCCTTGCTTATAAGTATCAATCACTAGTTGTACTCCCTTAAGGACGACTCTTGAAGTAATAAAAATTCACTTACTTAGTACTTGCTTAAACTTTTACTGCTTATTTCCTTTAATACTAGTCATGATTTGATGCATAAAAAATGAATGTAATATCCATATAATTACACATACCAATTGAAGCATCTGAAACTTATTGCTAATGACTGTTAATTTTATTTTGGGGGGCAGAATGATTGCGCCGATGGAACTATATTACTGACTGTAGTGGTTTAGAGTTCAGAAAAATTTCATATTTCTGTCTGAGGATTTAACCATCTAGCTACTGTTCATGTGCTACTTTCAACAATTTGAATTTAACAGTTGCTTTACCAATTGTGTATTTTCGCTTTTGCTTGACTTGTGATTGTTAACTGTGCTTTCATCATGTTGCGAACTGATTCTATACGCGAAAAAAAAAATACTATCTTAATACATCAGAAGTTATATAACTAACTAAGGTTTGCTTATGTTTTCACTTTTCTCCAACGAGATTATGCTTTAACCTTTTTAAGATGTCAACTATTGTTAAGAATTGAATTTATTCACCAATTTGAAATTCCAAAAAAGGCATAGATTACACGAGAATCAAGCAATTAAGTATAACTCTGAATACATGAGTTCACATTGCTACTAAAGTGAAATCAGGGCAACTCATTTTATGGCAATTTTTTCATGAATTCTAAACATCGAGCACGAAAAATCTGGCTCCACTAATTCACTAAAATGAAAATGACTAATTTGTAATTTCTGGACTAACGAATCAGTTAATCTCGAACAACATATGGCTAAAAAACTTCATGTTTCTCCCTTTTCCCTTCATTATTTGAAAACGGAAAGAATAAACAAACAATATTTCTGTTAATTTCAGTAGAAAAGGGCTAGGGCGAAAAATCAGTTAAGCAAAAAACAGATAAGCAGAGAAATAAATATAAAATCCACATGTAAGATGAAAACAAAAGTAAATTACAATTGGAAAGAAAAATCAAAGAATGAGGAAGAAAAACACCTTCGATTCAGCGATTTTCAGCACCAGTGAAAATCGAAATCAACAACTTCTACTTAGAACCAAACTTGGAAAAATCAGCTTCTGCAACCATCAATTATTCTTATCTACTGAAACGAACTTGAAAAACTCAACAATCCACCAACAAATTTCAGCTTAGAACGTGTTGAAAATAGGTCTTAGGCCCCGTAGATCTCAGCATTCAAACAAATACGTGTTGAAGAAATCCGAATTTGGGAGAAATTTGACAGTGAAAGAGAAGTGAGCGAGCTGGGAGAGAATGAGAATCGAGAAGAGAGTCAGAAGGTTCTACGATTTTTCGGGGGAAAAAAGAGATTAAAGCTGAAAGATATTTATGGTGCTTTCTCTCTAAACACCAAAAAGAATCAGTCAAACCCCCAAATCACACCCCACCCATTACCGGATGGCCCTAGACCACACCTAGCCCAAATTCTGTCTTCTGTTTGTCTAGCCGAACTCTTCAACTTTCTCCCTCTTATTCATCACATAAAAATCTTAAACAGAAGTAAAGCAACAAATGAACATGGTCATCATGAATACAAAAAAATTGATCATAAACCTGAAAATATGCTTTGATGAAAAGGGATATTTTTTGTTTTACAAATAGAGTAAAATTAGAAGTGTCCTTGCTCTCTGTATAGACATGATATTTAATCAACTCTAGCAAAGATTTCATGTCTCATATATATTTTTTTTAATGTTTATGAACTCCTCTCCACTATGTTGAATAGCATATGTAGGTGCTAATTTGTTATCTGTAGTTTTGATGATTTGAAAAATCCAGCGACCTGGTTCATTGTGTTATAAACTTTTCACTGCCAGGCTAGAAAAAGGTACAAATTGTTGATGCACAGTCTCCAACTGATGACAAGACAAACCCAGGGACCTTGTGAAGGGACCTGGTCCTTCGATCGACATACTTCTCACTGCCAGGCTGGAAAAAGTCAAGTCGTTGGTGCACAGTCTCCAACTGTGGCAGAAAGTGTAGAGACCTCGACCAATGGCGTGGTCTCGAATGTTGTGACTATTCTTCATTAACCTAATGTCTAATAGTCACAACCTTAGTTTTTGCAACTTGAAAAAGCTTTCAAGTACTCTTGCAAAGGTTGATCAAGAAGTGAAGATTCATCCTCAAGATCAAACTCGAACCAGAACGAGCTGCCAGCTTAGTGGTCTAAGGATTTATTCTTCTGAACATATCCTGTAAATCTGATCCTGAATCTATAAAGGAATCAGATAGTTGTTTGGTGTTACATTCTAAATTAGTTAGAGTTAACTGATTTAGTGGGCAGTGTTATATCTGCCTAGGGAAAAATCTAAATCATCTAGAGTTAGGTGTTTTAGTGGGCGGTGTTGTATCCACTTTGAAAAAGTCTAAGTTATCTAGGGGTGATGGCTTAGTAGGCGGTGTTGTATCCTCTTAGGCTCATCAAGTAATAGGTAGATTACTTGTACATGAGATTAATAACTTTTTCTCACATTGGTTGTAACTGGGTTCACTTTTGCTTGAGAAGATTAGTGAAGCATTTGGAAATCATGTGCAACAGGTCGTGTTTTTACTCGCTTGAGCAATGAGGTTTCCATGTAAACTTCTTGTGTTGTATTATTATTGTTATTTACTTTATAACATTTGTCGAGTTCAAGGGATATGGTCCGTTGACTGGTAGTGGACGCACGCATTCTATCAATTGGTATCAGACCAGGTGCTCTCTAGCTGGTTAACACCAAGAGAGGTACTCTTGTCAAAGAATGGCTGCTCCACTGAACCTAGAAGAGGGACAATCATCAACACGACCACCACGTTTCAATGTCTAGTTCTACAGCTGGTGGAAACCAAGGATGCATGATTATCTGATGGCTGAAGACAGCGAGCTATGGGACAGTGTTGGATGGACCCTTTATCCCAAAAACTGAAGTGAAAGAAGGTGAAATAACCAAAGTCATGCCAAAGACTCGACTACAGTACACCGAAGCGGACAGAAAGAGGACTGAGAAAACCTACAAAGCAAAGAAGTTATTGGTGTGTGGAATAGGTGCTGAGGAATCGTCACGACCCGATTACACCCCCTAATCGTAACATGGAGTATTCGATCTCGAAGAGGTCTTAGACAAGCCTCATAACATTCATAACATTCGATCATTAGGAAAAATGACAAGAAGTTAAATTTTTTTAATTTAAAAACCCTTCACTTCAAGAACACGACATTTAATATCATAGCGGAAGCCTACATCTCACATGGCCATCTAGCCAAGACATGGAACCTAAACATAGGATCACGACCCTTCACAATTGAAAAGACTTAGACAAAACTAGACATAACCTATTACAATTTAAATATAAGAAACTTCTAAATACTTGTCCCCGAATCATGAGGACATACACTTGGTCTTGAAGAACTCTTCCCAAGCCCTTGAATCTAGAGAACTCTATCTCTTGTCGAAACCTACACGTGTAGTAAAAAGTAGAAGAAATATGGGTTAGCACAATTAAGTACTAAGTATGATGACCATGCAAAAACATGCTTAGAAAGGAACATTTCATTTGAAGGTCATGCATATGTCATTTTGGTAAAACTTCATAATTAAGAGCATATTAGGCATAATCTTCAAAACAAATCAATATACTAATCATATCTCCACATTAGGACATATTCAACATACAAGTTTTGGACAATACATATTCATAAGAATAATAAACATTACATTCTTCACATAAACACATTAAGACCATCCCCCAAGACAACTTTAAGTCATACTTTTGCAATGTATGAGTAGCATCCCATAATACTACTCACACTAAGTATTCCTCAAAGCCACCCTAGACTAGGCAAATTCATATTCATCGCGTCAAGACAAGGAAATAACTCGTAATACAACCCAACCAAGATATACACTATTACACAAAATACATAAGTCAACATTTTATATTAACTTAATTAAGAGTACATCATTCATTAGACATTAAGTCAACATCTTTAATAAGAGTACATCATTCATTAGACATTAAGTCAACATCTTTAATAGCATACTCATAAGACATAATAGCATAACCACATAAGTAACCCTAGATTAAACTTGTGTCATGTGTAGATAAGGTCCCATAACCCTACCTACGCTGAGTACCATCTTTGGACTACCATGGTCATACCTATCATACATTAGTCTCATCCATAGTTCATACACATAGTAAAGAGACATTCATAATCATGTTCATTTCATAATTCATAAGCATACTTCATATTCATAGCACATACACATACTTAATATTCACAACACATAACATAATGCATATTCATAGTACATAAACATAAGAGGAACACACCATGACTACTCTCAAAGTCCACTTGCGCAATTTATGAATGGCATCCCATAATACCACTCATACTAAGTAAACCCTTTAAGGATCCATAGAATATAACTCACTTTCGTATTCATAATTCATATTCTTGTTCATTAGAGGGAATATAGTCTTAACCGACATAGACCATGTGAGCTACATTGAATCCGATGTCATAAGACCACACACCAAAAAAAGGTGTCCTACTTGCCTAAGGTAGAACTAACATATTTAGCTTTAGTGTGAATCTACTATCTAATGCCTATGCGGGCACATAGTTATGGGATAGGGAGATTGCTTCAAGAAACCCGGCCTAACTAGCGGGAGAGTTTCCATCTCATGAGAACATATGTAGAAGACTCAACCTAACTAGCGAGAGAGTCTCTACCTCATTTTCCATATCCGCTCGGTGCTAAGCATCATTCCCAAACTTATACATTAATAGTATTTAGATTGTATCTATATGTGTGTAGGAATACTTTAGTCTTCATTCAATATAATTCATAACATAGCTCATTGATTCAATAAGGTGAGAACTACCTTTCACCTTTAGAATCCTAATATACATGTGAGAAATCCTTTTACTACATTCATAGTGTTTTCATGAGAACTACCTTTCAATCAACACAATAGGATCATCATAGACATGTAAATTTCATATTTCATAATGTGTAAAGGTGCATATGAGAACTATACTTTCAATCGACACCATAGATACACCATAATCATATATATGCATGGAGTGTGTGTTTAATTGTCCCTACTATGACAAAACAACAACAACATTATCATCATAGACATTTCCCTGTCAAAGTGTTCTTAAGCATGTACATACTATCATAATCATGCATAATCTTCATCTATTGCATTCAAGGATTCATAGACCATGCAACTCAACACATCCACATTCACTATACTAGACATGTACATAATTGTAATTTCAAGTAGTTCATTCATTTATTGCATGTGTATACTCATATAATCATATTGCAAGTCATGTGGGTATAACCCTTCCACAATAGCACTACATATAATTCAACATATACCATAATGAAGCACTTCCATCATAAGTGGATCAATCCATTCATACTCAATAACTAAACACCTCCACCATAAGTGGATCACACATCAATCTATCACAATTCTATATCATTCATGATCAATCTCAACCCATAGATTCAAGATACTACAAGAGGTAAGACAATTGACATCCTCCATCATCCACATAAGCAATTCAACATAAACTAATTCATAACTTCACTTTTTAGGTCATGATCCTCATCTCACCAATAAAACAATAATTCACCATAATAAGATATAACTAATGCCATGACTTCATAAACTAACTTCATATAAACAATTACTATTCATTATACTTTCATAATTAACCAATTTCCAATCAATTTCCAAAATAAAAAAGTTCAGGGAAAATCATGGGTTCTTGAAGGAATTCAATGTAAAATCAACTTATAATCACCAATTAAACCTTAATTCATCAATATAAATGCTTTGAAAATGTTTTAGCATTGAACCCATGCTTAGATTAGAAAATAGGGTTTTGATCTTTGAAAGATTTTAAAATTCATTTTGATTAGACTCCTTGAAAGAAAGATTGATCAAGGATGAAGGATCATCATACCTATATTGATAAACCTTGAAGAAATTTGATGAAGAAACTCTTTTGAAATCCCCAAATCGAAGCTTCCATGGCTTCTTCTTCTTCCTTGAGTTTAGAGAGAGAAATATTGAAGGATGATGAACTTTTTTATTTGAAGTGGGTCTTTGTGAAAGTGATTTATTTTGGGGATATTATAATATAAAATCCCTTATATAGTTATTTAGACATAATATAAGATATACTCACTTTCTAATTTAACTTAAAAACAATATTTACGAAAATGCCCTTCCACATATGGACTTAGCCAAATTTTTGGATCTTTTTATATATCCACTTATACATAAACTTATAAGGTTATACGTTAGACTCTAATTCAACCTATCATTTTTCGAGTCGTGAAAGGAATACAACATGATTTTTGCGTGTGAATTAGTGAAAAAAATTTGGGATTGCTTGAGGACTGCTCATGAGGGCACAGAGCAAGTAAAGGAATCAAAAGTGGACATGTTGACCACTTAGTATGAAAATTTTACGAAGAAGGAGGGAGAAACTATTCGCGATATGTATACAAAACTCACATCCATAACAAATGAGATGCGAAGTCTGGTGAGCCTACAACACATGCAAGCAAGTCAGAAAAGTACTTCGAATTCTTCTTATGTCTTGGGCAACCAAAGTGGATGCTATTACTGAGGCTAAGGATCTAAAAGTCTTGACAACGGATGCTTTGATTGGTAATCTTAACCCGTGAGATGAACAGAAATCAGGACATCTCAAAGAAGGAGGCTAAAAAGGACAAGTCACTAGTCCTCAAAATTTCATTTGGTAAAGCATCTAGTGAAAAAGATGATATGGCCTATCTCACAAAGAGATTTCATAAAATTGTGAGAAAACATGAAGGGTTCAGGAAAGGGGGAATCTTCCTCGGACTGCAAATGCTAGTGACATCTATCACAAGTGTGGAAAGGCTAGTCACTTCATGAGATATTGTCTAATGGCCAAAGCTGAAAACAAAGAGCATTACAGATATGGAGGCGAAAAGGAAAAAAGAAGGGACCTGGTCCTCGATAAAAATGCAAGGAAAGCTCCAGATGATCATATAGTCAAGAAATCTCTTGAAGTGTGGGGAGACTCATCAAGTGAATCAGAAGAGTCAAAATTCCCTGATGATGCCTCTATGTTGGTTGTTCAAGACTATACAAATGTGTTTGATGGGCTGTTTGCTCTCATGGAGAAATCCGACGATGAAGACGATGAAAAGGTAACCCTCTTTGACATTAAGCAAAACTTAAATACTTATTATGTTCGAAGGTTGAGGAACCTAGCAAATTTACTGATTGACTCTGTTATAGAGTTAACCACGGAAAAGGACTTTATGAACAGTAGTCTTGATGGTCTGAATGAAGAAAAGGGAGTGATGGTTGTTCAGATTTTTGTTCTTGAGGAACAAGTGATGGTTCTAGAATCTGAAAAACAGGAACTTAAGGAGCAACTGGATTTAATGATTGAGAAATCTGAAAAAAGAAAAGGGGAAGCCACTAATCTGCAGGTAGAGTTAGAAAGCAATCTAAACACGACTAAGACTAGACTTGCCTTAGCCTTGGAAAGAAATGAGATCCTAGGGGGGGCGGCGGTACCGAAACCGATAAAACCGGACCGGTAAGTTCCGGAACCAAGACGAAACCGGTACTGTGCGAACCAGTACCGTTTCGGAATCGGGACCGGACCGGACCGGTAAACCGGTAAAAAAATCCTATTCCATCCCAGTCCGGAAGGGAACCGGTAGTATACCGGACCGGTAACCGAGACGGACCGGTATTAAATTAAAAAAAATTAATTTAAATTATTTAAAACTTGATTTAATTTTTTTTAATTGAATATAATTTTTAGTATAATAATTAAAAAAATAAAAAATTAAATTTCAAACTTTAAAAGTTAAAAAAATTTAAATTTTCAAACTTTAAAGTTATAAAATTTAAATTTCAAACTTTAAAGTTTATAAAATTTAAATTTCAAACTTTAAAAGTTTGAAAATTTTAAATTTTTTAACTTTTAAAGTTTGAAATTTTAAATTTAAATTTTAAAGTTATAAAATTTAAATTTCAAATTTTTAAAGTTTGAAACTTTAAATTTCAAACTTTAAAAGTTTGAAACTTTAAATTTCAAACTTTAAAGTTTAAAAGTTTAAAATTTTTAAATTTAAACTTTAAAGTTATAAAATTTTAATTTCAAACTTTTAAAGTTTGAAATTTTTATATTCAAACTTTAAAAGTTTGGAAATTTTAAATTCAAACTTTAAAGTTATAAAATTAAAAATTTACAATATTAAAAATTAAATTTAATACAACAATAATAAAAAAACAAATTAAGGCGAATAGCCTATATTTTTATTAATATTTATTTGATGTTACAATTACATTTACAAAAATATTAGTAGAGTATTAAAAGATTTAATCTACACAGCCACCTTGTAGGAAGGGTTCTGTTTGAATTAAATCTCGAATTATCATACTCTTACTAATAGTTAGTGCCACCATATAAATCCTTTCGTAAATCATTCAATATTTCTTTAGTAACATGTTCGGGAATTGGTTGAATATAAAGATCTTCCATTGCTTCAATCCCGTCGCCACTATAATCCTGCATTACTTCATCAACGTCATCTTGAAATTTGATCGGTAGTGGTTCACGACCCAAATTTCTTCTCTCGGCATTAATCCAATCTCGAAATAATACCGATATCTCCAAGCTGTCGGCTGCTAGTGAATGCCTATGATCTCCAAGTTGAAACCTTGTTGCACTAAAGACGCCTTCCGAAGCTACTGACGATGCTTACATAGCTAATATATCTCGAGCCATCGATTGTAGTTTTGGAAATCCTTTGCCGCGATTTCTCCACCATGCTAGAATATCTTCAGTAGGTTCTGTATTTTGATTATCATAGGCATCAAAATCATTTCTATTATCGTGAGAAAGTTCAAGATAATCATATAAATAAGCATCAATATTATCTTGATCAAATCTACTCCTAGAGCTTTGAGGTTCATCACTTGATAAATTTATATTAGCATTATATAAATCATACAATTTTCTAGCTTCAATTTTAATGCTATCTTTAACTTGTTGACAACTAGGAATTTCTTGATTTTCTTCTAATACATCATTAATATCTAAGTTAAAGTAAATTTTTTCAACCATTTTTGATGCACCTACATCTTTATAATGGGGGTTTAACAGACACGCGGTTAAATAAATTTGAGGAATAGGAATATAATATTTCTTAAATTTTAGAATCATTTTTTCAATGGTTTGTTGAAATCTTGGTTTATTTTTAAATTAATATAATTTAGAAGAAATTCTACAAATATCAGGCAAAACAATACAAATTGATGGACTATAAAGTACAAATATTCTTTTTGTAGTTAAGTAAAAAACTTTTAGGAAAATTATAAGTTCATTTATATCACGCCAATCACTATCATCTAGTCTATATGCCATATCAGAATTATGAGCATTCCAAAACATTTTTAAGGGTATTCTATATTCATAAGCGACTACAAGCATTTCATATAAAGTACTCTATCTAGTAGACACTGTTTTTGGAATTTTTCTAGGTGGAAGATTATTTTCAAAACAACGATTTTGAAAATTTTTACGCCTAGACTTAACTTGACATTTAAATATAAAATGACATGCATTTTCAACTTTCGTACATCCGCTATCATACATCTGTACACCATCTCTAACCATCAAATTATATATATGTGTAGTACGCCTAATATGATAATTATCACCATAGAAAGGACAAAGAGTAGGTTTTAAATGTTCAACAACAACATTATTACTTGAAGCATTATCTAAGGTTATACTACTTATTTTATCACAGATTCCATAGCTTTGTAAAATATCTAAAATAGTTTAAGCAATATAACTATCGATATTTTGCATTTGACAACATTTATAACCTAAAATTCTTTTTTGCATATACCAATTTTCATCAATCCAATGTGCAGTAACAGTCAAATAATCGTTACCGTTTACACTACGACCCATATCAGAAGTAATAGCTAATTTACAAGTATTATAATAAAATAAACAACGAAGATATTGAAAATGTTGTGCATGATAATAAAATACAGCCTTTTTTATTGTATTTCTAGCAAAACCTTTAAAATTTGGATTATATGCAATTTGAATATAATGTATAAAACCGGGATTTTCAGCAAAACTAAATGGCAAACCCATAACACATATCATTTTAGCTAGTTCTTCAAGATTTTTTTCTCTACTATATGAAAGTGATAAACTAGAGCCAGAAACATTAGACGGATTTAATTGTGTTTGTACCATGTTAGAGCCGCCTATTCCTACATATTTAGGAAGGGGGTACCATTTTTTTTAGCTTCCGCTACCGCTTTAGTATGCAAAAATTCATTTTTACAACAAGACATTAAATGACTACTCAAATGTCCCGTCCCGCCAGATTTACCAACAGTTTTATGATTTAATCTATGTTTACATTTGTTACAAACAGCTTGTGTTTTATCTTCATTTTGTGTCATAAATTGCCAAACAACTGATTTTTTAGCACGTTCTACCTTAGGCCTAGGATGTACGGGACGAACAGGGGCAGGACAACGAAAGGAAGCGAGACTAGGAGCGGGACTGGGAGTATTAGTAGCCGTAGGTGGCTCAGTTTCATCATCATCATCATCAAAAGTAGGCGTATCAGTATAATTATCAATATCATTATCATTATCATTATCACTAGGCAAATCCTCATTAAAATTACCAAAGCGACGTTATAAATGTTCATGATAAGAATCTAATCCTGAATTACTATCAATATTAAAAACCGTATCATCAACATGTGTATAATCATCCGTATTTATTCTTAATATAGTAGATTTTTTAGTTTTTGATTTAGAAGAACTACCAATTTTTGCATTATCGGATGATGTAAAGTTACACATATTTTTTACACGCTCAAATGCACTTTTTTTACCCTTTCCTTTTTGAACAATATTTTTACCGGAATCCATATTAAAATATTAAACGTGAGATTATATATAATACGAAAAATGTAATGCAAATAATAAATCACAAAATAAATAAATTATTATATAAATATAAATAAAATGTAAAATAAAAGTTGAAACGAATGTATTATGACCGCCAAAAGTCGAACGTGGAAAGTTGAAAGTTGAATTTTGAAGCTCCAAATCCAATTTTCAAAGACCACATAAGGCAACACCGAAATTTAAAATATTATATATTAGAGAATTAGAGATTAGAGAGTAGAGAGTTGAGAGAATAGAAGATGAATAGATGATTTTGTGATTTAAAAGAATGAAATTTAGGGGTATTTATAAGTAAAAAAATGGGTTAAAGTGTAATTTTTAAAACTTTAGGGTATTAAAAAAGATAAGGGGGGTAGGGGGTGTAAGAGGCTGAATTTTGGGTTAAATAGCCGTTGGGGGGCCCACTAGCCGTTACCCAACGGCTATAAATGGATATATTTTTTAAAAAGAAAAATTTGATCCGACCGATAAATTTCGGAATCGGGACGAACTGGTAAATCCCGGTTTTCATCCCGTTACCTTTCCCAAAACCGGACCGAACCGGTCTATACCGGGACTAACCGGTACCGGACTGGACCGGGACTAACCGAACCGGTAACCAAGAATTACCGGTTCCGCTGCCAGGTATACCGATCCGTCTTGAGGAAGAACTTTAAGTTTTCCTTAAAATGGAACAGCTCCACCAAACTGCTCTCTAACATTACCAGTCAAAGCAACTATAACAAAAGGGGATTAGGCAGTCTGAACATTACTCCTTTTTAAAAAACCCACAGAAAATATGTGTCTGTCTCAGATAATTTACTGTGTCTTCACTATGGTCGAAATGGCCATCTGAAAGGAGATTGTTCTTCTTGGAAGGCTTCACCAGAAAAATTCTATGTCTATTCTAAGTAGAAAAAGGCTCAACTAGGGGGACCAGGTCCTACTGGCAAAAAGCCTAGATGAGAAACTGCTAGAAACAGAGGACCTGCTCCAGTTCGTAAGGCATCAAACTTGAAGAAGAGAAATTTGCCACATTTGGCAAAAAAACTCTTATTACACCTTTATCAGCTTATTGGGAACTCAGATTGATGTGGGTTCCCAAGTCGAACAAGTAATGTTTTGTTGTATGTGAGTGAAGGAAGTAGCAGCAAGTGCTGGTACATAAATAGTGGATGCTCAAACCATATAACTGGAAACACCAAACACTTCCTTTCACTCAAGGCACTTCAAGGGGGAGGTGTCTTTTTTTGGCGATGGTAGAAAAGGGTATATTTTTGGCGTAGGAAAAGTTGGAAAATCTCTTGAATATTCCATTGAAAATGTGTACTACGTAAGTAGGTTAAAGTACAGTCTTCTTAGTGTTTCCCAGATCCGTGATAAGGGAAATGAAGTCAAGTTCTTATCGGACAATTGCATTGTCATCTGTTTGTCTACAAAAAGGGTGATTCTAATGGCCAGAAATAGGAAAAACATGTATGTGGCAGAACTAAAAACAACTAATGGAGATGATATGACATTCCTAAGTGCTCAAAGTGAAAGTACTGACTTGTGGCATAGGATATTAAGTCATGTGAGCTCTTCTCTATTGAATAAATTGGTTTCTAAGGACCTGGTTTGTGGTCTGCCATAGTTAAGATTCAGTGACAGTAAAGTGTGTGATGTATGTGTCAAAGGGAAACAAACCAGATTCTCATTTAAATCAAAGAAGCAGGTCAGTTCTTCAAAGGTGCTTGAGCTAATACATATGGACTTATGTGGACCTGTGAAAATCCAGAGTCGAAGAGGGAAGAAGTACATATTGGTGGTTGTAGATGACTACTCAAGATTCACATGGACTATGTTTCTCAACTCAAAGTCTGAGACTGTTGATGTGTTAATGATCTTCTTTAAAATGATTCAAACTATGCTAAACTGCTTGATTGTTGGGATCAGGTCTGACCATTGAACGGAGTTTGAAAATGCGAAGCAATGTGTGGTACCTGGTCCCAAGACCTGGTGAAAGAACCATTATAGGGACCATATGGGTGTTCAGAATCAAGTTGGATAAAAGTGGGGCTATCACTAGAAACAAGTCCAGGCTGGTGGTTCAAAGGTATAATCAGGAAGAAGGCATAGACTATGACGAGACTTTTGCTCCTGTTGCTAGAATAGAGGCTATCAGAATTCTCATAGCATTTGAATATTTCATAGGGTTCAAACTGTTCCAGATGGATGTTAAAAGTATCTTTCTGAATGGTGATCTGAAGGAAGGAGTGTATGTTAAATAGCCACCTGGATTTTAGGATGCCAATTTTCCAAATCATGCGTTCAAACTCAACAAGGCTTTGTATGGGCTGAAGCAGGCACCAAAAGCCTGGTACGAAAGGTTGTCAAAGTTTTTACTACAGAATGGCTTCAAGAGGGAAAAATTGACAACACATTGTTTTTGATGAAAAGAGATCGAGAACTACTCATCATTTAGGTCTATGTGGATGATATCATTTTTGGAGCAACCTCTGTGTGACGAATTTGCTATTCTCACGGGAAATGAATTTGAGGTGAGTATGATGGGAGAGATGAACTTCTTCCTGGGTCTGTAAATTAAAGAAACCTTCAGTAGCAGCTCAATTTGTCAAGGGAAGTATACAAAGGAGATGCTAAAGAAGTTTAATATGGTGGATTCTAAACCTATTGATACCCTTATGGGTATTAACTCAAAAATGGGAGCAGATGAGGCAGATCCTTGGGTGAATCAAACCATGTACAGATGTATCATTGGATATATATGCAGGACGGACATTGTATTCAGTGTAGGAATATGTGCACGGTTCCAATCATGCCCCAGAGAATCTCATCTAAAGGCAGCTAAGAGGATCATGGGGTATGTGAAGAAAACAGGGGACCTGGTCCTGTTCTACCCTGCAGGTAATTCTTTTGACCTAGTGGGATATGCAAATGCTGATTTCGCAGGATATCAAGTGGACATAAAGAGCACTTATAGAATGACACATTTCCTTGGATCCTCAGTCATCTCTTGGGGAACCAAAAAGCAAAACTTAGTGACTCTCTCAACAGCTGAGGCTGAGTATGTAGCTGCTGCTTCTTGTTGTGCCCAACTTCGCAACAACTTGAGGATTTTGGAGTCCACATCAACATCATCCCTTTCATTTGTGATAATACCAGTGCAGTCAACATGGGAAAGAATCTGGTCCAGAACAAAAGAACAAAGCACATTGATGTCAAGCATCATTTTTTGAGAGATAATTTTCAGAAAGGGAACATCACCATGAAATACTGCAGGACTAAATATCAGATTGCAGACATCTTTACCAAAGCTCTTAGCAAGGATCAATTTGAGAGCAGCGGGCTGAAGTTAAGGATGATGAATATGCACTAACCTAATCTCGTCGAGAAGCCTCTAATTCCTGTTTTTGCTAAGATCTGGAGGGCAAGTATCCACAGAACTTGTAATGCATTGTTTAAGTAAGATCATCTTTGTACCTGAATGGAGATATACACCCATGGAAAGCACAGGAGCATATAATGTCCAGAACAATTCAGGAATTGTATTTCATCTGCAGTTGAGGACCTGGTCCCTCCCAAGGTTAACACTCTTTGCATTTGTTTTAAACTACCTGATGAGAACCGTCCAGATTGCCCGTGTCAATCATCCGTCCTTATGATCGTTGTCCTCGCCTTTAATCCAAGTGACGCGTATATTCATGGACATTACACATCTTTTCAAGTTCTTTTTATAGTGACTTTTCTTCACTCTATATTCTTGCTTTTCAAAATCTCTCTCTAAGTCTAAGTACCAAAACCCTCTCTATCTCTTTATCTCCAGCATTTGAGTCTTTTATCTCAAACAATCATGTCTCAATCTCCATCTTCATCAAAGAAAATGCTAGACTCTTTAAATGAGATAGATCTAGTGGCTTTGTACACCTCTTCTGAAGTCGTATCTCCGTCTAAACTTCCTACCAGTTCTTTGGCAAACATTCATACATCGAGTCCTCCCAATCCCTTGTCTTTTTTGGACCGCAATAAGTCTGCACCCTCATCTCTACCTGGTCCCTGCTCTGAGGTGTTGTCTGATCATCTGTTTGAGGGAGATCTTCCCAAGACCAAGTCATTAGATTCGAACATTCTCGTTGCAAGTGAAAACTTAGTTGTGGAGATTTAACTCGTATGAGGGAAGAAGTATTAAATGAAGAATATGTCCTTGGTATGGATGATTTGCTAGAAAGATCTCAACCGGTGTTCGACCAAACTCCTAAGATCGGTGGATATCCCTTATCTTATTCCACTGACACTGACGAGGACAACCGTCCGCTCAAGTAGATGGTTCAAAAGATAATGGTTCCAACATCAGCAAAAGGAAAGGAGAAGGTAGTTGAGGATACACCTAAAAGGAGACCCTTTACCAGAGCGGTTACTCAAAAGATCATGGGTGATGCCATGAAATCCAACAAGGTAATTACTACTGAGAATAGGCGGAAAAGACTATCTGGTGAGGCAATTTTTGAAGTGTCTGATGAAAATGTGGTGGAGGTGTCTGGTGAAAATCCTGATTGTGTGCAAGAAGCTTCTGTTGATAAAAGGGACAAGTCGTCTAAAAAGGCGAGTAAGGGTAAAAGAAAAAGAAAAGAGAAGACTTCTGCGGGAAAGAAGGTTGTCGTGGATAAAGGGAAAGGAAAAGGTCCACAAAGAAAGAGGGAGATATCTAAGAGAAAGAGAGAAACTTCTCCGACTGACCGACATCCATTTGAAGAGGGACCTGGTCCCAACTGGAATCTGGAGGACCACAGCGAACAAGTAGACCATTATTGATAATCTACATCTGCAGAAGGTACTAGGTGGAAGGGTATTTGACATGGATATAATTCACAAACCAGGGATGGATTCCTTGCATGATCTTGTGGAGATTCGATCTTGGAGACATTTGTTTGAGGTCAAATATCCTGTGCTTCATGAGGAAGAGGTGCGAGAATTCTACTATTACATTGACTTTGCCGAGGATGGAAGCATGAGCACACAGTGGGCAACCAGAGTCTGAAGTTGGACGAAGAAGTGCTTGGGAGAATTTTGGGAGTACTTAGGGGTGGGATCAGGTCCGTTGTTGGAAAAACTTGCAGTGCAGAATTTATGAAGGAGTTATCAAAGGTTCCTAATGTTCGTCGTGCTGGATTTCTGAAGAAACTCATGAAAGGTGAGTATTAGTTAGTTTTCGAATTTGTTAACAAAGTTCTCCTTCCACGATCGGAAAAAAAGATTATGGCCTCTGCCAATGAATGATCTATTCATCATGGAGTCTCTATGCAAGTTTGAATCTTTGGATCTTCCTACTCTTATGATGGAATACTAGTACAAAGCAGTAGTAGAACACAAGGGAAAACATGGCATGTGATATGGCTACTTTCTGACAAAGGTGTTTCACCATTTTAATGTCCCTGTAGAAGCAAGCATTTACTCTCAGTACTCTAGTGGAATGTGAGTGTATTGAAGGGAAGGGAAATCTACTGAGTAAAGTATCTTAGTTGATCAAGGTGAAGTACCAATTGAAACATGAATTTGATGCGATGACTGTGCTAGTGAGAAACAAGGAGGATGAAATTGCCATTTTGAAGGCAGACCTGCTCAAAGCACAAACAGAGGGACCTGGTACTGAGGTTGTCCAGAAGCTACAAAAGTAGAATGATGAGCTTCTGGCAAAAGTTGCTGCTCTTCAACAGAACATGATCAAGGATAATGATGCAGCAAACTCTAGGCTTACCCTTGTTATCAACTCCCTCTCTCATCTACCTCCCTCCTCATAGTCATTCCTGTGTCTTTTATTCGTGTGGACAGTTCCCCGGGTTCTCAGTTTTCAGTTTAACTTAAATATATTGAATGTTGATTTTGTTATGCTTATGAAATAAAATCCTATTTTATTGTGGCTAAATTATGTTGCTTTTTGGCTTATTAACTATGTTGGTGTTGTCCACTGTGATCTCACTTATCAATCTTACTTATTTTGTTGGTTTACTGCACTACTTTTTTATGATGCCAAAAGGGGGAATAAATTGGGGGTGTTCAGATGATGCTTAGGTTGAAAAGAAGTACAAGGGGGGAGGAAGGAAAAAGCGACAGGGGGCCGGAAAACAACATGCAGGTACCAGTGTAATTCAGGGACCTGGTGAAGGTACCTGGTCCATGGTGTAGGAAACTAAAGAGTGTGTATACTTGAAAGGGGGAAGAACATGCAGGGCATCGGTGTATGGTTTGTCATCATCAAAAAGGGGGGGAGGGGGAAATGTTTTTTGTAGTTTTGATGATTTCACAAACCCACGGACCTTGTGAAGGGACCTGGTTCATTGTGTTATAAACTCTCCACTGTCAGGCTGGAAAAAGGTACAAGTGGTTGGTTCACAGTCTCCAATTGATGACAAGACAAACCCAAGGACCTTGTGAAGGGACCTGGTCCTTTGATCGACACACTTCTCACTGCCAGGCTAGAAAAAGTACAAGTGGTTGGTGCACAGTCTCCAACTGTGGAAGAAAGTGCAGAGACCTCGACCAATGGCGTGGTCTCGAAGGTTGTGACTATTCTTTATTAATCTAATGTCCAATAATCACAACCTTAGTTTTTGCAACTTGGAAAAGCTTTCAAGAACTCTTGCAAAGGTTGATCAAGAAGTGAAGATTCATCCTCAAGATAAAACTCGAACTAGAATGAGCTGCCAGCTTAATGGTCTTAGGATTTGTTCTTCTGAACATATCTTGTAAATCTGATCCTCAATCTATAAAGGAATAAGATAGTTGTTTGGTGTTACAATGTAAATTAGTTAGAGTTGACTGATTTAGTGGGCAGTGTTGTATCTGCCTAGGGAAAAATCTAAATCATCTAGAGTTAGGTGTTTTAGTGGGCGGTGTTGTATCCGCTTTGAAAAAGTCTAAGTTATCTAGGGGTGATGGCTTATTGGGCGGTGTTGTTTCTGCTTAGGCTCATCAAGTAATAGGTAGGTTATTTGTACGTGAAATTAATAACTATTTTTCTCACATTGGTTGTAACTGGGTTCACTTTTGCTTGAGAAGATTAGTGAAGCAGTTGGAAATCATGTGCAACAGGTCGTGGTTTTACTCCCTTAAGCAAGGAGGTTTCCACGTAAACTACTTGTGTTGTATTATTATTGTTATTTACTTTACAACATTTGTTGAGTTTAGGGACCTGGTCCGTTAACTGGTAGGGACGCACGCATTCTATCATAATTAATACATAGACCAGCTTGATGAAATTTCTAATATTCCAGTTAGTTAGAAAATTATCTCCACATATGTTTGCATATTTAATACCATGTAATTTTTTTGGTATAATATATTTTTTGTAGTAGAATTTATTTTTGACTGAGTGGGTAAAATGCTTCCTTTGATCCTAAATATGTTGTTTTTGTTTATGTTCATTGTGTAGTTCTTGCGTCATTAATATGTTTCATTGTCCAAATAACTATAGAAGTACTATAACGTGGCTATGCTTAGTACATTTAATTTCTTTCCGTAAGCTAAACATGTTTATGATCAATATATTTTTCTCATATACATGATAAACATATTTTTTTTGTGTTAAAATTTTTTATGTAATGAAGAAGAAATTTTTTGTTCTGAGTAAGGTACAAATAGTGTTATGAGATGACAGTGGTCTTTCATCAAATGTATAATGTGCAAGTGGGCGAAGAGAAATGGAAATACCGTGAAAAATGATAAACTTTTCTCGCGTTTTACCGTCAAAGACAAGAAAAGATCCTCTAACTCAATTTGCGGATTTCAATGAGTGAACTATTTTGTGCCCTTTGGCATGCAGGTTGTGGCTGATGTTGGCGTATTGCAGGTCAAATTGCTTAAAATTAGCCAAGGAAGCTGATTTATCCTGTTTTCATACTCATAGAGATGTTTGACATTTGATTCAACATAAGCAGATGAAAATCCAAAGTAAGTCTATCAAGGAACACAACCTTACAAGCACCAGCACTTTGAAGAGATAGAAGGAGTTCTTCACAGCAGTGTGTGCTAAAGTCTGCAGAGTCATCGTTGTCATAGTTTGTCATCACTTTGGCTGTTGGAATGCGGACTAATTGCACAAGTAGGGTCAAACACCAGAAGGTCCAGCAACAAGAAGAACATTACTATGACCATCCTGCAACCAGCAGAGGAAAAATCTCAGTTCCGACAATGTAAAGTCTGAACATTGCAGAAAAGACTTGTCATGTCAAAAACACTGTAAAAACAAGTGCACCTGAAAAGACCAAACCCTTAAAATTACAGATGCTAAATGTCACACCAGGAGAGTCACCAATACTACTATCATACAACAATTTCCTGGATCAAACTTTTTTCCTTTTAGCACCATAACTATCATTTCCACTTACACATCTAAACAATGACCAAGGGCAAGAGCAAACTTTTTTCTCTAACAACTTAAGCTTTTAGCTAAGATACAAATAACTCTAAAATGTCATTGAAATAAGAGTATGTACTTACAAGAGAGTTATTGAAATATAATTACAAAAAAGCATTCAATCAATATTGTGGTAGTTGCCAACAAGTGGTACTGCAAACATAAATGGTAAAATACATTAACAGAAAGCACGTGCTCATGCATATAGAGGAGCACTCCTCGTATTCATGTACCTTCTCCTTTATTTCAAATTTTTTCACAGATGCATTGAAGATAAAAAAAAATCCAATTCCAAATACGATTAGGCCTTGACAGTGTCTTGAAGAAATTTTGCATACTCTATCCTCGCAATCAACCTCCTCTTTAATGCTTCCTATAAGTGAACCATTCCAAAAAGTAAGTTGATGATCTTTTGGAGGATAAACTCTTTTGCTTAAGTAAACGCAGAAGTAATAATCTGAGATTGCTAATAACACTGCAATTTGATAGAATGTGCACAAAATCATTTCACCGGACATGGCACGCCTGCAGCTTACAAAGGACATGACCCTAGATAGGAAGATTTGAAGGTCATGGATTAGGATAGAAGTTTAATCTTGAAAAGTAGATGGCAGCATGTTTGGAAACAGCTTCAAGAAGACGGGCAGTAAGAATTCCATGAAAGGACAATGATGAAAACAGCAAACGGAACAAGCCTGAACATATCAATCACAGTAACAAGACAAGAGGTCAAAAGTTAGTTATGTCTAGATAGAGATGAAATGCATGTAAGAGAGTTATGCTTAGCCTTGCTTATAAGTATCAATCACTAGTCGTACTCCCTTAAGGACGACTCTTGAAGTAATAAAAAATCACTTACTTAGTACTTGCTTAAACTTATACTGCTTATTTCCTCTAATACTAGTCATGATTTGATGCATAAAAAATGAATCAAATATCCATATAGTTACACATACCAGTTGAAGCATCTAAAACTTATTGCTAATGACTGTTAATTTTATTTGAGGGGCAGAATGATTGCGCTGATGGAACTAATTTACTGACTGTAGTGGTTTAGAGTTCAGAAATATTTCATATTTCTGTCTGAGGATTTAACTATATAGCTATTGTTCATGCGCTACTTTCAACAATTTGAATTTAACAGTTGCTTACACTACAACAAAAGTAGGATTTAGTGGCAATTATTTAGAGGCAATAATATAATTGCCGCTAAATAGTATTTTTAAAGCCACATTTACCGCCGATTACCTTAAAGCCACTAAAAATAACTCTTATAATGTAACAGAATATTGTAAATATATTCTATTACCTTATATAGATAGGAAAGATATGTAGGATATTTTCTTACCTTTATTGATGCTTCTTTCTAGTGTATATATACATGTAATGTTGATATAATAAAGTATTAATTCAGTTCTGTAAACTACATGGTATCACAGCTAATAGGGCTCCAGATCTTGGTTCAGAAACTTCGAAACTTTTCCTAGCATCTTGGGAAAAGGTTTCGGCTACTTGGGTTTTGGTAGAATACCTCTAGGCTTGATGTCCCAGCATCGTTTCATCTGTTCCAACGTACTGCAGGATTGATTTTTGGTGTTAAAATTAATGCAGGATAATAATTCTTCACTTCAGGTTCGATTTTTATCCTTTGCATCTGTGGCGTAAAATCTGGAAATAGCTTTGCGCTACAGTGGCTATTGGGTTCAGTTTTGGTGTCAATTTTTTTGCCCTTTTCAACCAGTTTGGTGTCAGATTTTTTTGTATCCTTTACTCTTCTTGATCAATTTCTTGAATAAACATTAGTTAAAATGTCTGATGATAAATCTGCCATGACTGGAATTATTCCAGCATTGTCTAAAATTACTGATAATAAATTAAATGGGTCTAATTATTTAGATTGGAGTAGAAAAATTAGGGTCTACTTGCGTAGTGTTGAAAAGGATGACCATCTTATCCAAGATCCTCCAACGGACGATACTAAAAAGACTTGGCTTAGAGATGATGCTAGACTACTCTTGCAAATTATAAACTCTATTGACAATGAAGTTGTTGGTTTGGTTAATCACTGTGAGTTTGTGAAAGAGTTGATGGATTATTTGGAGTATTTATATTCTGGCAAAGGTAATTTATCTCGGATTTATGAAGTTTGTAAGGCTTTCTATCGTTCTGAGAAGGAAGCTAAGTCACTCACTACATACTTCATGGAGTTCAAGAAAACATACGAGGAACTGAATGTACTTCTACCATTTAGTACTGATATCAAGGTGCAGCAGGCTCAGAGGGAACAAATGGTTATAATGAGTTTTTTAGCTAGACTCCCATTTGAGTTTGAGACTGTTAAATCACATATTCTGTCTAGTTCTGAAATTAGCTCTCTCAAAGATGTTTCAGTCGAGTGTTGCGCACAGAGAGTACTCCATCCAACCAACAAACCAATGTGCTTGTTGCAAAAGGAGGAGGAGGAAGAAATAATGCAGGGCTATGAAACAACAATGATTCAGGGAGATGGAACAACAATAATGATGCAGGGAGATGAAACAATAACAATGATGCAGGGAAGTGGAATCATAACAATGATGCAGGAAGGTGGAACAACACCAATAACTCTGGAAGATGGAACAATAACAAAGGAGGAGACAATGATGCTATTAGATGGAACAATAACAAAGGAAGAGACAATGATGTTGGGAGATGGATCAATGGCAATACTTGTCGCTATTCTAAGGAACCAAGGCACATAAGGAGAAACTGTAAGAAATTACAGAATCGCAACCAACAACTTTAGAATCAGACTGCCACTGTTGCTGCCACATATAGTTCACCCTCAACTGTTACAATCTCAACCGATGAGTTCGCTAGACTTACCAAGAATCAGGAATCAATTAATGAAACCACTCCAGCCCGTTCCCTTACTGAGTCAGGTAACAAATGTCTCATTTCCTCCTCAAGCAACTGGATCATTGATTCGGGTGCCACAGATCACATGACAGGTAATCCCAAAATAATCTCTAAATTCCGGTCACATAAAGTACCATCCTCTGTTACCATAGCTGATTGATCTAGTTATACCATTGAGGGATCTGGAATCGTTAACCCCACTCCATCTATTACTTTTTCCTGTATTCTAGGACTACCTAGTCTTGACTTTAATCTGATTTCTGTGAGTAAACTTATCAAAGAACTACAATGTTTTGTCTCCTTATATCCCAATTACTGTCTTTTTCAGGATCTTATGACGAAATAGAGTATTGGTAAAGGACATGTATCTGACGGTCTCTACATTCTTGATGAATGGGCACCTACATCAGTTGCTTGCTCCAGTATCGTCTCGTCATTTTAAGCACATTGTCGTTTGGGACATCCTTCTCTACCAGTTTTGAAGAAATTATGTCCACAGTTTCATAATGTACCTTCAATAGATTGTGAGTCTTGTCATTTTGCAAAACACCATAGAAGCTCGTTAAGTCCTAGGAATAATAAGCGGGCTGAGTTTGCTTTCGAGTTAGTTCATTCAGATATTTGGGGACCATGTCCGGTTGAGTTCAGATATTTTGTTACTTTTGTGGAGGATTTTTCCCGAATGACATGGATTTACTTTATGAAAAATCATTCTGAAGTGTTCTCCCATTTCTCTAATTTTTGTGCTGAGGTTAAGACACAGTTTAATGCTTCTATCCATATATTGAGAAGTGATAATGCTAAACAATTCATGTCAACATCATTTCAGAACTACATGAATCAATATGGTATTCTTCAGCAATCTTCGTGTGTGGATACACCCTCACAAAATGGAGTAGCTGAGAGAAAAAATAGACACTTGCTAGAAACTGCTCGTGCTTTGCTATTCCAAATGAAGGTACCTAAGCAATTTTGGGTGGATACGGTATCCACAACTATTTTTTTAATTAATCGCATGCCATTCACAATGCTTAATGGTGATATTCCATATGGTGTTATCTTTCCGAATAAACCATTGTTTTCATTAGAGACAAAGGTGTTTGGAAGTACTTGTTATGTTCGTGATGTGCGACCCCATGTTACTAAACTAGATCCAAAGGCTTTGAAGTGTGTCTTTTTGGGATATTCTCGCTTACACAAGGGTTATCGGTGCTACTCTCCAACCCTTAACATATACATGGTGTCGATAGATGTGGTGTTCTCTGAGAACATTTCCTTTTTCTCTTCTCCTGACAGTTCTCCCACTCAGGGACAAGAAGAAGAAGAATGACTCATTTATAAGACCACTCAACCGAGCTCAGAACACCATAAGGAAGTTTTTGGTAGTGTTGAGCAGTCAACTGAGAATGTGTCTTCTGATGTTCATCCTGCTCCAACAAAGCCACCGATAATTCAAGTTTATTCTAGGCGACAAGCGACCAATGATACATGTCCTGCACCAACTCTTTCGTCATCAGATCCTCCTCCGGCCAATCCCTCTCCAATAGAAAATCTTGACATTCCCATTGCTCTTCACAAAGGTAAGCGTCGGTGTCAATCAATATATTCCTTTGCTAATTTTATCTCATATGACTATTTGTCTCCCGCATCTTGCTATTTGATTACTTCTCTAGATTTCATTTTTGTACCCAAAACACTTGAGGAAGCGTTGAGTCACCCTAGGTGGTATGATACAATGCTCGAGGAGATACATGCATTAGATAAAAATCACACTTGGAATTTGGTGGACTTACCAAAAGGAAAAAAGGCAGTGGGATGTAAGTGGGTTTTTACGATCAAAATAAATCCTGATTGTTCTGTGGCGAGGCTTAAAGCTAGACTAGTGGCTAAAGGATATGCTCTGACTTATGGAGTGAATTATTCTGATACTTTTTATCCGGTGGCCAAACTCACTTCCATTCGCTTGTTTATTTTCCTAGCTGCTTCCAAGAATCGGTCGTTACATCAGTTGGATATCAAGAATGCATTTCTTCACGGGGATCTCCAAGAAGAAGTATATATGGAGCAACCACCTGGTTTTGTTGCTCAGGGGGAGAATGGGAAAGTTTGTCACTTGAACAAATCTTTGTATGGTTTGAAACAAAGTCCACGTGCTTGGTTTTGGAAATTTAGTGAGGTAGTTCAAAAGTTTGGGCTTACAAAGAGCAAATGTGATCATTTGGTCTTCTACAGACAATCAACAACTGGCATTATTATTCTTGTTATATATATTGATGATATTGTCATCACCGGGAGTGATTATGCAGGAATATCCTTTCTCAAATCTTTGTTACATTCGATATTTCAGACAAAAGATTTGGGACAACTGAAATACTTCTTGGGAATAGAAGTCAGTAGGAGTAAGAAGGGAACATTTTTATCTATAAGAAAGTATATCCTTGACCTTCTTAAGGAAACTGGAAAGTCAATACCCAAGCCTTGTAATACTCCAATGGTTCTAAATATGCAGCTCACAAAAGATGATGGTGACCCCTTCGATGATCCAGAGAGGTACAGGAGATTAGTTGGAAAATTAAACTATCTCACTGTAACTCGTCCGGATATTGCTTTTGCAGTTAGTGTTGTTAGTCAGTTCATGACCACGCCTACAGTAAAACATTGGGAAGCTTTGGAGCAAATATTATGCTATTTGGAAGGCGCCTCTGGACTTGGCATAGTATATATCAACAATGGACATACTCACATTGAGTATTTTGCAGACGCCGATTGGGCTGGATCTAAGATTGATAGAAGGTCTACTACTGGCTATTGTGTCTTTGTGGGTGGAAACTTGGTGTCATGGAGAAGTAAGAAACAAAATGTTGTATCTCGATCCAGTGCAGAATCCGTGAATAGATCTATGGCACAATCCACATGTGAGATTATGTGGATACATCACCTCTTAAGTGAAGTTGGGTTGAAGTATCCCACACCTGCGAAACTTTGGTGTGATAACCAAGTTGCTCTTCATATTGCCTCAAATCCAGTGTATCATGAAAGAACTAAGCATATTGAGGTGGACTGCCATTTTATTCGTGAAAAGATTCAAGAAAACCTATGGGCTATGTGAAGACTGGAGAGCAACTAGCTAATTTGTTCACAAAGGCATTGAATGGAGCTCGAGTTAGCTATTTTTGTAACAAGCTGGGCATGATTTGTCACATCCGGGGAGCACCCCTTAGACGTAACCGGCGTCATCTTCCTCATCGAGGACTAAGACTATAACAACCCTAATAATAGATATGCTAAGTAATGCTTAATGTGCCAAGAATGCCTACGATTAGACCAGGGTTCACACGGATTGATGCGCGTAGAACCAGACCTCGGAACCCTTGGTGCATCCAAGCCAACTAACTTTGTGAGTTATTTGAGCTAGGAAAGGTTGGGACAAACCATGTAGGGCTCTCGAATACGAAGATTTACTCGAAGGAGTCTTTACCGAACTTAAAGAGAGGAAATCTTAAGTTTTGAGGGTCTAGGGGTAAAATGGTCTTTTACCAGGCTAAGGGTAATATCGTAATTATCCAAAATATATATTTAATTAATTATTTAATAAGGTGGAGGGGCAAATTGGGGAGAGAGAGAGACGAAATGGAGCTCTTGAAGTTAAGTCTTGCTCCACCTGGGTTCGAACCTAGGTGGAAACAATGAATTTATCTGATTTTTATTTAAGCTATTGAATTAATGTAATTAATTAATAATTATTATTCATTAGCTGATTTAAAATAAAAATTAAAATCAAATTTTTAATAATTAACTAAACCTTATTTGACTAAGTCCTAAACTAGACTCCTAAGCCTAATATGACTCCCACTCTCTCACGTCTATCTCTCAACTCTCACGCTCAAACTCTCCCATTCTCTCATTCACGTTTTTCTCTGCCAAAATAAGTTCAAAAACAGTAGGTAAACCAAAGTTCTTCACACTTAAAGAACTCACAATGAAAATTTCAAACAAACAACTAATCAAAAACGTTACGCAAGAGGGAGGATTATTCCGTCGAATTGGTGTTGAAGTTGAGGGGATTTGGACGTGATTTTGGTGGTGATTCTGGGTAGCAACTTTGAGTGTTGAACAACACCAAGAACAGGTATGGGTTTTCTCTCTTGGAATCCTTTCTCCAAGAGGAATTTCTTTCTACAAAAGTCGACATATGAAACTAGGGCTGTCCCCTTGAATGTTGAACTCCTTGTCCCTAGTCTCCTTCCGATTTCAATCCAAATTAGGTTAGAAATCATGTTGTTGGTATGATTGCTGGTAGTTAAGTAAGAAATATGATGTTCCTTGTGATTTTGTGTTTAAAAATAGCAAGCATAGTCAATGATGTCAACCGAAAATGATATGGTGCAATATGTAAATGTTTGTTGTTGTTGCTATCCGTTTTGAAGTCTTAAAGTGGCTGGTTTGATGGCTGAAATTAACGTGCATGAAATGTGTAATTCATGATGTTCATATGAGGTGTGTGTGACTGATTTTAAGTGGAAAAATCTAAGCTAAAACAACAATGAATCAACACCTAAGAACGTGTTAAACGAATCGTGAAAGTACCTCAAAAACGAATGTATGAATGTTATTAAGTAAAGGCTGGAAAATTTAACTAAATTCCAGCATTTGGTGATGAGGTTTCGGTCAAAAAGGGTGCACTACGTGCTATGTAAAAATGCAAGAAAAATAAGTGAGGTCAGCTGGGTTTGAACCCTAGACCTCACCTTGCTAAGCTACAAAAAAATGAAATTAAAGAAGTGGGGTTAAGGGGGATCGAAATTGGGCTGCTGGTTGGGAAAGGAGAGGGAAATAAATTAAACAAATAAATGGGAGGCATGGGAATCGAACCCACGACCTCCAGGCAGCGAGTGAAAGAAGAGAAAAATAAAGAAAAGAAAATGTGAGGCGTGGGAATCGAACCCACGACCTCAATGTTGGAAAGGAGAATGGTGAAATTAAATAAGAAAAAACCAAAGTGAGGCTGTGGGGGCTCGATCCCACAACCTCACTGCCAAAACGCCTAACTTAATAGACTTAAAATAAAATAAAGGAAAGGAGGCTGTGGGGTTTCGAACCCACCATCTCACAGCCTCTAGCAAAATTAAAAGAAATAATAAGGAGGCTGTGGGGGTTCGAACCCACAACCTCCCAATTTCCCAGCGAATTTAAGCATAAAATAAAAGAGTTTGTGGGGGTTTAATCCCACAACCTCTTGGTTTGGGCGAGAAGGGGCAATGTGATGTTAATGAAAAATAAAAAGGGGTTGTGGGGGTTCGAACCCACACCCTTCGGCCATTTTAAGAGAAAAAAATATTAAGTAGAAAATTGGTGATTCAATGTTAATGTTGGGATTAAAACTAGAGTTCTAATGCTATGAATATTAAAAAAATAAAATCAACAAAAAATGTAAATGATATCCAAGTGATTCAAACTTGGGATTACTTGACCAAACTTCCGTATTGATACATAAGTCATACGTGAACAAAATATCCAAGAATAATGCCACATACTTAGATCGAAATCAAGATCTTGGCATACATACAAAATGCATAAGCCTTGTATCACATAATCTTAGAAAGATATGAATCACTTAGACGAAATATGAATGAAGCCTCATGGCTTGTATGTATAGACACATAAGCCTAACATACGTTCAAAAGTAAGTGAACCTAAGAGGTACGTAATGAAATGATGAACCCTGGAAGGGTTAAGTATGAGTGTAAGATACACTAAATGGCCAAGTGCATTGGCATATGATGAGATGAACAATGAAATGATGAAATGAACAATGAAATGATGAAACCCTAGAAGGGTTAAGTAAGGGTGTGAAACACACTAAATGGCCAAGTGCATTAGCATATCATGAAATAAACATTCACGTAATAAGAGGTGAGTAACTATGAAAAGCAAAGGTGCTAATGATAATGAATGTGGTGACAACATGATATGAGGCTAATGTAAATGATGAGAGCAATCTCAAATGAGCCTAAGTAAATGTTACCAATACTACTCACCTATGAGAGTGTAAGATAATGAAGAGACCAGTCTCTATGAACACTCTAATGAAAGTATTGAGCTTAACACACTTAATACTAATGATGAGATGAGAAATCATCTAATGAGCTATGATGTCCTCATACTAGAAGCCAGCTTCCATGACGTATGAAATGAATGTAATGGAACTTTATACTAAGCACCGATAGACTAGCTATGAGCGGTGATGCCTTCTTTTGAGAAGGGCGGAGGTTCACGTAACTTTCATGAGATGAGACTGTCCGGCTTGCCAGGTATGGGTCTCCTTACATCTCCTAGTCTTCGAACCTATACTGCCAATATAGGGATCTGGCGGGGTTAAATTCCCATGTACGCTAGCATGTTTTTGGGTCACCTTGGCCGGTGAGTCCACCTCTTTTCAGTGTGGGGGAGACACTGGATTTTATGATGCTCACATGATCTATGTCGGTTAAAGTTAAAGTTCCCAATGAATGAATGAGGCCATCCACAAATGATGCACATAATGAAATGAATGATACCAAAGGTGTTAGGATAGGATAATCAAAAGGTGAGTTAGATTCAAGTAATGACATTAGGTCATTCTTGGTCATTGCACAACGAACCTAATGAAAGTCTTAAACTACATCTTAGGTATAACTGGTGTTTACACTGGCCTATGAATGAAATGAAATAGAGTACATATGAATGAACGAAGCAGACTCTGTGTTTGCTAATGAAGACTCCCTAGTTGAGGTCCCATCTGTTGAGCCCTCATTTTTGGGATGTCTTAATGTCAAGTCCATGATTCCAAGGTCTCATGGCATATGAATGAATGATATGAAAGAAGATATGTGCTACATCTAAAATGTATTGTATGCTATATGATATGTGCTATGTGTAAATGTTATGTACTGTGTGCAAATGTGAAAAGTATGATGATAAATGTTATTCTCATGGTATAACTTTCCTATTCCAAATCTGGAAAGCTCACTGACTTTACTAATCCAAATTTGGAAAGCTCATTTACTTTTCTAATCCAAATTTGGAAACATTCCTAATCTCAATTTGGCAAGTCCACTGACTTGACTTCCAAAAATCATGTTGTTAGGAAAGAGCTATTCTTTATCATGCATGTCCTTGGTGTGTGCTTGTATATACCCATACTTAGTACAAGTGTGTACTAACCCTATACAAACTCTACTATTTTAGGTGCAGGCACAGGTGGACGATAGAGCTACAGGATCATCGTTGCAGTTATCCGGACGTCCAGCATTCATCCGGTTTTGGTAGGTCCTCATGCTTTCGAGGATGCTACTATTTTATATTCTAGCTTAGTTTTAGAGTTGAGCTACTGGAGCATGTTCCACTAGCGTTTCTTTCCTGTTTTTATTCAGACTATGTATTGGTGCCATTTAGGCAATTATACGCTTTATAAGTATTGAACTATTCCTTTTATTTGATTATCTCTTAATGTTAGATGGTTGATGGTGAACAAATTACGAATGTATTAGAAATGTTTAGTAAGAAATATTTAGAAACAAAAAGTTTCAAATTTTCCGCTAAAATTAACCTATGTAAAGTAAGAATGACGTAAGTAGGCTTGTCTGCGACCTCTGAGAGGTCAACGACGCCGGTCTCGTCTGGGGTCTAGATTCCAATCGTGACAAAGTTGGTATCAGAGCCATAGGTTAAATTCCGAGAATAATGAGTTCACGTCAACCACATTGAGTAGTTTCTAAGTCATGGTAGTGAAGTGCACCACTATCCTGGATTAGTGACTGCATGATGCGTAGGAAAATTTCCCTTCTTCTACTCCTTATCGTGCTATCTAGAGCCTTGACACTTTGTGTCATTCTAAATATCTAACTTCGTTCTTGTGTGCGCGCTTAGAAGAATAGACACAAGAATTAGGATGACCAAGTGGTCTAAGGTGCTAGACTCAAGATCTGGCCTTCCCAAGAAGGGGCAGTGATAGAAATGCCCAGCGTGAACGAAAGACGTTTGATAAGAGTGGTTGTTCGCATGAAGGTGAATGCATGGTAGGTTCTAAAGCCTGCTATGAGTATTGATGAAGAGGAGAAGGCTAAGTTGGCTGCTTACTAGCTCAAGGAGATGGCTTAGGTATGTATTACTTCATAAATGCTAGACTACCATAGACTATCGAAACAGGGTAGTAAGGTTAAGTTTCCGAATAAGTTAGAGTTAAAATGAATTCATGTTTGCATGTCATGTTGTTGTTTTTGTATAGCGTGGACATGATTTTTTGTGTTGCATGAGTTGTGAGGTGCATCAAGTTAAGTGCGATTGAGAAGGAAGTTCCTCAATCTCAAATATGAAGCTTCAGATAAGATTGTGTAGTATGCATTATCCAGAGAAGGTGTGAAACGAAAATTCACAACGAGTAAAGTCTCAAGTATGTTTAGATATCTTCGAGAATCACCCTCTTTATCTTAAAATGATGTGTAGTGTCATTCGGGGACGAATGTTCCTAAGGGGGGGATAATGTAACAACCCTAATAATAGATATGCTAAGTAATGCTTAATGTGCCAAGAATGCCTACGATTAGACCAGGGTTCACACGGATTGATGCGCGTAGAACCAAACCTCGGAACCCTTGGTACATCCAAGCCAACTAACTTTGGGAGTTAGTTGAGCTAGGAAAGGTTGGGACAAACCATGTAGGGCTCTCGAATACGAAGATTTACTCGAAGGAGTCTTTACCGGACTTAAAGAGAGGAAATCTTAAGTTTTGAGGGTCTAGGGGTAAAATGGTCTTTTACCAGGCTAAGGGTAATATCGTAATTACCCAAAATATATATTTAATTAATTATTTAATAAGGTGAAGGGGCAAATTGGGGAGAGAGAGACGAAATGGAGCTCTTGAAGTTAAGTCTTGCTCCACCCGGGTTCGAACCTAGGTGGAAGCAATGAATTTATGTGATTTTTATTTAAGCTATTGAATTAATATAATTAATTAATAATTATTATTCATTAGCTGATTTAAAATAAATATTAAAATCAGATTTTTAATAATTAACTAAACCTTATTTGACTAAGTCCTAAACTAGACTCCTAAGCCTAATATGACTCCCACTCTCTCACGTCTATCTCTCAACTCTCACGCTCAAACTCTCCCATTCTCTCATTCACGTTTTTCTCTGCCAAAATAAGTTCAAAAACAGTAGGTAAACCAAAGTTCTTCACACTTAAAGAACTCACAATGAAAATTTCAAACAAACAACTAATCAAAAACGTTACGCAAGAGGGAGGATTATTCCGTCGAATTGGTGTTGAAGTTGAGGGGATTTGGACGTGATTTTGGTGGTGATTCTGGGCAACAACTTTGAGTGTTGAACAACACCAAGAACAGGTATGGGTTTTCTCTCTTGGAATCCTTTCTCCAAGAGGAATTTCTTTCTACAAAAGTCGACATATGAAACTAGGGCTGTCCCCTTGAATGTTGAACTCCTTGTCCCTAGTCTCCTTCCGATTTCAATCCAAATTAGGTTAGAAATCATGTTGTTGGTATGATTGCTGGTAGTTAAGTAAGAAATATGATGTTCCTTGTGATTTTGTGTTTAAAAATAGCAAGCATAGTCAATGATGTCAACCGAAAATGATATGGTGCAATATGTAAATGTTTGTTGTTGTTGCTATCCGTTTTGAAGTCTTAAAGTGGCTGGTTTGATGGCTGAAATTAACGTGCATGAAATGTGTAATTCATGATGTTCATATGAGGTGTGTGTGACTGATTTTAAGTGGAAAAATCTAAGATAAAACAACAATGAATCAACACCTAAGAACGTGTTAAACGAATCGTGAAAGTACCTCAAAAACGAATGTATGAATGTTATTAAGTAAAGGCTGGAAAATTTAACTAAATTCCAGCATTTGGTGATGAGGTTTCGGTCAAAAAGGGTGCACTACGTGCTATGTAAAAATGCAAGAAAAATAAGTGAGGTCAGCTGGGTTTGAACCCTAGACCTCACCTTGCTAAGCTACAAAAAAATGAAATTAAAGAAGTGGGGTTAAGGGGGATCGAAATTGGGCTGCTGGTTGGGAAAGGAGAGGGAAATAAATTAAACAAATAAATGGGAGGCATGGGAATCGAACCCACGACCTCCAGGCAGCGAGCGAAAGAAGAGAAAAATAAAGAAAAGAAAATGTGAGGCGTGGGAATCGAACCCACGACCTCAATGTTGGAAAGGAGAATGGTGAAATTAAATAAGAAAAAACCAAAGTGAGGCTGTGGGGGCTCGATCCCACAACCTCACTGCCAAAACGCCTAACTTAATAGACTTAAAATAAAAATAAAGGAAAGGAGGCTGTGGGGGTTCGAACCCACCATCTCACAGCCTCTAGCAAAATTAAAAGAAATAATAAGGAGGCTGTGGGGGTTCGAACCCACAACCTCCCAATTTCCCAGCGAATTTAAGCATAAAATAAAAGAGTTTGTGGGGGTTTGATCCCACAACCTCTTGGTTTGGGTGAGAAGGGGCAATCTGATGTTAATGAAAAATAAAAAGGGATTGTAGGGGCTCGAACCCACAACCCTTCGGCCATTTTAAGAGAAAAACAATTAAGTAGAAAATTGGTGATTCAATGTTAATGTTGGGATTAAAACTAGAGTTCTAATGCTATGAATATTAAAAAAATAAAATCAACGAAAAATGTAAATGATATCCAAGTGATTCAAACTTGGGTTTCCTTGACCAAACTTCCGTATTGATACATAAGTCATACGTGAACAAAATATCCAAGAATAATGCCACATACTTAGATCGAAATCAAGATCTTGGCATTCATACAAGATGCATAAGTCTTGTATCACATAATCTTAGAAAGATATGAATCACTTAGACGAAATATGAATGAAGCCTCATGGCTTGTATGTATAGACACATAAGTCTAACATACGTTCAAAAGTAAGTGAACCTAAGAGGTACGTAATGAAAAGATGAACCCTGGAAGGGTTAAGTATGAGTGTAAGATACACTAAATGTCCAAGTGCATTGGCATATGATGAGATGAACAATGAAATGATGAAATGAACAATGAAATGATGAAACCCTAGAAGGGTTAAGTAAGGGTGTGAAACACACTAAATGGCCAAGTGCATTGGCATGTCATGAAATGAACATTCACGTAATAAGAGGTGAGTAACTATGAAAAGCAAAGGTGCTAATGATAATGAATGTGGTAACAACATGATATGAGGCTAATGTAAATGATTAGAGCAATCTCAAATGAGCCTAAGTAAATGTTACCAATACGTACTCACCTATGAGAGTGTAAGATAATGAAGAGACCAATCTCTATGAACACTCTAATGAAAGTATTGAGCTTAACACACTTAATAATAATGATGAGATGAGAAATCATCTAATGAGCTATGATGTCCTCATACTAGAAGCCAACTTCCATGACGTATGAGATGAATGTAATGGAACTTTATACTAAGCACCGATAGACTAGCTATGAGCGGTGATGCCTTCTTTCGAGAAGGGCGGAGGTTCACGTAACTCTCATGAGATGAGACTGTCCGGCTTGCCGGGTATGGGTCTCCTTACATATCCTAGTCTTTGAACCTATACTGCCAATATAGGGATCTGGCGGGGTTTAATTCCCATGTACGCTAGCATATTTTTGGGTCACCTTGGCCGGTGATTCCACCTCTTTTCGGTGTGGGGGAGAAACTGGATTTCATGATGCTCATATGATCTATGTCGGTTAAAGTTAAAGTTCCCAATGAATGAATGAGGCCAGCCTCAAATGATGCACATAATAAAATGAATGATACCAAAGGTGTTAGGATAGGATAATCAAAAGGTGAGTTAGATTCAAGTAATGACATTAGGTCATTCTTGGTCATTGCACAACGAACCTAATGAAAGTCTTAAACTACATCTTAGGTATAACTGGTGTTTACACTGGCCTATGAATGAAATGAAATAGAGTACGTATGAATGAACGAAGCAGACTCTGTGTTTGCTAATGAAGACTCCCTAGTTGAGGTCCCATCTGTTGAGCCCTCATTTCTGGGATGTCTTAATGTCAAGTCCATGATTCCAAGGTCTCATCGAATATGAATGAATGATATGAAAGAAGTTATGTGCTACATGTAAAATGTATTGTATGCTATATGATACGTGCTATGTGTAAATGTTATGTGTTGTGTGCAAATGTGAAAAGTATGATGATGTATGTTATTCTCATGGTATAACTTTCCTATTCCAAATCTGGAAAGCTCGCTGACTTTACTAATCCAAATTTGGAAAGCTCATTTACTTTCCTAATCCAAATTTGGAAACTTTCCTAATCTCAATTTGGCAAGTCCACTGACTTGACTTCCAAAAATCATGTTGTTAGGAAAGAGCTATTCTTTCTCATGCATGTCCTTGGTGTGTGCTTGCATATACCCATACTTAGTACAAGTGTGTACTAACCCTATACAAACTCTACTATTTTAGGTGCAGACACAGGTGGACGATAGAGCTACAGGATCGTCGTTGCAGTTATCCGGACGTCCAGTATTCATCCGGTTTTGGTAGGTCCTCATGCTTTCGAGGATGCTACTGTTTTATATTCTAGCTTAGTTTTAGAGTTGAGCTAGTGGAGCATATTCCACTAGCGTTTCTTTCCTGTTTTTATTCAGACTATGTATTGGTGCCATTTAGGCAATTATACGCTTTTTAAGTATTGAACTATTCCTTTCATTTGATTATCTCTTAATGTTAGATGGTTGATGGTGAACAAATTACGAATGTATTAGAAATGTTTAGTAAGTAATATTTAGAAACAAAAAGTTTCAAATTTTCCGCTAAAATTAACCTATGTAAAGTAAGAATGACTTAAGTAGGCTTGTCTGCGACCTCTGAGAGGTCAACGACGCCGGTCTCGTCTGGGGTCTAGATTCCAGTCGTGACAAAGACTAGCCTCTTAGGTTACATCATTACATTCATAGGTTAAAATGCGGAAAAATTTAAAAATTTTCTATATCTATCTTGAGGTTTACATAGACCTCTCGCATACACATAATATATTCATATCGAGTATACATAGACCCTTCGTATAAGAAGATTACATAGTCTTCTACCTTTATTGCACATACATATATAGAAGATATAACATAGTCTTTAAACCGGATGTCTCATCTCATAACCATCTAAACAACAGTATAACAATTGGGCATAGCCCATACATCAATGCCACAAAAGACACATATGGGCTATACAATCTTTAGTACTCAAATGAAAGGAAATGAACATAGTCTTTAAGACTAATCAATATCCGAAGCTAGAAAATGGCATTGTCCTCGAGGTAGTGAGGACCAACCCAACTTGGAGAGTGAGAATCCAAGTCTTTCTTCAAATGTCATCATAAGCCTTCAATGACCGAAACCTAAAATGTTGGGAAAAAGGGAGAAAATGGGGTTAGTACACCACTTGTACTAAGTATGAGACCATATGCACACACATCATAAGATCATGCTAGAAAGGGACATTTCATTAAAGCATGCTATTTTACATTTGGAAAGCCTTATGCACATTCAAGAACCAACACAAGTCATTAATGGATATTCATCAAGTCAAAATCATGTTCATCTTATTAAGTCTAGCCAAGTCAATCATGCATTCCATCATACTAGAACATATAATCAAGACAACTCTATCATCAAGTTATAAAATCAACAAGCATGAATACGAGTTCGTTACAACATAACCAAAGCAAGACAATTACTCATGAACCCTCATTAAGTGCACTAGTGCAATGACTAAGCAAAGCCCCATAACCTTACTCATTCAAGTAAACCCGACAAGAACCATAACCAATGTCCAACTTCACATAGCATATCATTAAGAGTACATATCATCACACCTTAGCAATGGAGACCAAACATATGTTCATAAGTGAAACCAATCATCATATATCATCATCAATATGCAAGGTCATCATATACATATCATGTATAATTATAAGCATATACATATATAAGAACATCCTCTTAAGACTTCCCTCAAGGCTAACTAGTGCAATGTTTAGGTAGATTCCCATACATCTACCTAGACTAAGCTAATCCCTTAGGTCATCCTAGTTAGAGTTCATTCATTTAGTTCATTTTACCTTTTGGGAACATCTTGCCTTAACCGACATAGACCACATGAGTTAATGTGGAATCCGGTGTCATGGAACCCCACACCGAATGAAGGCAGACTACTTGCCAAGGTAGTACCAAAACATGAACATAGCATCTAGGTGGATCCACTATCTAGTATTCCTATGGGGGTAACATAGTTCAAGAACTAGGAGATATAGTTGGGACCCTCTTTATGCTACATGCATTGTAGTCTCCAATCTCATGAGTACATTAGTAATCCTACCTTCCCTATGTGGGTAGGGACACTCCTCACTCTAGTTCATTCGGTGCTAAGTCCCTTTTGAAATGTCTTTAATGTCTTTGTTAATCATCACAGCTTAATGTAGGTCATAGGGTCTATCCCTTATATAATCATTATCATCATAGCTCAATAATAATTATGAGTATTGTCCTTTCATTACAATTCATACAAGTGAGGTTAGCACATTTACATATCACATCATGATAAGGCACATTGATAAGTTATCACCATCCTTATTACATTTAAATCTTAGCCAACACCTCACAAACCATAGTAAAGATATTTCAATTCGACATCATACCAACCCTATTAATCTTAATATAAGGTATACTTCAATACAACGTCATCACTTAATCACAAGTAACCACAATTTAAGTAAAGGGTTGAGATCATAAGACTTACTCTAATCTTCTTCACAAAACCATCATCAAGGTCTTACCATCAATCATTCTCTATTCAACCCAACAATGAGTGTAATATCATCACACAATAGTAACCAACATAATAAAAAGACCAATTGAATCACTATACAATAATTCATCACTAGTTCATAGCCTAGAATTAGAGACTTAAGTCAAGTTCATCATCTACTTTACAACCTAGGTCAATTACTCAAGAACTAGCATAATTGGATTATAATATATAACAATCTACTCATAATTAACATAATAACAACATAGGAGAGTAATTCACACACTAACCGAACCAATTGAGCCAATACTCTACAATTCAATTCAAGATCACAACCTAGGGTTAAGGGGAAAAGGTCATCTTCCACAAACTAGGCCAATGCATCAAGAATTAGCATAATGTAACCATAATACATGTTAATGTACTCACAATAACCAATATAAATCATAAACAAATCAATTCAGAAGATCAATTTCGTATTGGAAGTAAACCCACTTGAATTTCATAATCTCTGCAAAATCATGTCTTTAAGTGTGCAAGATGCTAGCATGTGAGTTTTGTTTGATTTTCTAAGGCCTACTCATGTTGATACTATGAAAAAGTTTCCACACCAGACATTAAAAAAACTACAATTACGCTGTCAATTGTAAGTAATTGTGACTCTTGAATTCTGATTCTTCATTGTTGATCTTCCCTTTCCTTGTGTGTTGTAATTATGATGGCTGATAGTTATGATTTATGTATGTTAACAAATCTTTTGGCATGAGTGGTCTCCTACTGCTGTATAAACTGTTGTTTGCTGATTTTCAAAGTCATAATTTGCTAAGTAGTCTGCTACTGCATTCCTTTCTCTGTATCCTTATATCATGATTACTGATCAACTCATTGGGTTTAATCATATTATTCCTCAAACTGCTACATAAATAGCAACAACACCAATGAAGCATCTCATGAATGAGTATAGAGATCATTAGGATATTATATAGTGAGTAAGATATCTGTTATGCATGTCAACGTTTTGTTGTCTAACCATCAAGGAATGCACACTGATCCAGAAAGCCGACACATTTTTCATTTGGGAACAAACACCAACTTAATTGCCTTATTTTCTCCATTATTGAATATATTTTTCCTATTTTGATAATTTTTTGTTTCTTTTACTGCTACAAGATAAGAAATTGAATGTATTAAGATTGTTTGTTCTTATTTTAAGTGAATGACATTGTTTTGAGTTTGGTAGTTCTTCTTTACTATCTTTGAACTTATTTCTCTTGTGGATTTTGTTTTTGATATTATAAAAGAGGGTTAAATATGTGAATCAAGGTGAATATATGATCAACTTTAAGTCATTACAATAATTGCTTAAGTAACAATTATTATCTTTGCCGGCAATAGCAAATGCCACAAATGTGTTTGTTTCTAAAGTAGCTTTAATGGCAATAGTAAGTGCCGCAAATAAAAGCCGTTAAAAGTACTTTTAGCGGCAATAATAAGGGTCTTTACCGACACCCGACATAAATGCCACTAAAGGCTTTAGCAACATTGGATTCAATGACATTTAATCAAATGCCGGTAAATGTATTTGTGGCAATAACTATTGCCGCTAAAAGAAAAATTAAATGCCGCTAAAGGTCTCTTTTGGTATGGTGTTACCAAATGTGTCTTTTCGCTTTTGCTTGACTTGTGATTGTTACCTGTGCTGTCATCATGTTGCGAACTGATTCTATACGCAAAAAAAATTACTATCTTTATACATCAGAAGTTATATAACTAATTTAGGTTTGCTTATGTTTTCACTTTTCTCCAATGAGATTATGCTTTAACCTTTTTAAGATGTCAACTATTGTTAAGAATTGAATTTATTCACCAATTTGAAATTCCAAAAAAGGCATAGATTACACGAGAATCAAGCAATGAAGTATAACTCTGAATACATGAGATCACATTGCGACAAAAGTGAAATCAGGGCAACTCATTTTATGGCAATTTTTTCATGAATTCTAAACATCGAGCACGAAAAATCTGGCTCCACTAATTCACTAAAATGAAGATGACTAATTTGTAATTTCTGGACTAACCAATCAGTTGATCTCGAACAAGATATGGCAAAAAAATTCTAAAAAACTTCATGTTTCTCCCTTTTCCCTTCATTATTTGAAAACGGAAAGAATAAACAAACAATATTTTTGTTAATTTCAGTAGAAAAGGGCTAGGGGGGGGAAATCAGTTAAGCAAAAAACAGATAAGCAGAGAAAATAAATATAAAATCCACATGTAAGATGAAAACAAAAATAAATTACAATTTGAAAGCAAAATCAAAGAATGAGGAAGAAAAACACCTTCAATTCAGTGATTTTCAGCACCAGTGAAAATCGAAATTAACAACTTCTGCTTAGAAAAAACTTGGAAAAATCCAGCTTCCGCAACCATCGATTCTTATCTACTTAAACGAACTTCAAAAACTCAACAATCCACCAACAAATTTCTGCTTAGAACGTGTTGAAGTTAAGTCTTAGGCCCCGTAGATCTTAGCGTTCAAACAAATATGTGTTGAAGAAATCCGAATTTGGGAGAAATTTGAGAGTGAAAGAGAAGTGAGCGAGCTGGGAGAGAATGAGAATTGAGAAGAGAGTCAGAAGGTTCTACGATTTTTCGGGGGAAAAAAGAGATTAAAGCTGAAAGATATTTATGGTGCTTTCTCTCTAAACACCAAAAAGAATCAGTCAAACCCCCAAATCACACCCCACCCATTACCGGATGGCCCTAGACTTCACCTAGCCCAAATTCTGTCTTCTGTTTGTATAGCCGAACTCTTCAACTTTCTCCCTCTTATTCATCACATAAAAATCTTAAACAGAAGTAAAGCAACAAACGAACATGGTCATCATGAGTACAAAAAAAAAGATTTATCATAAACCTGAAAATATACCTTGATGAAAAGGGATATTTTTTGTTTTACAAATAGAGTAAAATTAGAAGTGTCCTTGCTCTCTGTATAGACATAATATTTAATCAACTCTAGCAAAGATTTCATGTCTCATATATATATTTTTTTTATGTTTATGAGCTCCTCTCCACTATGTTGAATAGCATATGTAGGTGCTAATTTTTTATTTGTAGTTTTGATGATTTGACAAATTCAGGGACCTGGTTCATTGTGTTATAAACTCTCCATTGTCAGGCTGAAAAAAGGTACAAGTGGATGGTGCACAGTCTCCAACTGATGACAGACAAACCCAAGGACCTTGTGAAGGGACCTGGTACTTGGATCAACACACTTCTCACTGCTAGGCTGGAAAAAGTACAGGTTGTTGGTGCACAGTCTCCAACTATGGCAGAAAGTGCAGAGACCTCGACCAATATCTTGGTCTCGAAGGTTCTGACTATTCTTCATTAACCTAATGTCCAATAGTCACAACCTTAGTTTTTGAAACTTGAAAAAGCATTCAAGAACTCTTGCAAAGGCTGATCAAGAAGTGAAGATTCATCCTCAAAATCAAACTCGAATCAGAACGAGCTGCCAGCTTAGTGGTCTTAGGATTTATTCTTCTAAACATATCTTGTAAATCTGATCCCTAATCTATAAAGGAATCAGATAGTTGTTTGGTGTTACATTCTAAATTAGTTAGAGTTAACTGATTTATTGAGCAGTGTTGTATCTGCCTAGGGAAAAATCTAAATCATCTAGAGTTAGGTGTTTCACTGGGCGGTGTTGTATCCGCTTTGAAATAGTCTGAGTTATCTAGGGGTGATGGCTTAGTAGGCGGTGTTGTATCCGCTTAGGCTCATCAAGTAATAGGTAGATTACTTGTACGTGAGATTAATAACTTTTTCTCACATTGGTTGTAACTGGGTTCACTTTTGCTTGAGAAGATTAGTGAAGCAGTTGAAAATCTTGTGCAATAGGTCGTGGTTTTACTCCCTTGAGCAAGGAGGTTTCCACATAAACTGCTTGTGTTGTATTATTATTGTTATTTACTTTACAACATTTTTTGAGTTCAGTCAAGGGACCTGGTCCGTTGACTGGTAGTGGACGCATGCATTCTATCACAATTGATACATAGACCAGCTTGATGAAATTTCTAATATTCTAGTTAGTTAGAAAATTATCTCCACATATGTTTGCATATTTAATATCATGTAATTTTTTGGTATAATATCTTTTTTTGTAGTAGAATTTATTTTTGACTGAGTGAGTAAAATGCTTCCTTTGATCCTAAATATGTTGTTTTTGTATATGTTCTTTGTGTAGTTCTTGCGTCATTCAATTGTCGAATATGTGTCATTGTCCAAATAACTATAGAAGTACTATAATGTGGCTATGCTTAGTACATTTAATTTCTTTCTACGCTAAACATGTTTATGATCAATATATTTTTCTTATATACATGATAAACATATTTTTTTGTGTTAAAACTTTTTATGTAATGAAGAAGAAAATTTTTGTCATGAGTAAAGTACAAGTAGTGTTATGAGATGACAGTGGTCTTTCATAAAATGTATAGTGTTGTGTCAAATGTGGAATGCTGCTCGGGATGAAACTTATTGTAGTCCCTTATAGAAACTGTTCTGTGCATTATAGAGAAGAAATTTGTTTGATGAACGCACTCGAACTTATTGATTGTAATAATAAGCTGATGTATATTGATTAAGATGAAGAAGATGAAGAGTATGAAGAAGATGATGGAGGTGGTAATGAGCACGATCATGATCAAGGTGGAGGGGCAGATGAATAGGATCATGATAACGATGGAGGTGCTAATGAGCACGATCAAGATGAAGAAGATGAAGAGTATGAAGAAGATGGTGGAGGTGCTAATGAGCACGATCATGATCAAGGTGGAGGGGCAGATGAACAGGATCATGATAACGATGGAGGCGTTAATTAACATGATGGTAATGATGAAGATTGAGGCACCAACAAACTAAATGAAGATGTTGATCAACTGGTTGATCATACAATATAGATAATATTTGATCTAAATGCAGACATATGAACTATTTAATGATGAAATGCAGACATTTTTCTTTTTTTCTTTTTTTAAAAGTAGTGTTAGTTGTATGAGGCTTATTTGGCTGCCAAAGGTATATTGGATCAACATTCCACTACCTTTCATTTTCTTTTCTCATCCATTTTAACCTTTTTTTTCTACTCTTTTCTCCTCACAACTTTTCTTATATTTTTTTTCTACTTGTTGATTCTTAACATAATCATTCGATATTCGCATTAAAATTTGATTAATTCAAATTTACATTATGTAGGGCTTTGTCCGAAGAGATATACTGCTGATCAAGAATTTGTCATACTCAAAGATTGAACTCGAAACCTCTAGTTAGGCAAGAAGCAACATCATCCTCCACCCCATCATTTATTTGAGAAAAAACCAAAGTGGGTGTGTCAAAAAATTTAAATATGTGTTAATTGATTAGTATTGTTATATTATCATTATTTTTAATTATATATGTGCAATTATAACTCATCCACTAACTTCAATTTCTTAAAACTCATCCAAAAAAATAAATTTAAATTTTTTGACACACCCATTTTTTGTTTTTCCTCAAATAAATTATGGGGCCGAGGATGTTGTTGCTTCTCACTTAACTAAAAGTCTCGAGTTCAAGTTTTGAGTATGAAAAACTCTTGATAGGCTACAATGCAGACAATGCAAATATGAAATATGAAATAATCGAATTTTATTGTCTCCGAACAAAGCCTAAACAATGCAAATATAAAATAATCGAATTTTAATGCAGATATCGAATGCAAAATAAAAATGAAAAAAAAAATATTCTATAAAAATAAAATTATATTACTCCCTCCGTCCACTTTTATTTGTCACGTTGCGCATTTTGAAAGTCAATTTGACTAATTTTTAACGTTAAATTAGACTACATTAATTTGATATTTTTAACAAGAAATTTAGATATTCAAAAACTATACAAAAAGTACTATAAATTACAATTTTTTCATATCAATATGATGAAAAAATACATCTTAAAATATTAGTCAAAGTTCTTATAGTATGACTCAAAAATAAAAACTATGACAATTAAACATGGACTGAGGTAGTAAGAGTTAATAAGTAAAAAAAATGCAAGAGAGAGTTGTGAGGAAAAAGAAATAGAAAAAGGTTAAAATGGATAATAAAAGGAAATAAAAGGAAAGTGAAATGTGGGTCCTACATACATTTGGCAGCCAAATAAATCCTCATACAACTGACACTATGTGCACCTCGCTGAGAATGAAAATGTTCAACTTATGATGTTCGGACATTTCAAAAATATTGTTAGATGTTTATGTCGTATTCTTCAAAATTAATACATATTTTTTGACATGTGTAGAAATCATCATCATACTTTTCAACTTAAAATATTTACTACTTTTGAAAGATCTGATATACACCTGATGACATTTTTGAATAGTTCGAACACTAAGTTAGGACGACTGGCAATATTAGTTACCACAATTAAAAGATAGAAAAAACTACTGATAAAAAAGCTCTTTGGCTGTAAAATGTGAATTTGGAACAAATGCCTCAAAAAGAATGTTGGCAAAAGCAAAGCTTGTTGTAAACAAATGCACAGGCTCATATGAATTAAATGGTTGATAAAACATGTGTATTTAAATAGAAAAAAATTCTCAAGGAAAGAAGTGATTTAGGCTTTTGTATTTTTTTGTGAAGTCAATGCAAGTATGACAATTGCAAGTTACTTTGAGAATGACACATATTTCTATAATCATACTCAAATTGAAATACTCCTAGGTTAGTAGCTTAAATGATGTAATAACTAGACAAAGGACGTATCACAAAAATGTCATGTTTAGAATCAAAGGAAGCATTCTACCCATTCATCCAAAAATAAATTCTTTTATAAATCTGGAGATGATTGTTTAACCATCTAGAAATTAGAAATATCATCTAGTTGCTCTATGTATATATTTCCTATTCAACATAGTGGAGATGATTTCAGAAACACAAATAATGAAAAATTTGTGGCATGAAATCTTCATCAAAATAAATTATATAGCATGTACATTGAGTGAAAAGGGATTTATTTTGTTGGTAGCACAAAAAATGAATTTATGTGTTTATGAACTCCTCTCCAACTATAAGGGACAAACTTATATGTGCACTTTAGATCTTTTAAATAAGATCTAAAGATGTGTGCTTTTAATTGCCTTTCCTAGATTAGATTATTTTAATATTTCAAAAATGAGTTACATATTCCTTTTATACAGAAAAAACTCCCCATGGAGAGAAATAAAATGAAGTCACTAATATAATAAATTACTTAGGAGGAAATGATGCAACCAAATGACTTAAATATCGTGGGAAAAAGATCCCACAAAGAAAACAAATGTAAAGTACGAAATCACAAAAGAACTTATGTTTGATGTCAGACCTCTTGTACGATCCTTTCGGTCGTTATGGATGAATCAATAGTGAAAGAATTTTCGTAAGAAACCTTTTGAAGTACTAAGTTGAAAATTCTAGGCTAGGTTAGTCTCAGACGAAATCTTAGCAAGGAGAGGTCTAGGACAATCTACAAAAGGATTGGGTAAAATATATAGGCTTGGGTTGGTTTTTCTATTAACTAATATGATAATCAGTCTTTAAGACTTTTCAGAAATGAATTTGGGTAAGTAAAACTCTTGATAACAAACTTACCGTGAAGGGGTTAGTTTAGAACATCAAGATTCAAAGATATGTTGTGAAAGAGATACCTTTGGGAGGATTTCCAAGTTTCTATCATGCGCACTATGCTATAGAGGAAGGGATTAATTCCCTCTATAGTGGGTGATCCCACTAAGGTGGCACTTTTATAGAGGGTTGAGACCAATATAGCGATGTAAGTCACATTTTATACTCCTACATCGCTCATTATCTACAAACACATTTTTAGAAAAGTAAGGGATACCTAGTGTGAATGCTCTCTATTTTTCATCATGATCATCATTAAAGGTTTGTTAATTACTCCCTTATCTTGTTAATTTGATTCTTAGGTTGTAGAATTTATGGGAATTTCCTTAGAGAGGCTTTTGGTTGATTTAACTATTGAAAACCCTAGTTTAGGTTAAATGATTATGAGAATTTCTTAAGGTTTGCGGTTTGAGTATAATCCGTGTTTTTTTTTTTCATTTAGGCTTGATTATATGTATATTAATTGTTTGTAAACCAAGAACAATCTAGGATCCATAACAAGGGGTAGACTTAGGTTTGATAGAGCTTCCAAGGCTTGATTCAAGGTAGGTATTGTTTGTTTGTTTTTCATTTTATGTATATGTATGCATGTTAAATGTTTCCATAGCTAAACTTGTACAATGCATTTGGGAAAAATATAAAGTTGAATGTGAAATGAAGAATTGTTAAAATCTCAAGCAATGAAGGTGTTCGTTTACTTGTAATTACAAGTGTTTAGGATTTCATCATGATTATAATTGTGTTTGCATGATTATCGGTTTGTTCAGGTACATGCCTAGTACTAGATATCTCTTCTTGGAGCATGTACCACACCTAGTACATAATATTGGTTGGCTTAGGAATAACGCCTGGTATGGGATCTATATGGTTGGCTCAAATACCACACCGGTACAAATTACTAATGGTTGACTTGAGTACCTCGCTTGATATCGGATACTATTGATTGGATCGGGTACCACACCTTGTACATATTTGATTATTATCTTGCATGTTGGTTCCATGAGTGAACCGGGCGTATATGTCATCGTGTGTGGAACATGCTTCGTATAAATGTTAAGTCAAGATTAGTGATTGAGAGTCTTATTTTATTGCTGACTTGGTTGATTATATGTTGTCATGTATTTACTATGTTTACTTATCGATTTATATTCATATCTTTTGAATTGGGCATTGATCCTATCAATACAATATGGTTTGCATACTGATATTGCTCTTGCTTTTTCTTTGTTCAGTACAAGACATATTCAGGTGACTGCTTCGTGACCTTAAAAGTGAGTCCAGTGCTAACCGAATCCAAGGATGAGCTACCTCTTCAACTGCCACATATTCCTTTTTATCTCTTAGTCCATGTTTTTGTGCTTAGACTCCTTAAGTTGTTTTCTTATTTTTGGGTTACATCCCCTTAATCTAAGACTACTTGATGTTTTGTGACTTTCAGTTCTAGGGTGGGGGATTTCCATTGTTGTTTTAAGATTTTGGGTTGTATTTATGAAATATGTCTGTGATATTGAAAGTTGTTTATTTTATATTGTTTAATTGATAGTATGTTAGTAATTAGTTGGTTCTCCCACCGAGGGTTAGGGTGAGTGCTACTCATGGCAGGTCGAGGTCGTGCTAAAGTTGGTAACAGAGCCTTAGGTTTATTAAATTCATCGTATTAAAATGATTGTACAACAGTCTTACAGAACGATACGAGGACATCTATAATTTTCTTTGAGAGGCTATAGAACCTTAGGAAATTGTATTCTCTCTTATTTCCTTCGTGTTATAACTTGATTCAAATTGGTATATGACGGTCCAAATAGTATTTAATTTCCCTCATTCTTATGTTATCATATAGTCGATACTAGACGCAATAAAGTTAGGATACCAATGCTAGTGGCGGAACCACTGGTGCAAAGGAGAGGTAGAGAACGGGGCATGGGCAAGGGTAAAGGGTCCAGGGCAAAGCTAGACAGTACCGGGTTAGGGCGAAGCTCGACAGTACCGGGTTAGGGCTGATGACCACTCCCCCACCCCATGATCAGGAAGAGTTTAAGGGTAAAATTAAGGAGAAGGATGAGCCAGAGGTGGATAAATAGGTTGGTATTAGAATTTCTGAGCGGGTTGGCAGGTACGGGAGCCACTCCCATTATGTCGGATACTCAAATTCCAAACACTTATCCTATTGCTATTATGCCCCTAGAATGGATGAAGCTTTGGGTACTGTTGTGTTCTTCTGTCCTTTGTTGGGCCCTGTGATGATTGGAATGGAACATGAGATGCTAACTTAGTTTCTGAAATTGAAGCCACTAGTGTTCCATGGTATAAACAATGAGAATGCTTTTGAGTTAATTTTGGACTGATATGAAAATTTGTATAAGTTGCACTTTGTGTAGCAACATAGGGTTGAGTTTGTTACCTTCCAGTTATAGGGTGAAGCCAAGCAGTGGTGGAGGGCTTAGGTGGAGTGTCGTTCATCTATTCTGCCAATGTTGAATTGGACTTAGTTCAATACTCTGTTTTTGGAGAAGTATGTACCTTGAGCTAAGTAGCATGTATGTAGCAGCATATGACGCTAAGGGGTCAGTTGGTATGTAGCATCAGAATAAATAGTCCATGTATTATGCAAGGTATTATGTAGTACTATATTTGGTAGGAATTTTGAGTCTATGTTTAACTAATCAATTGATTAGTTAGACCTCTTACATGATATTTATGATGTACTATTAATACCTTTCATTCGGAGGTATTAGTAATACACAAGATATAATACCATGTGTTAAGTCTATATAAACATAAAATATCTATCAAAATAATTTAATTATTTTATTTATTTTCTTGATTTTATGATTTATATTTGTACTAGTAATTTTATTTAAATAAATTAGGTTACAAATTATTTAGAGGGAGTTGTTTGTTACTAAATAAATCAAATACAAATCAATATAGATTTAAAATGTGAGTTATTTATTTGTATATGATATTTGTCATCATAGTTAAATGTGTGTGTGTGTGTATGTGTCTGCATGTCATCCACACCAGCATAAATAGAGATTTTCGAAAAAATCTGCTAGTGAAAGAAGGCCTCCTAGGGATAAGAGACATAGGGCTAAATAGAGAGCCAAAAAACGATCTTTTGTGTATAATCTGCTTAATCTCGAATGTTATCAGTTCCGGTACTTGACCAAATAATACAATGCAAGAAAAGTTCCTAGATTCATGGATATATAGAACAATATATAAGTTATCATGCTTGATATTCTAACAATTATTTCAATAATTACATATCTGATTTGGCACATGGACGAATATGCAAGCATATGTTTCATGCTTGTTTGAGTAATAGCAATGAGATTTCCCAATATAATACTAAGAATATCAAGGATTTCCAGAAGAAGATGGAATTCATTTGATGAGAAATGAAAAGCAATATCGAAAATTTGAGTGGTTGAAGCTCAATCATCTACTTTCGAAGTAACAGTAAGAAAAGCAACGAGCGGAGTGGGAGAGTGAGAGTTCAAAAGAGGATTCATCACTTCTTTCTCTCATTCAAATCCATGCATGAGACTTTCATCTCATATGCTCCTAAGTGATAGAGGAAAGAATAACCCATTTTCTTTCTTTTTTGATTACCTTCCTCGTGTATGTATAAGACCGAGTCCATTTGATTTCTATAAAGGATTACTAATCATTAACTTTTCGAGTAATCTTTCGTCAATGGTTGTGAATGACTAATTTTTGGTAATCTTTTTACCTTGGTTTCATAGGATCAAGTTAGAAAGGTTGAGAAATAAAACCATCTGATTTCATTCATTCTCAAACCAAGACAGAACTTTTATTTGTTCAAATAACAATTAAGGTGAAGAAGGTTTAGGAATGACGAATCTCTTTATGATAAACAGATCCATTTTGCAAGTTTGTTATTATGGATAGTTCCTACAAGAATCAGACTAAAGACGTATACAACACTTGAATTATCAATGTAGAGGCTACATAATTGGTTTTAATCCTTCTGAGACTACGAGTATAATAAGAGCATCTATTGACAAAAGGACCACCCTAAGATGATCATCTCGTAGCTACTGAGAATGAATGAAATCAGATGGTTTTATTTCTCAATCTTTCTGAATTGCTCCTACAAAACCAAGGTAGAAAAGATTGCAAAAATCAGTCATTCAAAACAACTTATGAAGGATTCCTCAAATAAGTGAAGGAATAGTAATCCTTTTTAGAAATCGAATGGATTCGGTTTTATACATACACCAGGAAAGTAATCAAAAAACAAAAAAAAAATGGGTTCTTCTTTCTTTTATCACTTAGGAATCTGTGAGATGAAAATTTAATGTATGGTTTTGAATGAGAAAAAGAAGTGAGGAATACTCTTTTCGACTCTGACTCTCCCACTCTAGTCATTGTTTTTCTTTCTTTTACATTGAAAGTAGCTGCTTCAGCTTCAACCACTCAAAAATTTTATATTCCTTTTTATTTCTCATCAAATGAATTCCATCTTCTTTTGGAAATTCTAGCTATTCTTAACATGATATTGGGATATCTCATTGCGAATACTCAAACAAGCATAACGTATGCTTGCATATTTTTTCATAGGTCAAATCATATATGTAAGTATTGGAATAATTGTTGGAGACTCAAATAATGCATATTCAAGCATGATAACTTATATGTTGTTTTATATCTCCATGAATCCAGGAACTTTTTATTGCATTGTATTATTTGATCTACGTACCGAAACTGATAACATTCGAGATTATGCAGGATTATACACAAAAGATCCCTTTTTGGCTCTCTTCAGCCCTATATCTCTTATCCCTAGGAGGTCTTCTTCCACTAGTAGGTTCTTTTGGAAAATATATATATTGTGTGTGTAGTTCTATGATTATTTGTATTTTGAACAATTTAAAAAATTACATACATATTAAAACTACAACTTGCAATTTTTATGTGTAAATATAGATGGTTTATTAAATTTTACTGTCGTTGACCGTCTTTTCGATTTTAAAAGTAGATAGTGTATATTTTTTAAATTGAAAAATGATATTTTTTGAGTGATCAATTTGTTAATATGACAATTATTTATCCTCAAATAATTCAAGTGAAAAAATAGAAAATATGACAAAACAAATTGTTCTTCTCATATCTAGTTAGAAGGTCATAAAAAATAATATTATCGGATAATTATCTACCTTGACCCAATTACATAATAATTCAAGGTTATAATTCAAGGTTACAAAATAATATTGTCCTCATTAGCAGGTGTATTCAGCCAGTCCGATTCAGTCAACTTTACCAGCTTCTACAACTTCCTATTAAGTGGTCACACAAAAGTCTATGGCTCAGATTGTCAAGGAGGTTCTTGTTCATCAGCCAACATTCACTCACGTGACCGAGGATGCTTTTACTGTGGTAAGATGGGCAGTCTCTTTAAGAGGGAATACCCATAGAAGCAGGTAGGTGGCCAAGCGCAACAACATGTAATGGTTGTGGTACTAATTCAGGTCGAGGTGGTAATCTAAGAGGACCCCCACAGAGTGGGGGAGGTAATAATCAAGTAGTCCATGGGGGGAAAGGAAATTATAATTATATGAGGGAAAAACCACAATCAAGTAGAGGGGTTGTCTGGAATGATGATAGAGATCAGTGTTACACCTTACCGGGAAAGTCAAAGGCCAAGGTGTCTAGCAGCGTGATAACATGTACTACTATTTTTTTTGTGACTAGATCGATTATGTCTTATTTGATCCGGGTTCTATTTATTCATATATATATATATATATATATATATATATATATATATATGTTAAATTTACTTGGGATTTGACTTGATTTGTGATATCCTTCATGCCATTATTCATGTTTCTATCCCAATGAAAAAGTTTGCGGTAGTAATCCATGTGTACAGTGCTTGCTCCGTGTTGTTTGTGGATTGTCAGACTTGGGTAGATTAGTAATCTTAGATATGGTAGACTTCGATGTGATATTTTATATGACTTAGTTGTTGCCTTATTATGTTGTGCTAAATTCTAGCATTAAGATAGTAACTCTAGAAATCCTAGGTAGGGATAGATTAGAGTGGGAAAATGTGTACATGACTAACCCCACAGAGACCATATTTTTTTATTCAAGATAGAAGGCTAATGGGAAGGGTTGTTTGGCCTACTTGGCTCATCTTCGGGATTTAGTGCAGAGTGCCCTTCTTTTGATTCAATCCAGTGGTTTCAATATTTTAGGAGGTATTTCCTACATATTTACTTGGTACGCCTTTGGATAGAGATATTAATTTATATATAGATTTGGAGTTCGGCACTCGCTTAATCTATATCCCTTCTTATCGTATGTCTCTAGTAGAGTTGAGGGAACTCAAGACTCATCTTGAGGAACTCTTAGATAAAGGGTTCATTCACCCCAATGCTTCACTTTAGGGTGCTCGGTCTTGTTTGTGAAGAAGAATGATGATAGTATGAGAATATACATAGACTTTAGATAGTTGAAGAAGGTTACTACCCGTAATAAATATTGTATACCCTTCATAGATGATACTTCTAACCAGTTATAGGTTGATCCAATGTTCTCAAAGATTGACTTGAGGTCAGAGTAGCATCAGTTAAAGATTAGACCTAAGGATATGCCTAAAATAGCCTTTAGGACTCGAAAATCAAGGTTAAATAATTTAAGGGTGACAATTTGAACAAGCCAAGGTGAAAGGTGATTTCTAGGGGGACTCCAGATGGCACACTAGTCACATGAGGGGTGCTCACTTTTTTGAGGGAGAATTTATGTCCCTCAAGTTGATGACTTTATTCAAAAGGTGTTGACAAAGTCTCATTGTTTGCGATATTCAATTCATCCAGGAGTAATCAAAATGTATTGGGACTTGAGGACACTTTATTGGTGGGCAGGGAGGAAGAGCGACATAACTTAATATGTTTCTATGTGTCAAAATTGCCAACAATTAAAGTATGAGCACCAAAGGTGTGCAGTATTGTCTTAGAGAATGCTCATTCTTGAGTGGAAGTGGAAAATGATAGTCATGGACTTCATGGTGGCAATATCTAAGACCTTGGGAAAGTATGACTTAATTTGGGTCATTGTTGATAGGTTATCTAAATCATTCCATTAATTTCAGTCATAGTGGTTTACAACTCCTAAGTTGGCTAAGATTTAGGTAAAGGAGATAATAAAGTTGCAAAGGATGCCCCTTTCTATAAAAATATTATAAACTGCTATAACAAACAATTCGAAATATTTCTAAAAAAAATTACGATCAAAGAGATCTTCCTTTGACTCTCCAAATCTTGAAAACACAAAGTGGAAGAAAAGGAATACTAGTTATTATATATATATACTTGGAAGAAAGGAAATACTAGTTATTATATACTTATAATAAAATTTGATGTTATACTGTTGTCTGATTGATATATAAAAATAATTTTACATAGGATGATAATGATAGTTGTGTTACCATATCATATCGGTAGGATCTATATCTATATCTTATATCTATACTATTCTAAAAGTGGAAAGTCTCAAAGATAAAAGTTAGATAACAAAAACCTTTCATTAAATATTAACTATCTATTATGTCCTTCATTTAAATAGACCAAATACATAATTAAAACTTACCCCTTCTCACTTCAGATGGTTATCCATGACGTATATATGCCTCCAAAATGGCACCCGTTGACCCTACCATCATGATAAATACTTTAGTTGAGAAACATTCGGATGATTATTTATTTGTTTATATTAAAAAACATGAAATCTAGAATGATTGCCAACACATACCTACATTATTTACAAAAATATGACTCTTCGTCTGTTTTCATAGTCCCAACATTATATGAGTCTCATACTCTCATGTACACTGTTTCAAACATAAAAGTATATCTCATTGTTGCTATTAAATATCAATGATTGCATAAAAAATAATTTAGAGCAAAACATTATTTGAAAAGCTTCTTGGGAAAAAATGTAGGTAAGTATACATATGAGATAAATATCTTGGAAAAAAGAGGACAAAGAAGCTAGAAGTTGGTTCCATGAAAAATGACCCAGATTATGGAGGAAGTCACATTTTAGAACAAGAAAAAATTGAGATATGATTTGACTAATTTTTTTGATTTATTCAATGGAATAAAACAATCATTCCGAATAACGTTTGCATGCATGTATCATCGCGGCTACTTGCAATTTTACAGACAAGGGGGAAACTTATAATTGGATAGCTTGACATAATGTAAATATACTCGATGAAAAGGACTAATCAAAAGAGAGATATTGTGCTCTATACCAACTTAATGTCACTTAACATGTCTAAATACATAAGACTTCAAATAATTTTCTTACCATAACAGAAAGTTCATTCCCTCGAATACGGAAACTAGTAGAAGAAAAGAAAGTAGAAGTAGCTACATGAATTCATAATAGGGTTGGACAATTATTATTTCAAATACAAATTATGAATGGTGAACAATTAAGTGTTGAATTGAATGGATGAAACTAATTTTACTTGGTATGGGACCTTATAGAAATCACATGCTCACTTACAATAAGGTGCATATTCCCATGTAAGAGAGAATCCAGAAAATTTGATAACGATTGTTATAAGAAGGATATTCAAATGAGATTTTATGTCTCAATCGTATTCCAATGGATGAACCTGATATGTGGAATCGTACAGAACTACTTCATGTTGAATGTCCTAACTATGGGCCAAAAAGCGGTAAACTATCCGGAAACAGAAGAAAATAACCTAATGAACTTAAAGTCTTAAAAAGAAAAGCAATTGATGAAAAACAAAAGAGAAAAAAATATTCTACATCAAATGAAACACATGGTGTAATCATAGATGTTACCAAATTGAGTAAGAAATAGAAGTTAGAAAGGTATAGCAAGTGTTTGCAAATTGGTCACAACAAAATAACTTGCAAATGGATGCTACTTGCTTTTTGTTTGAAGATCTTTCCCTAACATTTGCTAGTAAGAATTTGAGATTTTTGTCACAAGTTTGTCAAATTTTTTTACAATTTAGAATTTGTACTCTTCGAAGCCTACTTGCCTTTATAATTCAACAGTTCTTAAGCTAAAAAAGGTTTTATTAATTACTTAAATTATTAGATATTAAAGCAAAAAATGCTATTCAAAGATTGATTTAAATACTATTAATTTATAAAATACTTGATATTATATTCTACTACACAAACTCAATAAATATAGAAAAGTGTAACTTAACTAAAAAAGTTAACTTAATTAAATTCATAAAAATCAGCTAATAAAAGGATTATTTTCTAGATACAAGCATAATTTTACCTGTCACAAATAAGTAATATAATCTTGTAAAGGCAAATTAAGTCTTAAAATAATGTGATTATTATTTTTAGTTGGCCTAGAGAATATTTTCTTGTTGCATATCAACCCAATACTACCATAGAAATGATATGCATCAAAATATGTCTAAAAAAATAAAGAAGCATATATTGTAATTGCAGTATATTCTTCTAAAACAAGTACTTTTGTAATAATAACCATCAAATACCAACTCCTGCTAAACTAAAATTCAATAGACACTAAATATTTTAGTTAAATTTAGAGAGAAAATCATAGCTCAACGACCCCGCCCAGAATAAATTACACACCAATTTATTATTTTTTATCCTATAGCAAAGAAGAACCCAATTAATTTTTTAACAAGAGAGAAAAGTATGCATAACACAAAAAAATTAAATATACTACCCAAAAATAGAAATATCAAACACACACCTAAAGAAACAGAAGAAATGAATGAATGGTACCATACATGAAATATCGTGCTCGATTTCTTGATCTGGATTAGCCCAAAATTTTGCCTTCTGTCGATGAATGTGATGACAAGAAAGTTGATTGTGCATTTGAGTTGAACATATCTATGAGTAACATTCTAAATTAGTTTAAATCAAACAAAATGCTTAAAATAACAATGGAGAAAACTTCACTAGAGAAGAAATCAAAAGTCAAATAATAACAACTAAAATAGAGTAACAACGACCAGTAAAACATAGATTGATTTGTACAAAAAATAAAAAGGAGAAGAGATTTGCCTCACTGTCGATTTATCTTCATGACCGTTGGTTGTTGTCCACCGAAGTTAGAGGCACCATGGCGGTTTGGTTTTTGTTCAACAGAGTTAGAGCCACTGGAGATGGAGTTTAGAGCTTTGAGATCGTTGTTTGACGGAGCTTTGAGCTCACTGATAACCTGCAAAAAAAATAAACAAAACATCAAAATGGATAAAGGGGAAAGGATCGGGGGTCGTCGGGTCCTGAAGCTTCGTGGAGATGGCATCGTTGTTGTTGGTTGTTGTTTTTTAACTAGAATGGTTGGTGTTTGGTTTTGGTTTTTTCGGAGAAGAAGAGTGTGGAGAAAGTGAGGTGGTCTGGAGGAGATCTGGTGGTTCGGTGGCGGAAATGGAAGGGAAAAGTGAAGTGTTATTGGTTTTAGGAGGTGTGGTTGAGGCTGCTGAAAAAATTGAAAATGAGGGAGGAAAGCTTTTTTAGGGTTTTTATCAGTTTAAGAAAATTGTAAGTGTACACCAAAGTATCAACTATCACTTTTATTTTTGGACGAGGTAAGGATTTAAATAGGAAATTTTAAAAACAACTTTAGTACAATACAATGGGCTAAAAAATGTGTGCTCAAAACCATTGTTTAAATAAAATAATATATGTGTATGCAATTCTTATATGTGTTTCAATATATTTCTAAATTGTGCTAAAAATATTTAAATAAATATAAATAAATGTAATTAATGGATTGTGCTAAAAACCATAACGTACAAAATCAACAAATAAAAATCTTAGCATTTTCACAAACAGGGATAATTATTGATAAATCACTTTAAAATTGAAAAACATGCATTTTGGACTATTTAACAAATAAAATATTTTAAAATACTAACTTTTAAAATGTCAAGCCAAAAGTTGGTATCAACAATGACAATGAATGAAACATTCTTATTGTTATCTAATTCACCTCTTTCATAAAACTCAACAATAATATACATCACTCAGTTTCAACTATATTCCATCAATATTGATAAAAATGACGCAACATCAAAAAATGTCCATACATGGAATATATGGCATGCAATAAAGCTGGATGAAATAGTATCTGAACTATAAGAATACTGAAAATACAATGACTGAAAGTAAAACATGTGATGTAGTAAAACAAGTAAAGTTTTACATATGAATAAGGTAATGCATATCAATTCTAAAATAGTACTTTACTTTTTGTGAAGTTTTTCTAACCTATAACCATCACTATGAGTCGCGTGATGACACAAAGTCTAGCCCCTTTAGCTAGAGCATCATACACCTTGTCAGAGTATAGGACAACGAAATTTAACTTATGGATCCATCTAAAATGCCCTAAACAAGGATAGGTGAAGAGTCGTTCGAACAAACAACATGATGTTATATACACCGGTGGTGCAAGTTATGGGGTTTGAGTTATATAAGCTCGTATTCAAATCGTTGCTCAATACTACTCCTAAAACAATAAATAATGTTCATACCAATATCTGTGTGAGTTAGTACTCAAAAGATCCTCTTTAGGGAAAATGGTCTTTACTTTACTAATGAAAACAACTTCTAAAATTATTTATGCTCTTGTTAAATTAGCAATACTTTTCTGTAACGACCTGTTTAGTTGTTTTGAGCAGTAGAGTTCATTCTGGAAATAACTGTCTTAGAATTCTGAAATTGAGTGCTGAAAATCGACTCTCTGAACTCTGTGACGGACCTGCAGGACGGACCGTCACAGACACGACGGACCGTCGAGGAGGTCTCGTTCCAAAACACTTAGAATTCTGAAATTGAGTGCAGAAATCGACTCTCTGAACTCTATGACGGACATGCAGGACGGACCGTCACAGACACGACGGACCGTCGAGGAGGTCTCGTTCCAAAACACTTAGAATTCTGAAATTGAGTGCAGAAATCGACTCTCTGAACTCTATGACGGACATGCAGGACGGACCGTCACAGACACGACGGACCGTCGAGGAGGTCTCGTTCCAAAACACTTCAACTCTTGAAAATTGACATGCTGAAATCGACTCTCTGAACTTCGTGACGGACCTGCAGGACGGACCGTCACAGACACGACGGACCGTCACACGCAGCGTAACCCCACACGATGTCAGCTTCCACTAATTATTTTAATGGATGTTTGGGGCTATTATTTATGTATTTAGTGGACTAGCTTTTATAATGGAGTTAGTGGGTATTAAAGAAAGTAACTTTAGACTAATGGGGGATTACTTTTACAATAAGTATAGTCTTGCATTATTATTAGAGGAGGGAGTCTTGAATTGAGAGAGGGAAGAACTGATCAGCTGGGGAAGCAAGGAGAGAAAAACGTGAAAGGGAGAGGAGAACAGGCATTTTGGACTTCGGATTGAAAGGGTTCTTAGGCAATAAGAAAGGCAAAGGCATTGGAGAGGTAGCTTGCTTGATTTCGGTTCTTCGGTGGAGGTAGGTTATGGTTTATTTCTATGTGATAGATAAACTCTAAATAGCGATTGATATGTATTGGATGATATTGTAAAGTCTCCTATTACTTGATTTTGTGGTTGTATATTATGATTGTGTGGTTTGTGTTTTGCCTAAAATATTGAGACTATTGAATTTTATTCTTGAAAACTCTCTTTTGAAGTGATGCCTTGAATAAAGAAGGCTTGGTGGAAATAAAATGGTTTGAAAACAGTTTAAATAAATTAAATACATTTTTGGATCGGAGTGTCACGTTCCGACACGGTATTTTTGGATCGGAGTGTCACGTTCCGACACGGTATTTTTGGATCGGAGTGTCACGTTCCGACACGGTATTTTTGGATCGGAGTGTCACGTTCCGACACGGTATTTTTGGATCGGAGTGTCACGTTCCGACACGGTATTTTTGGATCGTGTCACGTTCCGACACGGTATTTTTGGATCGGAGTGTCACGTTCCGACACGGTATTTTTGGATCGGAGTGTCACGTTCCGACATCGGTATACGGTATTTTTGGATCGGAGTGTCACGTTCCGACACGGTATTTTTAAATGAAAAGAATCTTGAATTATATTATTTTACTCAAATTCAAAGAAACTATTTTCCCAAATGAGTATGGTGTGGAGGCATGAGTCCTCAAGGTTGTGCTTGATGTTGTGATTGATGGTGTACTTATTATGGTGTTGTTGCCAATGGTTTATGTAATTGTTACTTGCTATCTGTTAAGTATTGTGGTTGACTGTATATTATTATTCGGTATATATTGTTTTCTATTTTGAGTTGGCCGATGATACCTACTCAGTACGTGTTCCTTGTACTGACCCCCTACTTGTATTTTCTTCTTTGTTATTTTGTGGAGTGCAGCAAGTGTGCCATCGTCTTCGACTCGCCCTCAGTTCTAGCCAGTCTTCAGCATATCAGAGTTCGGGGTGAGCTATTATTCTTAGCTCGTGCTGGATTCTCTTCTTCAAGTCTTGATGTCTTTGAATTTCGGACATGGACCATTTTCTTACTTATTTTGTTTCTCAAACATTCTTAGACTTTGTAATTTGAGGATAGATGTTCTTGATGTGATGACTTCCAGATTTTGGGATGATAAGTGTAAACTTAGAAGCTTATTTACTTAGTTACCTTAAATCAGATTTTGAGTCTTCCGCATTATTTTGTTATTTACAGTTGAACTATTGGTAAATATTGGAGTTTAGATTTGTTGGTTCGCTCACCTAGTAGGATAAGGGTGGGTGCCACTCACGAGATCGTTTTGGGTCGTGACAAAGTTGGTATCAGAGCGTTAGGTTCGTCGGTCTCATCACACAAGAACGAGTTTAATAGAGTCTTAAGGAACGGTAGGGGGACGCCTTTACTTTTCTTTGAGAGGCTATAAGACTTTAGGAAAATTCCTTTCTTTCTTTCTTCCTTTCGTGCTATTACTTGGATCCAATTGGTATCTGGGTGATACAAATTGGTATCTGACCATCTTCACTCTATTTCGCAGATGGTTAGAACTAGAGCAACGACTGCGCCAACACCAACCCCGGCAAGACAAGATGCATCTGAGCCAGCCACTGGGACTGTAGCTCGAAGAGGAGCAGTAGCAAGAGGCCGTGGTAGAGGTCGCAGGAGGATGCCCACTAGAGGTAGAGGACGAACACCTGGTCCAGCTAGGAATAGGGCAGTGACTCCTCCACCAACTGATGAGGTAGTAAGAGAGGGTGAGGAAGGGGAAAATGAGCAGGTTCAAGATGAGGAATTACCACCCCAACCTACCCCAGAGATGATTAATCAGGTTCTTGCTTATCTTAGCGGGTTATCTTATCAGGGCCAGACACCTCCAGTGTTTTCTGCACCAGCACCTCCGGTTCCGAGAGTACAACATGCAGCTGCTGTGGCTCCCCGCATGGAGACATCATTGGAAGTAGGCACATTCCCTCGATTGACCACAGGGTCTATAATGACAGGTGATCAACATGAACTTTTCATTAAGTTCTTAAAGTTGAGACCTCCAGTCTTCAAGGGTGCTGAATCTGAGGACGCCTATGAATTTCTGGTTGATTGTCATGAGCTGCTACATAAGATGGACATAGTAGAACGATTCGGTGTTGAGTTTGTGACCTATCAGTTTCAGGGGGATGCCAAAATGTGGTGGCGGTCGTATGTTGAGTGTCAATCAGCACAGGCACCACCCATGACTTGGACATCATTTTCTAGCCTGTTTATGGAGAAGTATATACCCCGGACTGTAAGGGATAGGAGGAGAGATGAGTTCCTGAGCCTAGAGCAAGGAAGGATGTCCGTTGCTGCTTATGAGGCCAAATTTTGTGCACTATCCAGGTATGCCACTCAGCTTTGCTTCAGTCCACAAGAGCGGATTCGCCGCTTTGTGAAAGGATTGAGGTCAGAATTGCAGATCCCAACCTTACAAGTAGCTGCTGTAGCAAAATCCTTTCAGGAAGTGGTTGATTTTGTGATAGAGGTAGAGGGGGTGAAACCAGACAACTTCACCATGATGTCAACATTTAAGAAGTTCCGTAAGGAAGGTGAGTTTAGAGGTTCTTACTCCAGAGGACAGAGTTCAGGAGGTTACCCAGCCCGTCCTATTCAGTCTTCACTGCAGGCTTTAACTGGGAGTCCATCGCAGACCAGTCAACATTTTTCTGAGTTTGGAGGTTATCCCCAGACTTCGTCATTTTCACAGAGACCTATGCTAGACTCTAGAAATTGTTATGGATGTGGAGAGACTGGACATATTAAGAGATATTGTCCAAAACAGAGTTACAGACTCCCAATAGTTAGAGGTAGAGGTGGTCATGGTAGAGGCCGCCATTCTGGAGGACGTAGTGGCCAAGGTAATGGTGGTCACCAAACCAGTAGGAGTGGCGGGCAAGTTGGAACTACTGCAGCGCAGCTTGGTAGGGGCAATGGACAGACAGGTGATAAGGCTCATTGTTATGCTTTCCCCAGGAGGTCTGAGGCAGAGGCATCTGATGCTGTTATCACAGGTACTCTTTTGGTCTGTGATTGCATGGCTTCAGTATTATTTGATCCTGGATCCACTTTTTCATATGTATCTTCCTCATTTGGTGCTGGTCTTGAGTTAAGTTGTGATTTACTTGATATGCCTATTCGTGTCTCTACTCCCGTGGGTGAGTCTGTGATAGTTGAGAAGGTGTATAGGTCTTGCCTTGTGACTTTTGTGGGGAGTAACACTTACGTGGATTTGATCATTCTAGAAATGGTTGATTTTGATGTAATTCTGGGTATGACTTGGCTTTCTCCAAATTTTGCAATCTTAGATCGTAATGCTAAAACTGTGACATTGGCCAAGCCTGGGATAGACCCAATAGTGTGGGAGGGTGACTATATTTCTACCCCAGTTCGTATTATCTCTTTTCTTCATGCTAAGAGAATGGTTAGTAAAGGATGTTTAGCTTTATTGGCACACCTCAGGGATGATACTACCCAAGTACCTACAATTGAGTCGGTTTCAATAGTCTGTGCAGACCTTCCTGGTATGCCACCGGATAGGGATATCGACTTTTGCATTGATCTGGAGCTGGGTACTCGACCCATTTCCATACCCCCTTATAGAATGGCTCCAGCTGAGTTAAGGGAGTTAAAGGCCCAACTTCAGGAGCTGTTAGGTAAAGGTTTTATTAGGCCAAGTGCATCCCCTTGGGGTGCTCCTGTTTTATTTGTGAAGAAGAAAGATGGAAGTCTTCGGATGTGCATAGACTACAGGCAGCTGAATAAGGTAACTATTAAGAAAAAGTATCCTATTCCTCGCATTGATGATTTGTTCGATCAGTTACAAGGTGCTTGTGTCTTCTCTAAAATTGATTTGAGGTCCGGTTATCATCAATTGAAAATACGGACAGCAGATGTGCCAAGGACTGCTTTTCGAACCAGGTATGGGCATTATGAATTCTTAGTAATGTCTTTTGGGCTTACGAATGCCCCTGCTGCTTTCATGATCCTAATGAACGGGATTTTTAAGCCATATCTGTCTCTTTTTGTTATTTTATTTATTGATGATATACTGATATACTCAAAGAGCAAGAAGGAACATGAGGAGCACTTGAGAATTGTGTTGGAAGTATTGAGGCGAGAAAAAGCTTTATGCCAAATTCTCCAAGTGTGAGTTTTGGCTGGATTCAGTGTCCTTCTTGGGGCACGTGGTTTCTAAGGATGGGGTGATGGTGGATCCTGCTAAGATTGAAACAGTGAAGAATTGGGTAAGACCTACTAATGTGTCAGAAGTAAGAAGCTTTGTTGGTTTAGCCAGCTACTACCGTCGATTTGTCAAGGGCTTCTCTTCTATTGCTTCCCAATTGACGAACTTGACTAAGCAGAATGTTCCCATGAATGTGATATGGTCGGATGAATGTGATGAAAGCTTTCAGAAACTCAAGACCTTGCTGACTACTGCACCTATCCTTACCTGAAACTCAAGACCTTGCTGACTACTGCACCTATCCTTACCTTGCCAGTAGAGGGTAAGAACTTCATTGTTTATTGTGATGCATCCTATTTTGGTTTGGGTGCAGTGCTAATGCAAGAGAAGAATGTAATTGCTTATGCTTCGAGGCAATTAAAGGTGCATGAACGTAACTATCCGACCCATGATTTGGAGTTGGCTGCGGTAGTGTTTGCATTAAAGCAATGGAGACACTATCTATATGGGGTCAAGTGTGAGGTCTACACCGATCATCGTAGTCTACAGTATATTTTTACCCAGAAAGACTTGAATTTGAGGCAGAGGAGGTGGATGGAACTGTTGAAGGACTATGATATTACTATTCTGTATCACCCAGGAAAGGCAAATGTGGTGGCTGACGCTTTAAGTAGAAAAGCAGGTAGCATGGGTAGTTTAGACCACTATCAAGTCTCTAGACGCCCATGGTAGAGAAGTCAAAACTTGGCTAAAGACCTTATGAGCCTGGAAATAAGAGAATAGGAGGTTTTTGGCCAGTTGTGGAGGCAAGATCTTCTTTTCTTGACAAGATCAAGGGAAAACAGTTTGATGATGAAAAGCTAAGCCGAATTCGGGATACGGTGTTGCGAGGAGAGTCTAAAGAGGCAATAATTGATGAGGAAGGTGTTCTTGAGGATTAAGGGAAGGGTATGTGTGCCTCGTGTTGATGATTTGATCCACACTATCCTTACAGAGGCTCATAGTTCTGGATATTCTATACATCCTGGTGCAACCAAGATGTACCGTGACCTAAAGCAACACTTTTGGTGGAGTAGAATGAAGCGCGACATTGTTGATTTTGTTGCCAAATGTCCAAATTGCCAGCAAGTAAAGTATGAACACCAGAGACCTGGAGGAACACTTCAGAGAATGCCCATTCCTGAATGGAAGTGGGAGAGAATTGCAATGGACTTTGTGGTTGGTCTTCCAAAAACATTGGGTAAGTTTGATTCTATTTGGGTAATTGTGGACAGATTGACTAAGTCTGCTCACTTCATTCCAGTCAAGGTGACCTACAATGCAGAGAAGTTAGCCAAAATCTATATCTCAGAGGTTGTTCGATTGCATGGGGTTCCACTTTCGATCATATCAGATAGAGGTACGCAATTTACTTCTAAGTTTTGGAGAACATTACATGCTGAGTTAGGTACTAAGTTGGATCTTAGTACTGCATTTCACCCTCAGACAGATGGACAATCTGAGCGAACGATTCAGGTATTGGAGGATATGCTTCGGACATGTGTGATAGAATTTGGTGGTCATTGGGATAACTTCTTACCCTTGGCAGAGTTCTCCTACAACAATAGCTATCACTCCAGTATTGATATGGCTCCATTCGAAGCATTGTATGGGAGGAGATGTAGGTCTCCCATTGGTTGGTTTGATGCATTTGAGGTTAGACCTTGGGGTACTGATCTTTTGAGGGATTCATTAGAGAAGGTGAAATTTATTCAAGAAAAGCTTTTAGCGGCTCAAAGTAGGCAAAAGGAATATGCAGATCGAAAGGTTAGAGACTTGGAGTTCATGGAGGGTGAACAGGTCTTGCTGAAGGTCTCACCCATGAAAGGGGTGATGCGGTTTGGTAAAAGAGGTAAGCTAAGCCCAAGGTATATTGGACCATTTGAAGTACTTAAGCGAGTAGGAGAGGTGGCTTATGAATTAGCCTTGCCTCCAGGGCTTTCAGGAGTGCATCCGGTATTGTCATGTGTCTATGTTGAAAAGATACCATGGGGATGGAAACTACATCATTCGTTGGGATTCGGTTCTGCTTGATGAGAAATTGTCTTATGAGGAGGAGCCTGTTGCCATTCTAGATAGAGAAATTCACAAGTTGAGATCAAGGGAGATTGCATCCATCAAAGTTCAATGGAAGAATCGACCAGTTGAAGAGTCCACCTGGGAGAAGGAGGCTGATATGCAAGAAAAATATCCACACCTGTTCCCAGATTCAGGTACTCGTTCTCGTCCTTGTTTTTCTTCTTTTGATCGTTCGAGGGCGAACGATGGGTAAATTGGTATCTATTGTAACGACCTGTTTAGTTGTTTTGAGCAGTAGAGTTCATTCTGGAAATAACTGTCTGAGACGACGGATCCCACGACGGACCGTCGAGGGGGTCTCGTTCCAAAACACTTAGAATTCTGAAATTGAGTGCTGAAATCGACTTTCTGAACTCTGTGACGGACCTGCAGGACGGACCGTCACAGACACGACGGACCGTCACACGCAGCGTAACCCCACACGATGTCAGCTTCCACTAATTATTTTAATGGATGTTTTGGGCTATTATTTATGTATTTAGTGGACTAGCTTTTATAATGGAGTTAGTGGGTATTAAAGAAAGTAACTTTAGACTAATGGGGGATTACTTTTACAATTTTATAATTATAGTCTTGCATTATTATTAGAGGATGGAGTCTTTAATTGAGAGAAGGAAGAACTGATCAGCTGAGAAGCAGTGAGAGAAAAACGTGAAAGGGAGAGGAGAACAGGCATTTTGGACTTCGGATTGAAAGGGTTCTTAGGCAATAAGAAAGGCAAAGGCATTGGAGAGGTAGCTTGCTTGATTTCGGTTCTTCGGTGGAGGTAGGTTATGGTTTATTTCTATGTGATAGATAAACTCTAAATAGCGATTGATATGTATTGGATGATATTGTAAAGTCTCCTATTACTTGATTTTGTGGTTGTATATTATGATTGTGTGGTTTGTGTTTTGCCTAAAATATTGAGACTATTGAATTTTATTCTTGAAAACTCTCTTTTGAAGTGATGCCTTGAATAAAGAAGGCTTGATGGAAATAAATTGATTTGAAAACAGTTTTAATAAATTAAATACATTTTTGGATCGGAGTGTCACGTTCCGACACGGTATTTTTGGATCGGAGTGTCACGTTCCGACACGGTATTTTTGGATCGGAGTGTCACGTTCCGACACGGTATTTTTGGATCGGAGTGTCACGTTCCGACACGGTATTTTTGGATCGGAGTGTCACGTTCCGACACGGTATTTTTGGATCGGAGTGTCACGTTCCGACACGGTATATTTTGGATCGGAGTGTCACGTTCCGACACGGTATTTTGGATCGGAGTGTCACGTTCCGACACGGTATTTTTAAATGAAAAGAATCTTGAATTATATTATTTTACTCAAATTCAAAGAAACTATTTTCCCAAATGAGTATGGTGTGGAGGCATGAGTCCTCAAGGGTGTGCTTGATGTTGTGATTGATGGTGTACTTATTATGGTGTTGTTGCCAATGGTTGATGTAATTGTTACTTGCTATCTGTTAAGTATTGTGGTTGACTGTATATTATTATTCGGTATATATTGTTTTCTATTTTGAGTTGGCCGATGATACCTACTCAGTACGTGTTCCTTGTACTGACCCCCTACTTGTATTTTCTTCTTTGTTATTTTGTGGAGTGCAGCAAGTGTGCCATCGTCTTCGACTCGCCCTCAGTTCTAGCCAGTCTTCAGCATATCAGAGTTCGGGGTGAGCTATTATTCTTAGCTCGTGCTGGATTCTCTTCTTCAAGTCTTGATGTCTTTGAATTTCGGACATGGACCATTTTCTTACTTATTTTGTTTCTCAAACATTCTTAGACTTTGTAATTTGAGGATAGATGTTCTTGATGTGATGACTTCCAGATTTTGGGGATGATAAGTGTAAACTTAGAAGCTTATTTACTTAGTTACCTTAAATCAGATTTTGAGTCTTCCGCATTATTTTGTTATTTACAGTTGAACTATTGGTAAATATTGGAGTTTAGATTTGTTGGTTCGTTCACCTAGTAGGATAAGGGTGGGTGCCACTCACGAGATCGTTTTGGGTCGTGACAGTTATATATATAAATATATTTATTTATGTAGTTATAAATTAGTAAATTAAAAATAAAACTAACAGTGTTTCTTCATATAATATAATAAAATACTCATTACTTTTTATGGGATAAACATAAATTTAGAAACGCATTATATAAATTAATACATATGAAATATTAACTTTTTAAAAAGAAATAACGTTAGGGTAGATATAAAATATAAATTTGTCATCGTCAATTCACATTTAAATTATAGTTAAAGTTAATATAACTTACAAAAATAACTTTTGACGTATGAGTCTCAATTCTTTTTTTAAAATTTCAGTATACACGTATAAAGTTTGACTTGTATATCCATTTTAAATATCTAAAATTTGGTTCGTATTCTATGAATTTTGTTAATGTGATGTGTTTACCCTCATGGCTCTTCGTTGCTTTTAAAGCATAACAATTTGCTTCCGGATTGTTGTATACCCTCCAGCTCATCACCATTTTTTTAATAATGAAATAAAAGTCGTAATTGGTAAATGGTAATTAATCATTATTTAAGCTTTTTTCAATATAATTAATTGTTTGATATTGTATTATAAGTTTAATTATAAATTTAATGACCACTAATCTGAAGTATACATGTCTATTGTGTTAGTTTGGACTTGGCCAATCCTCAATCGACAGTAACTCCGTCCTAGCGAAGTAAAGTTTGCATCTATCGCTTGATTAATCTGATCAGACAATTACTTTTTCCTACTTTTAACAGAAGAATAAGAGCTCAAATTATCCTTTATACTACAATATCTCTATATCTCTTTAGCTTGACTAACTCTTTCATAAAAATGTCTTTATTTTTATTTATAAGCAATAACTAATAGCTTGTTTGGTTAAGTTTTTTGAGTGATTAAAAAAATTTATTTGTCTTCAAAAATTATTTATTTAAAAAGAATAAGGTTTTTGGTTAAGCTTTTGAAAGAAATAAGTGGTCGGGAATAGCAAAGCTAAAACAAATAGTTTTTCTAACAAAAAATACTTTTAAGGAAAATGTATTTACAAGTAACTTTAAAAAGCTTGATCAAACATTGATTATCACTCAAAAGTATTTGTAAACTTATCGATCAAACATAAATTACTTCTCACTAGTTTTTTATTTTTTTAAGATATAATTTTAAAAGTAAGTTAATTTTAAAAGTTTATCAAAACAAGTTATAAGAAATAAGTAAAAATTTATTATATTTTGAAAAGGTAAAACTTATTCGCTAATTCACATGTAGTATCAGTTATTCAATATCAATCCACTACAAGGCTACAACCAAACCAACCAGTCCTTGTCGGGGCGAAACTATCTTGTATAAAAGGGATTTATTTGAATCTTCTTCGTCGAAAAATTATATTATTTATATATTATTAAAATAAGTTTAATATATATAGTAGATGTCGAACCTCTTTCGGCTATCTATTTTTACACATTTTAAATCCCCTTATTGAAAATTCTGATTTCGCCTCTACTTCTTGTATACTCCACCCGCCACCCCGACCCCAAGGCCCCAACCCGCTCTTGCTACCCTCACAGTATTTTTCTATATTATATATAAACTTTTTAGAAAATATATTTTTATTTATTTACTAAGCACTAAAAAATAATAGAGATTAGAGTAATCACTAATTTTACAAAACTTTTTTCTTCGTATTTACAAACTTCAAAATTTTCATCTCTTATTTTATTTTGTGAGATTCTAATGTATTATTACAGTCTTAATCTCTCTCTGAATATAATTATGATGGATTATCATTAATGTCGTCAGCATTCGAGCAAATGGACCAAATATAGTCTTTCAGTATTTGTACAATAAAGCTGTAATTAGAGAATATTTCAAAGCATGGATTATAAAATCAAATCTCAGTCATTAATTAAAAATAATCCCACTTAAGTATAGTTGGTGTTTAAATTAATTAGATGCCAACAAAAACCGTTGACCTTAATAATTATAAATATATACCACCTCTCAACTTAAATAGCCAAGAATCTAGCAAAAAGTCTTAGTGCTGTAATTTTCTTTAATTATAATTAATTCCTGTTAATCCATTATACATGGCTGCCACAATTCATGACTTAATTTATTAATTTGTTTCTCTATTATCTTAATTTGTTTGTATGACTGGTGAGAAACCAAGTCCTAAATTATACTATAAATTTATTTAGTTTTATTATTATTAGTTCTTAGATCATGTTTGAAGAATTAAGATAAGCAAATTGATAAAATATCTGCATGATGGAACGGATGACATGAAGGCTACAAGGTATCAAAATAATACAATAATAATAAAGAACGAAAATTCATTGACCTAATTAGCATGTTAATTATTACTCTAACAATTTGAGGCATTGTTGCTTACATGTTTGGTATAACAACCCCCGCCCCCCCTCCCCACCCCCACCCCACCCCCACACATACACACACAAAAAAAATCCAATTGAGATGATAAAAAAATGTCAAACACCAAAAAAAAAAAATTAAATTAAATTCATTTAGTTATGATCCACAATGTCTTTCATGAGTTAAATTTTTTTATATATGGATAATATATAAAATTTCATACACAATCAAATCATTAGGTTATAAGTAATCATCTTGGATGAATTTGTAATTTAGAGAGGGAAAATTAGTGACTGATTTTGATGCTGAATAATTCGAAATAGAATAATTTTATTGTAGATTGAATTTTTTTATCAAAAAATTTCATCGCTAGGGAAGTAGCTCAACATGGCCTTCCGAACATGTGTTTTTGTATTTGAATGAAAAAGCAAGGGCCCTAATCAATGAAATTAATTAGATCACTAGTAATTAATTAATCAAGTTTATTATTAATTAAAATAGTTATTTGGGTTAAATGTACCATATAAAGTTAGAACAACTTTCATATATAGCAAACAAAAAAATCATATTTGTAATTTGTATAAAGCAAGAAAGAGAGAGAGGCAAAAGAGAACTGGACAGGCGAATATTTGTATTGTATAATTATAAGTGTGTACGACGAATATATATGTATTTGCATGTGGATTTATAATTTTCTCTCACTTTATACAAACAAAAACACAATTTATACATTTGTATTTGTATAAATTGAGAGAGGCGAGGGAGAATTTTAGGGAGAGCGGCGAATGACAACAATTTGCTACGGGATATAATTAAATAAAATTATAGTTATAAAATTCATTTGAATTAATAATTTGCTATTATATATAATTTTCTCTATAAATTATGGGTTGAAGCCCATTAAAGTCGAAATTCTGGATAAATATATTTATGATGATTATGACCCACAAAATATATGAAAGCAACGAGAAAGGTTATAAACATTATAAAGATTTATTTTGTATCAAGAGTGTGTTGGGAAGACTAAGGAATATGGATTGGATCGAGAGGCAATGCTTACGTCTTGATAGGATTCATATCATTATGATTATTCATTTATTTGAAGCTATCACTCCAAATGTTTCTTAATTAGGGTAATTTGGATTCCTTGATTTAATTACATGATTTAAGGAATTAAGGGAATAACTCATTAGAAAGCATTATATTATATATATAAATATATAAAAATATTAGTATCTTGAGAAAGAGGTTAATAGTCTACTTAGCTAAGCTTATGGAAAACTAAAAGTAATGCTTATTTCTTTGTAAAGAAGATCTTATTTTAACTTTGCTTTCCGCAACTTAAATTGTTTGGTCTTCCTATTTGCTTTGGATTGAGGTGTTTGGCGAATTTTTCGTGGAATACTTTTGAAATCTTAGTTAATCATAAATTGTTGTTCTAATAAAAGTATTTTCAAATAAATTAGCTAAATTCAAACGATTAGTATCAAAATATCAGTAGATTTTGAAATTTGGTCAAATAAACGATACAAAGTCCCTTTTAATAGCATCCTCCTCAATCTTCACATCACCTCGTGGCTGCGTATAGGACTGCTTCATACTTTTTTGACGTGCTAGTCGAGTTAAGTTCTTTGTTTTGACTTTTGACAAGAAATGAATAGTTGAATACAATGTATTTAAACTGAAAAAACAATAATATACAATGTATTTAAATGGAAAACAATCACATCGACGATGACTCTCTAGCAATTTGCACTTAATTAGGGAAGATGTGCCTAATTATTTTAATACGAAAGTTTTAAGGAGAATTTAATTTTAAATTTTTGTTAAAGGCTCTAAGCCAATTTTAGATTTTCAAAAGTTTTAAATCCAAAATATAGTTTAACTTCATGGCATTTTTGCTTGCAAATATATATATATTGTAAGCTTTGATAAAAAATTAATTAGGTCTTCAACGAGCTATAGCTTTGCCATTCATACAGTGCACTTTACACTCGAGTGCGCTGTAATTTATAATATCTGTTAGATTAGCAAATATGAAAAGCACATAAAAATGAAATGTTACGCTAAACAAATGGATTTTGGATCAATTTTAAGTTGCAACAACAAAAGATAAAAAAATTATCTTAGGTCGTATAAAGAGATTATCCATCTCATATATAATTGATTGGTATGACTGTGACTTGTGAGACTTCTTCAACATCCTTTATATTTAGAACTGAATATCTGGAGCGTATAACAATTTTAATATAAGTCATGTTCAATATCATGAACGAGAGAATTTAGGGGTCTTATTTCTACTCTAACTCAAAAACTAGCTTAAAATGTGAGGATTGTTCAAGTCATATAAAAAGACCACTCAATATTTCATAATTGACCGATGTGAAAAAAATTTCAACCGTTATACGATTATTAATAAGAAAAAGATTAAAGGTGTGTATGGAATGGAAGAAAACATTTTCGGTGTTTTCTTATTTTTCCATATTTTGTTGGACAAAATTTTTAAAAAATATGTATTTTTCTCTTTAAGAAAACATGAGAAAAATAATAATTAACATTCTTAATACAAATACAAAAAACAAGTTCTATACACTCACCCCCTTTCACACCTACAATTTTTTTACTAAATTACATATAAATTTTTTTGAAATGACATTTTAATTATTTAATTAATTATTAAATAATAATAATAATAAAATAAATAAATCAACTTGAATTCCAAAAGAAATACTTTAAATTTTTTTTTTCTCATGAAAAATACTCTTTTTCGGCGCCATACCCTGTATTGTCTTTGCACTAGCCACTAGGGGAAAAAGTCCAACTTTACACTTATTAGAAGTATGACACAACCATATCTTTGTCTTTACAATTTTGGCCCAAAATTACCCTTTTATGTCACTCACATAATAGACCAAATTTCTTTGCTCTCACTCTCGCTCTTTATATTCATAAAGATATTAAGAAAAGAGTACTGAAAAAATGGTGCATTAATACTACAATGTATTTTTTTAAAAAAAAAATTAAAGACTGACTGCAACAAATAAAGTCAATTAATTAATGATCTCCACTATCAAATCAAGCGAATTGAAATTAGAAAAAAAAATAGAGGGGAAGATGGGCCTCAATTTTTTATTTTTTTTGTGTTTGAAACTCACATTAGAGTCAGCGGCGGATCCAAAATTTTCATTAAGGAGGTTCGAAAGAAAAATGTAGTGATTTGAATCTCTAAACTACTAGCTAACCTCTAATTTTATATTCACGAGGTTCAAAATTAATATATAAACAGAATTTTTTTTAAAAATACCTTAAATATGAAATATAATGTTTTACCGAATACTCTAGGTCCGCCCCTGATTAGAGCCCCAATTTAATTTGGATCACGCACTATAGGGTCCATTTGAGGTGACGCTCCCAACAAAATATTCTCCATACCCATAACTCAAATATGAGAACTCTGATTAAAGATGAAGCAGTCTCACCACTGTACTATAACCCGGAGCGTTGAATCTCTTATTATCAAATGATAGGCTAACTTCCCCGACATTTGGTGGTCCATTTGAAAGGGCCAATACAACTTGATGATTTGATCGATCGATCGATGGACCCTTCTCATTTATTTTTGTAAAGAATCTAACTTCACCAAAATACAAATTCTATTTAAAACGAAAAGATATTAATTAGGTGAACCTTTTGTTTTCATATCAATAAATATCATTTCAGCAGCCTAATAATTATTTATGTAACACAATATTATTCCTTTAAGAATTTCACATTTCAAAAGGTCGACTCATAGACTCATTATTAGTTTTTAAATTATTGTTTGAACCAAAAAGAACATTTGACTTAACTATAATTAAAAGACGAAGGATAATTAACCTCTTAACTATTCCATATGATGACCTTAAGTTTTGTTCGTTGACATTATGTATAATTTTTATATCCCACTAGATTTAATTTACCTACGAAAATGGTGTAAACATGACTTCATAGCAGGCAACCTAATATATATATATGTTAACATGAAAATTAAATTACTCCCACTATCACATTTCATGTGAATATGATTGATTCGAAGTGTGATATTGATTTATTAACCATCAAAAAATTTATATAATTTCGAACATACAATCTTTCTAAAAAGTTAATTTACATATTTAATAACTACATGAGAAATATCATCAGGTCATATATATATATATATATATATATATATATAAGAAATTATAGTGAAAACAGAAGAAGATAAAACTCTTTTTGACTCTACATATAGTATGTTGTGTCACATAAAGACTAAAGTGGGACAACATGAACAATGAATTACCACGAAACAATGTAGACTAATCCTAATATCTTTAACCTGATGAGTGAGTTCTGAATTCGATCCTTGAGAATTGAAAACCTCTTTAATATTATAAAATAGTTTTACCACTTAATTCAACATGTATATCGTAAATTTGTACTAAACAAATCAACAATAACATAACCAGTAAAATTTCGATAAGTGATCATGCTAACATATATATTAGATCGAAATTCAATAATGATTATATTTCAATACGTTCGAAATTAAGTTATCACGTTACCATTTGACTGGCAAATAATGTGGCCATGTGACTTAGGAAACTTCAACAATAGCTGTGACAACTTGGAAAAAAGAAAGAAAATAAAGAGAAAAATATAATTAATTAATTAATTAAAGCTCAGAAATGAAGAGACACCGACCATTACGGAGTATATCTAAAAAAATAAAAGGACTTAAAACGTTGAAGTTGAATATTTCTTCTTCTAAAGCCGTTTTTTAAATATCCATTTTTTCCAAGTAAGACAATATATTATACATAAAATCTTACTATATTTATTACTTAAAGTTGTGAACAATTGGTGCATTGACATTTTTAAAGCCACTGAGTTTGAATCATTTTAAAAGAAGTCAAACACTGGTAGCTCCTCTTTATAAAAGAAGACTATATTGTAAAAAGTTGGAGAAATCTGTCTAGCTAGAGAAATTAAAAGGAGATAATTAGGTCTATACATGGAGAACAAGAACAAAGCTGAATATTATAGTCCTGATGATGAAGATCGCGATATCGATGATCAAGAAAATATTGTCCCTCAGGTATAAACTTTTTTTTGGATCAAACTTTTGAAACTTGAATTTCTTATTCATAATTCTTACTATATATACACTTAATTAAAAATTTGAATTTTTTTTTTAATCATAATTCTCGATCCATCTCATGAGCTTGCATTTCAAATCATAATTCTGAATAAATCTTCACATTTTAATTTAATACACATCCTCAACTATATATTATTTAGTTCCTCATAAGATTAATTATGTTTTGTGTTTAATTTAGTTTGGAAAGGGAAGAAAAGAGCGTGAGGATGATAAATCAAAGGCATCCTCCCCTGACCACAAGGATTACATGAACATTGACAATATAGAGGTAATTAATTAGTTAATGGAACAAATTAAACTCATCCTAATTTCAATGAATTAGTTATGTAAATATTTTAGAAATTTAATTTATATGATTCTTATTTTGTCATATACTCTTTCCGTGAGTTAATTTGATACGTAATATTTATTGTACACATTTCACAATTGATTATTTTTACCCAGAAAAAAGAAAAATAAATTACACTTGCTTATAATTAGTACGGGAGTGGTTAGGTTGATCTCGTCACACTTATGAATTTGTCAAAATCTTAGGAGTAAAATATTTACCTAATATATAAATAATGTTCAATGAATTTATATATTGTGAGCTCATAAATTATAAATAAATAAATTAGTATTATCTTCTCTGTTTCAAAATAAGTGTCGCTTTAATAAAAATCTAAATAAGTTAAAAACATCACTTAATTTTTAGACAATCAACGAATAGGAAAATGTGAAAACCTAATTAATTTCATGATTGGAGGCTCCAAGACGCGATAAAGCAACTTGCTTGAGTAGAAAAAGTCTTCATAACGAGCATAGTTGTCAAATAAATTTCATCTTTTTTCTAAACCATTGACCGTTGACTTGTATAAATATGTCATACTTAATCATCAGATACGACTTTTCATGACATTTAATTTGATAAACTATATATTCTAGGGCAAAAATTATACATATTTGTTTGTATATATGTATTATTATTATTATTATTCTTTCACATTAATAAGTGTCTAATTTTAATGTTTTCAATAGGGAGGTGCTGTTAATGTTATGGTAAAGAGAGAAAGATCCCCACCAGAACACAACTCCATGGCTTCTTCATCTACTCACAAAGAACAGGTTTAGTTTAATATATACTTTTACAAGTTGAATTTTATAATTGATTTAATTATCATATGATCGGATCCCAAACAGATTCTTATAGTTTAAGTAATTAAACACAAAAAGATTCACCCCTTTCTCTTGTGATGCCCTAGTATTTCCGTTATTGGTTATCCTATCGTGAATTAATGAGGTATTTATATTATAAAACATGATTTTTTTTCACTGAACAATCTCTATGATAGGAAATCGGTTCTCACAAGGAGAACTCTTATTTTTTCGATATGAAAATACTTTTTTTCTTTTCTCACCGATTTAATCAGAATATCTATGATAATAGCCCCTGAACAATTTTCACTCGGAAATTTCAATGGAGAATAGTGATTTTTTACTAGTATACCCTTACATATTTGAGGAATAAATATATATTCTTTCATCCCTATCCATCCGTTTCATTATATATATGATACTATTTTTTAATTAGTTGAAAAAAGGACATATTTCTTTTTTCTTATTTAAAAACCATTTAACTTAATGTCATTCTTATTAGCACAACCTTGTGATTCCTTTTGATAATCACACAAAATGTAATACATGTCTAAATTTACATGTTTCAAAAATATTACAACGTTATATATTTAAGACTGTAAGTTTTAAATGTCTTCACTTTCTTTCTTAAAATTCGTAGGACGATAATCAGCTTGCATCAGCCAAAGATGAAATGCGAGAAGTAATGGAAGAAAATCAGAGGCTTCGAATGCACTTAGATCGAATGATGAAGGAATATCAAAATCTCCAGAATCAATTCCACGATATCGTTCAAAAAGAAACTGATCAAAAATCAAGCAGTACTACTGTGAACACTAGTACTCATCATGATCATGAATCTGATCAAGAAGCTGATCAACTTGTGTCCCTCAGCTTAGGAAGAATTACTAGCGATATGAAGAAAGATGATTTATCTAAAATCATAAAGAAAGATAAAGTTCATGACGATGAAGGAGTTATTATTATTAGTAATAGTAATAAAAGCCTTGATTTAGGATTGGATTGCAAGTTTGAAACAACTCCAACAGAATGTTCACCAGTGAATTGTAGTCCGGAGAATAGCTTAGATGATATTCAAGCTAATAAGGATGAAAATGGAGAGTCATCGAATAAAAATCTCAAGACGATGAGAAATAATGGAGATGGAGATGATGTTTCGCAACAAAACCCTACTAAAAGAGCTAGGGTTTCTGTTAGAGTCAGATGTGATGCCCCTACGGTAAGATTTTTTATTTTTTTTTGGATACATGCATGCATATTGTGACATTGATTATAATTAAGTAAAGAATGCAATCTAATCTATGTATTTAATTGTGTTAATAATGATTTCTCTTTAATTTTTAATTTTTTTTGTAATATTATTGATCAGATGAATGATGGATGCCAATGGAGAAAATATGGTCAAAAAATAGCTAAAGGAAATCCATGCCCTAGAGCTTACTATCGTTGCACCGTAGCACCAAATTGCCCAGTTAGAAAGCAGGTAATATATATATAGGTTTATAAAAATATAAACCTGAGTTGTGGTGGGATGATTGAAATTCCTTTATTCTTAACTAGATATGTCTCGAGTTTGAACCCATATATCAATGGAAAAAATTCCTATACAATACATGAATCCGAAGTTAATTAGACTCTAATACAACTATAGAACACCAAATAAAAGTTATGCCATGTGGAAGCTTATTTAATCCTTATAGATTAATTAAACTTATTTATTAAATATGTAAAATATTATTCCGCTTTTATATATAGTAATTTAACTTAATTGATTTTATTTTATTCATCATTGTTTATCTTGATACATTTTTTTTTATATAAAAAAATAGAAGACTTTTAATATTTGTGATCTCAAATACACTATTACATTAGTGTGATTATACATTTTAAAGCTTCTTATTAAGAAAATATACATAGGATGTAATAATGAAAAAGTAGTATCAAATATAGTGAAAGGGACTAAAAGTATTAATGAAAAAGTAGTATCAAATATAGTGAAAGGGACTAAAAGTATTAGTCACTATCTTTTTAGGCAATCTGATAAATTAAATTTTATAATGATTCAATTTATTACTAGTACATTATCATGGTAATGATATTGCATTTTTACTCTTTAGCTAATGCCCACAATTGTTACTTCTTGGTTTTTTAGGTTCAAAGATGTGCCGAAGACATGTCAATATTGATCACCACATATGAAGGAACACACAACCATACTCTTCCTCTTTCAGCCACCGCAATGGCTTCTACCACCTCAGCGGCCGCTAACATGCTGTTATCCGGTTCATCTAATTCATCAGACCTGAACCCACAAGTAACTGCCACCACCCCCACCACCCCTACTACCACTACTTCTGCCAATATCAACGGACTCAACTTCTATCTATCTGATACCTCAAAACATCATAAATCGCCATATTACTTTCCTAATTCATCCATCTCAGCATCCGCACCTAATTCCCTCCCTACAATTACACTCGATTTGACTTCCACCTCCTCCTCGTCCTCGTCCTCCTTATCTCATCTAAACAGAATGAGTCACAATTTTCCTCCTAGATATAATTACAATAACAATAATTCCTCCACAAACCTCAATTTTAGCTCAGTACTTGAATCCAATACCCTTCCTATTTCTTGGACCAATAATTATCCAAATCAAACCTACAACAAAAATAACCAAAATTTTGGTTCACTTACATTTTCATCAAGATCAAGTCAAGATAACATTTTCCAATCATATTTACAAAAAAATACTACACAATCTTCTTTACCACCAGACACAATTGCAGCTGCAACCAAAGCAATAACATCAGACCCAAATTTTCACTCTGCATTAGCTGCAGCTCTTACATCAATCATTGGAAATACTGCAACTGAAAACAAATCCCTCCATAATTCAAATGTTACTGAGACATTTCCAATTTTATCCAGTCTCCCATCAAGCTCAAATCCAAATAAATGTTCGTCAAGTTTTTTAAATAAACCAACCTCTTCTGCTTCCGCGAATAATAATAATAACAATAGTAATAGTACACAACAGACTGAAAATAATAGCATGGTGTTTTTCGGGCAATCTTCTTCTTCTTCATTGCCATTTTCGACGTCTAATAAGGGTAAATCTACCTCTCCTAGTGATAGTAAGTTTGATTGATTAATTATATTTTTTCATGTTTTACCTCGAAATTAAACTTTGTAGTTAGAAGGATTAATCATCTGTATAGTCTGTAGATATGTTTTAGTGTCATGAAATTGACACTTTGGAATTAGCATTTGTAATTTGTTGTTGTTAACTTGACTATGGTTGTAAGATTTTTGTACAAAATGTACATTATTTATTTCAGTCCTGAAGATTTAGCAAAAAAAATAGAATAAGAATTGATGTAGAAATTTTCATTTATACTGAATATGTCATTATTATTATTACGTTATTAAATTTATCAATGAAACCTATAGCAACAAATAGTAATGGTACTATTTAGGTTGGTAAATTAACATTTCATCGGAATAATAATCAAACAAATTGATAAACTTATAGTATATACCATCTCTAATTTAATACAGTATTAAATAATTTTTAAAATGTTTGTGTTAATGTCTTTCTATGTTTTTTTTCCTGATCTAATAATTAGCTCAATAATTTCAATTTCTAGCAAGGTGGAATAGCGAAATTGAAAAATATATAGTGAGTTGTCTATCAATCAACTATGATTTAATTTCTCTGATAAAATATACAAAATTGGACTATAGAATATACATTAACTAACACACATATGAATACGCCACAAACTCCCCTCAAATTATAGATAACTTGCAATTATGTTAGTCTATTTTAGTTCAATTCATTTAAATTTATATAACTTTCAACTTATTTTAACCCGCTCAAATTCAGTCGAACCGCTTATTTAACACCATTATATTTAAGAATCGCATTGCAAAATCAGTTGTTCCTCAACTAGATAACATCATATCTTTTTCATGTTGGAATATATTCTATTTCTTGTTTTGTTAGGTTAGAATGTCTTATGCGTCATGAGAACTTTTTTTTATTTTAGTCAATCATATTTACTATTTATTGTATCGTTGATGTCAATCTTATGATATTTTTTGTTTTTTTGTTAGGTATTAATTGATTGTGTGACCCACTACAAATCTTATTAAGATTGATGAATATTGTCAGTGTTGTAAGCATCAATCTCCACCAATTAATGACAGGGATTTATGTTGCAATATATATATGTATGTTAATTGTCCTAAATTTGCTCTTCATTTTTTTTTAAAAATATAATCAATGTTTGAAGTTAAGTGAGGGTTTCTCCAAAAAGCTTAAACGAAACAAAATAATTTTTAGAGAACAAGAAAAAAATGTCCATTTGCCAATTGTATCACATACATAGATTTATGATGGGTGCTACAGTCACAATTTTTACCAAGGAAACGAAATATGAAAGAAAATATAATCACATTGGTGTGAGTAAATTAACTTTTATTACTTATTCTTTAGCCAGTTAAAATATAGAGAAAAAACATAAAGTCACCTCTAAATTTGTTTTGTATTTATATAAAGACACTCTAAATTTAAAAGTGTCCTATCATCTCATGAAATTATTTAATATCTTTGTAAATTGATCATTTTGACCCATTTTCTCGGCTGGGTTGTTACCACGAAAATGAAGCGTGTAACCCAATCTTTTCACTGTCATACCCAACTATAAAGTGCCATGTGTCATTATATTTCTTTAATATTAATTATTTAATTAATTTACATCATCTTCTCATTATCTTCTTCACCCAAATTCAAAAATCCAATTTTTTCTTCATCTTTCTTCAACTTAGAAGATCCATTTACTTCATCCATTTTTATCACTTTTTTTTCTTGTCTCTTGCTTTTCTTTGTTTCTATTTCTTCTTTTATCTTTTTTTTTTTTAAAAAAAAAGGAGTCCATTGATTAGAGAATATTATGAAACTTCATTTTTTTTTTGTCTCATTGCCTTACTTTAGTAACTTGAGAGTTGAATTGATTTTATTTAGTGATGTTTTGGTGAGAAAAACAGTATTACATGAAAGTATCATGGATGTTACATTGAAGGTGACTATGGCGGCTACTTTTGAAGGATTTACAACAAGGAACAAATGATTTGAGTAATGAAGATTTAAGAAGAAAGAGGGAAAAAATGAAAATAAAGTTAATAAAATAGAAATAATAAAATGAAAATGAAAATGATACTAAAAATTAAAAATTAAAAGAACTTAATACGTGTCAAACAACTATTGGTGTGTGATTTCACCTCTTTTCTTGCAATTGGGGTTGGGCGAAAAATGGGATATTTATAACACTCTTAAATTTTTCAAAGGGAAAATAGGACACCAACAAAATTAAGGTGTCTTTTTGAAAATTCGAGACAACTTCAGTAGTGATTTTATGTCTTTTCTTTAAAATATATTCTCATATTATCTCATTTTATGCATCACATACTCGCATTAGGATCCCTTTTTCAACTAGTCCACAAATGTATATACTCATATTTTCTCATTACCGTTTATATAATATTTCCGACTGAAAAGCTAAAACAAAACAAAAAATTTAAAGAGAATAGGGAAAAAACTATATTTCCGTTCGTCACTATTACATACATAGTTCATTTATAATCAATAACAAAGTAATAATTCTTATTTAAAAATAAAAATATGAAATATCAACCATGTTGATGTGCGAACATTAATACTTAATTCTTTACTAGTAGTTAATATATATTTTCTTATGTCTTCTCATTTTATGTGTCACATTCTCTTTTTAGATTATCTAAAATAATATCATTTTTAAAAACATTAACTTTAGATTTCTTATTACTTATAATGAGATAATTTAAAATACATTTCAGATTTCTTTTTTTTATGTCCTAAACTTTATGCTTAGAATATATATCATCTATTTTTATTCATACTGAAGTAACTATCATCTTACCAAGATGACAACTAGCTCTATCTATATTTTCTTATCTAATTAAACTCTATCACGTAAAATAATCATGGAGTATAAATTAGTGTAAAAGATAAATTATTTGTCTTTAATTTGTGTTAGTCTGTAATTATAGTCCTTCAAAATACATAAAAATTTTTATTAGATACAAATTTATATTTTAACTTTATAATATCATATAAGTTATGTTCTATTTTCCTTAAGAAAGGAGAGTTTTGATATAAGTTTAGCTATTGAAATCAAAAATCAAATTTATCTAAAAACTAGATATAAGTTTAACTATTGAAATAAGAAATCAAATTTATTTAAAGCTAATTTTTTTAGATGAATGGACAAATTGCGTAATTAAATGTATGGTTGTGATGCAAAGCCAAATACAACGAATGAGATACGAGTACACGTAGGGCCGGCTAAATTGGGACCAACTCAAAGCTCATCACGCAATAATACACTATATATTATTCCTCTCTGCCTTTATCTTTCTCTCTCCTTCGCTTTGCGAACTCCAGGGGCAGCTACGAGAGAACACAAAGCACAGGACCTTAGCTCTGAACCCTACCTCACCGCCTGGTTTCCTCCGTATCGGTAAGTCCTTTGATTTTCCATCTTCAATATCCGATGGATCTTTAGAGTTCAAGGAAACTTGTCAGGAACTGATTTTTCGCTTAAATTGGATAATTCTAATTTAGTTTGGAGAGTGTTTTAGAATTATATGCGATTGTGCTTTTGTGACAATTAGGGAGAAGTTTTTGATCTTCAGTAAATAGTGTTATGTAAGGGGAATAGTATGTGCGAGCCCTAATTCATGTGTGCTACAGTTGATTATTGTTATGTATTGTTCTGGAATTTGAGCTTTGTTACTTGATTGAGATGATTATAATTAGATCATGAGTTAAGCCAAATGAGAACTTGATTTATACCTGGATGACTGTGTTGAGTGATATAAGCAACTTTTACATACTTTTGATCCCGAAGTGATGTTTAGAACTGAAAATGTTGACTTAGGTCATAAGCTTGAACCGTGCACCAAGCGAATTAAAGTGCAGTATTTATGTGGAGGAGGGTAGAGGGCTGGGCTCATCACCCCGAAGTTTCAAAGTGTGTAAGGGTTGGCTCTAGACAGAATTTACGGGTCATTAAATAAAATAAAGGGCAAACGGAAAAAGCTCAATAGTAGTTCTCTTTTGTTGGGTTTGTTAACTAGTACTCGAACATGTATTGTTGCATGTGTATCTCTTGCTAATTAGTATTAATGTTTTAAAATGATATAAAATATTCAAGTATGTATGTGATGGAAATCGTAAGAGAAAAATACAAGTGCGGATTGATGAATGATTAGCCTATTGGACTGATATTTATTGTCATTGCAAAGCACTAACGTCATTGCCGAAATGGTTTCTTTGGGAGAAAAGGGTTTCTTTTGGTACTTCTTCTAATATCGTTGGACCATGATAGTGAGTGGATGAAGCAGAAATCACCATTTGAGTTGAATCCATGAATAATTCAAAAAAAAGTAAAATACTACAAGGATAGCAAGATAATAAAGAAGAGAAACAAATAAAATTAAGGCAGACTGGCTTGGGAATCTCTTGTAATTGGCTCCGTTTGTCCGTTGAACCCTCCTACTTACTACTTTCCCAAATGAACACCTAAACACGACAAAACTCTACTTTTTAAACCCTTTTCTCATCCTCTCAGTGTGTGTAATACAATTGCCTGCATGTGGAATTCGAAGTCATTTTATAATGAGACATTAAAAATTTACATATTAAAAAATAAATAATATACAACAAAGTAAAATATTTTTCTGATTGTACCTCCTTTTCCCATCCTCCCCCCCCCCCCCCCCAAAAAAAAAAAAAGTAAAAAATATCCAAACCACCTCCCACTCCCTAACCTTTTTTTTTGTTGGATGACAAGGGAAAACCCGCAGCCGCTACCCTTTGGTGCGCACAGGTAAAACCCCCGCTTCTATGCAATAGCTCGCAAACCACACAGGAGAGGACTCCCACTCCTAGTCTTTCCCCAATCATTTTTACCCCCAAAAACTTTCTCAAAATTCACTAGCCACTATTTTTATGGCGAGATGAACAATGATTAGATTTTTAGGTGCGTGTGTTCTTATAATGCAATTTATATGAAAAACAATGGGTGTTGGAAAGAGATTTTGGGTGTTTTATGTTTGACTATGAGTGTTTAGTAGTTGTTGAATGTTGATGTTTCATTTTTTTTGGAAATTTAAGTACATAGAAATGGTAAATGGGTCAGCCGGCAAAGATTGATTTGTTTGACAAACAGAGTTCACCCAACCCTTGCTTAGTGTGATACCAACGGTTGCAAATTACACTTGAGGTTTTTAAGAAGAAGAATAGAAAATTTAGAAAATTCATAGTTTAAAAATGAGAGGAAACCCCTCTATTTAGAGACAACAAATAGTAGTATGAATAGGTGTTAATTGTGCTTTATTAGAAAAGTCAGAATCTTCAGGAACGTCACAACCCTTCAATATGAAAACGTGTCTATTATAATATAATATAGATAAATATAAATTATAAAATATAGAAGAATGCTTTTAAGGTAGTATAAATAGATAGATTGATAGATAGATAGATTAATTTGACCATGTGAATTTGCAGGTGGTTACAATGTCGACTCCAGCTAGAAAGAGGCTGATGAGGGATTTCAAGAGGTTGCAGCAGGACCCTCCTGCTGGTATTAGTGGTGCACCTCAAGACAACAACATTATGCTTTGGAATGCCGTGATATTTGGGTGAGTTGTGTAATAAAAATACGCCAAATATGTGTTTGATGTCTGTTTGGGGCAGTTGTTATCGTATGGTTTGAATAATCTACTTTCTCGTTTCTCTTCGTTTTGGTGTAACCTGCAGTCCTGATGACACTCCTTGGGATGGTGGTGAGTTATCCTTGCATTTGGTCGTTAGTGCAGTGTGGCAGAAGAATGTTAAAGGCTTAAAGCGTTGTAGTTGGTGCACATCCACTGTTTATGCGTTGTTGTCTGTACAATTCAATTATGTTTTAATCATCTCGGTCTCTCTTTTCTGTGATTTGAAATTCTGAATAATCAGTTTGGAGAGTCGCACCCGTCGTCCCCTCCCTGGACCTTCCTTGCCTTACGAATAAGTAGTGATGAATGTTATGAATCATCCCAAAGAGGTGATGCAAATTCTAGTTTTGGAAATGCCTGAATCCTTTATTTGATCTCCCAGTCCAAGCATTTCCCAGTCATGGCTTTTCCATGTCACTTTTGTATCATCATCTCGTGTCAGTGTATTACTCTCTGCCTAAAGTTAAGGTTGTTGGTGTAAGCAAGTGCTTCCTGTGGCTTTTGTTACCTTTGCCATCCTTTTCTTTTGACATAATATGATTTCTTTTTCAAATCGCCTTAGTTTTGATATGAATTAACTATTTCGGTTGTAACTATACTATTTGAGAACATCAGGTACGTTCAAGTTGACTCTTCAATTCTCTGAGGATTACCCCAACAAGCCACCAACCGTGCGGTTTGTTTCTCGCATGTTTCATCCTAATAGTAAGTTGGAGTTCAAGATTTGATTTTTATTTGTCAAGTCAGTGGATAGGAATAGTCAATTTTAAGTCTGGAATTTTCCTTTTGTTTTTTCCAGTTTATGCCGATGGAAGTATATGTTTGGATATTCTTCAGAATCAATGGAGTCCGATTTATGATGTTGCAGCTATACTTACATCCATTCAGGTATAGAACTGTAATTGATTTTTAGACTCACATTCTCTATGTTATCCATGTCTTAATCCTGAGTTTTACTATTAAATCTAATGGTTGAAAGCATCATTAAATGAAAATATGTGTTGCCAAGGAGTAGTTTCTTGTTCCTCATTCTATAGGATTGGAGATATCATCCTTGTGACAGCTTGACTTCCCGTTGTTTTAGTTTTAAGCTACGTAGTTACATTTGCGTACTGTATTGCACATTTCTGTTTATTTATGATGATGAAGCAATTGTTAAGGAATCACATCGATTGATGCTAAAAGAATGCCTTGATCTGGGAATTTTCGAGAAGACTGTTGCTTCTCAAGCACTTTTGCCCGGAGCATGGTTTCTATTTCTAGATGCTAGAAAGGTCAGTCATGGTCCAAAAACTCAATCAGATAAAATATTATCTCATGGTCAAGTACTTCCCCCCTTCATGTGTTATCACTTGGAGTGTGGACTCTCCATGTATTGATAATTCACATTGCGGAGATAGAATGAGAGGTTTGTTTTATTGACTACATTGGAGTGTACCAGTCTCTCTATTGAGTTGACAAGTGGCATGAGAAGATGGAGGGTCAGAAGTGCTCCATGTAGTATGAGAGTTTGCTGATTTCTCTTAACTTTATACTTGGTGATTATTAATAGACATTTAAAACCAACTGAGACTTTGAAGAGGAACACCAACTGCTACATGGACAAGTTTAGTGGCATGACTCATGTCATAAATAAAGTATACATATAAAGCCTAATCATCTAACTGAATTGTGTGTGGGGGAGCCAATTAATTATTGGCCTGAAGCTTATCTATAAACAGAGATCAACTTTGCTTATACCAGTTTCAAAAAAACGACCAACTTCCCTTCCATAGCTATTGTAAGAAGAACCTAAGCATATTTTGCTTCCTTTTATACGTAGTTAAAGGCGTGTGACATTTCAACTGTGTTAATTCTCCCAGTATTGAGAGAGAGTGGTAGTTAGCAGCTGTGCAAGTTCTGGCTTACTTGTCGATTGCTACAGCTGCTGGATCATGGAGAAAAACGGTATGTTTGTGTAACCTTACCTCAAGATTATGCTCGTATTAGTGTCAATCACTAGTCACTACTATAATTGTAAATAAATATCGTACAAGTTATATTCTGCATGAAGATTTTTACTCAATCCCCTAACTGCTGGTGCTTGGCTTAATAAGTTCCCGCGCACAACCCACCATCCACCCATACAAGAAGAAAAGAAATAACATAGAATTGTGTATGATATTGGTGCTTGAATATTCATTTTTTTATTACAACTACATCCAATAATGAGATGATCGATATTTGTGTAGATTAGGATGTTGACTAGTTTGAAGTTGAACTTGGCCGAGTAAAAGGGTAGTAGACTTAAGACGCTAGACATACTATCCTCCTGCTTTGCCGGATTCTTGATGATAGAAACTTTATGTCGAGCAATTATTACTTAATAACCTCAAGTGATGAGTATGACTTGAGGTTTTCAGCTCCTTAGCTTTAAGCATGTTGACTCTGCTGTCTTTAGCAAGAAAATGGTGCGGTTGCTAGACCTAAATTTGCCCATAAAGATCCTAGTTCCTACTTGGAATTTGTTGATTAATTTGGATTGTACCTTGCTGGGTAAGTGCGAAGGAGACAGGATGAGAGTGGCCATGGATGATATCTGTAAAGCAAAGTCAAGAGAGTTAAGCTTAGCTGTTTACTCTATCCTACTGGGGACATGTACATGCAGAGGAATTTGAAGGCTGGAATAAAACACAAAGGCCTTTTTTTGTACTTATCCGCTAATAAAAATATTATAAGAAAGAAGACTATTGGTTTCTTGTTTGCAAATGACTGACACTCTTATTATTGCAGTCATTGCTGTGTGATCCAAACCCCAACTCACCTGCAAACTCGGAAGCAGCTCGGATGTTCAGTGAGAATAAAAGGGAGTACAATCGCAGAGTGAGAGAAATTGTGGAGCAGAGCTGGACTGCTGACTGATTGTATGGACGAAAGATGTCCTTGCAGACCTCAGATGAAGAGCACCATGGCTCAGCTATGTTATATTTATGGATTGAAACCTCCTCTTTGAAAGTTTATTTGAATGGAACTCATTTGTTTGATCCTAGTATTCTGGTTAGGTTCTATTGCCTAATTGTCATTTGCTGCATTGCATTGACAAGCTTCTGTAAAATATGGATGTGCGTTTTGGTTTAGAAATGTAAGGAACTTCCCATACGCATGGGAATTGGTTTTCATGTACTTATTTTGCTATACCTTGAAACTTTGACTAGTTCTAAGCGGATTTGAATGGAGCAACACTTGGTGGATCAGGATCTTTAATAAAAGTAAGGCTCTCCTTAGCCGTATTCGCTTGTGTATATATACACTTGTGTATACTCAAGTGTGTATATACACAATGATTATACTGGCTTAAATTTTGAAAAAACTTTTGTTGTGAACTTTATTGGGCCATTTTGTGTTACGGAAATCTTAGGCATAACTTGTCATAGTACTACAACAACATATACTTATGAAGTAGACAAGCTGATTTCGATAGATATGCAGATCGTTCTATTTTGTAGGTATCATCAATGATCCTTCTGCATGATCAACTATAGAAACCTTCTCAAAAAAGTTGTTCAGAGAGTTGCAAAAGAAGAAAAAATGACGAACAAAATAATTTGTCATAGTGTCATTTTCAGTCTGCATTTCACAATAGTAGAGATGAATGACAATTCACTTGTCCATGAAGTTTATATTTCTTTCTAGTAGATAGAGAAGTAGTAATATACTAATATAGTGTAATATATAGTAGCATAAAAGATATATGCATGTAACGATGCAATAGCACCGCACTCGAGGATGCTGGGTAGTAGGATTAAGAACCAGACAAATTCAAACAACCTTCCGTTGATTTCATGCTATTTGTTACAAAGATGAAAAACAGAAAATTTGGAGGAAAAATACTCGAACTAAAGGAATCAAAGATGCCCAGGATGTCACTGAGATCTAAAATCAAAAGCTAACTGTAATCCAAATGATAATATAACACTGTATATACTGCAGGTATAATTACTTCCAAGTAATATTCAACCGCAAGAGCATAGAAGCTGTTGAGTAAAAAAGAACACACTGTACGTCTTGCATGAATTCCAACATGAACAGACTAGACACAACTGTATAATGGTTCGGTAATTTTTCTTTTAAAAATTAAGAATAAATAAATGAAACACACCAACTCCAATATTGGAATGCACACTCCAGATTCAAATACTTCCACCTTGGCCTCTAATATGATTTCAAAAGCTTCCTGCCAAAAACTTCAGGTGCTAATCACTTCTGTTTGTGGAGCATCCTGTAAGTAACTTATAGTAGTCAGTACAACCAAAATGCAATAAAAAGGTAGAAATTCAACTTGTCAAAATGAAAAACCATATTTTGCCCCTTACCAGATTTTCCTTATCTTCTTCCAGAACTTTCTCTGAAATGCAGGCATCGACAGGGCCTGTGAAAGAAAAAATACAATTAACTAACTTTAAACTCAAACAGTTGAGTGGTTTTTAACCAAGGAAGGTCCACTCTTTAACTACCTTCTCCTTGAGCAGATCTCTTTCCCTGTCTTTTCATCACCTTAGCCTTATTTGGTTCTGGCTTAACAGGTTTTTGAAGTTTCTCTTTTGTGGTACGACCTCCAGTTTTTGGTGATATAGATTTCGCAGCTGCAGCAATTTTGTTTACAGAATTCCGGGTCCTAGGAGTGCTTCCAATCTTTGAAGGCTTCTGCTTGGTTGGTTCTTTCACTTGTGCAGCTTTAGTAGAGTCTTTGTTCAAGACTTTGGTTTGCAGTCTCTCAGTGTTCGCAACAGAAGAAGAGCTATGAACGTCATTATCAGATGGCACATGAGAACAAGTCTCGGAAACTTGCAACTGCTCAGATATTTGGAGGATGTTATAGCTATCAAACAATTGTTTCACAAGCTCCTCAAGTTCAACAAGGGTATGTCGTTGCACATAAGATTTCAGCTCATCTCTCAGACGCTGAAGAGGCTGAAATGATAGCAAAAAAAGAGTCAAATACTTTCAATCATAGTGGTTCGATTTACCGGCTACAAGAACCAAGTTGTTTCTGAAACTGAGATTTTGTAACCCGCATTGCAATGCAAGGAAGCCGAGCAATGATCTTATTAACTGAAACCAATAATTTGATTTTAAAAATATAGTCTTTGCTAAACGAAGGAAGTGAGAGAATAATATTGAAATCTATAGCACTAAGTCACTACAAACTCTTCAGAGATTTTACTGTGGTTTGAAAGGCAGATCAACTAAAGGTGTCCTAGTTATATTTCAATGAGTTCACTGTTTCTTCTATAGTGTTTAAATTCATGTGGGAGAAGATATAGTATCATACCTCAGAGCCAGCCTCCAAAGCAAGTTTGAACAAGCCCAGGGAAATTGAATGCTTAGCAGCAGATTCAGAAAGCTTAATCTGTGATAGCCAATAGGAAGCTGAGGATATAAGGTCATATTTCTTTCTATTTGAGGACTTTGAAACATTTGACTGTGGTGTATCCGATTTTCCTTGGTTACTAGGAGATATCTTTGCTCTAGTCTCAGAAATGGGTTTGCCTATTTTTTTTGGTTCCTTGGTTATAATACCAAGTGGTCTAGAAGCAGGGCTGGCAATTGACTTGGAGGGAACAGACAGTCTTCTTGGAAGCTTCGATGATTTTTCCTTCCCAGAGAGGGGAAGAGCAGCAACACTCTTACTGACACTTGATGCAGGTCTTACCCTGAAAGACAAATGAAGCAGAGATTGATGTTAGTGCAGAATTAGGGACACCTAATAAGGCTTAGCAATTGAAATAAAATAAGTAGACTTGGAGGAAGTTGCATCTTTGACAGCCTTTGTCTGAAGTAGCTCTCATTAGTTCACCATGTTTAGAAGTTATTGGCCTAGCTCTTAAAATTATGACTTATTTCTTGTTACAACTTGCAAGTACCAAAGGCCACAAGAAGTTAAACTCTTTATGTTCAAGTCCCAAAAATGAAATGCAGAAACTTCACAAACTAAAAGTAAAAGACGAGTTAATACATCACAACCAACCAAATGAAAGGTAAGCAGAGAGCAGCACGTATCAATATAAACAGAAAACTAAAAATTTCAACCACGCATTGTCATTCAAATTTCGCTCAGTGATGAAGCATCAAGCATCTACTGATTCTGGAAGCCACATACAGGTTAGAAAAATTTCTTCCAGCACCATAAAAACAAAAAGCTTCACAACGCAGGTGACTAAGATTGAAAACTCCTCACTGAATAATATAATAGGTCAAACAGCCAACAATGATCATTGGATCAATAAGATTTCACCTCATTTCATATGGAAGAAGGTTCTGTCTGCAACTTCATTGAGTTTTTTTCTATTTCCAATCAGTACCATATAATAAGTGTACCATAAAATAAGTTATATCCTAATTGTTGAACCCGAACGAAACAGTAAAAGTTTTTCCAGAAAAAAAGTTTCCACTCAATTATATATCTGCATACAACGCAATTTGATTCCAAAATTCATCTAACGTATAATCTAATCGCACATACATACATCAGATATCTAAATGAAGAAATTGCAGATTTACAGAGATAAACAGAGTAAAAACCTCGCAGAAGCAGAAGAGTTGGAGGAATCAGTCAGAGGCAGCTTCTCCTCCTTGGATTTAGAGGACGATCGCAACGGATACCGCAGAAGCTTTGATGATGATGATTGCTTAGACTTTGCTGCAAATGAAAAATTCACTCAAACACATATACATACATATATATAATCAACCATAGATTTTGCCATAAAAAGCACATAGAAATTAACAGAGCGAATACCAGAAACAGAGGAGGATTGATCTTTAGCGGAATCGTCCATGATGAATTCTAGGGTTTCAATAGACGAGAGAATTTGGTAAGTGAAGATGGATGATTGGGAAACTGAGGAAATTGTTGCTTTATATTCAGCGTCTGAGCGGGAAATGTAAGAATTGCTTCAAAATTAAATTAAAAAGTGGGGAATAATAAAAAAAAAAGTTGAGAATATTGGAACGAGGGTTGGGCCCATTTGTGGGCCCAATAATAGGCTTTCAATTTTTTCAAATTTTGAACAATTCCTTACCGTTGATGCACATTGCTGACGGGCTGAGTTGGCAAATTCGACGCTCTTTTGGTTAAAATTCACAAAGTAATACTTCCTTAGTTTAATTTTGATTTTGATTTGATCATATTATACAAACGATTAGAAAGACTTTTGAATCTTGAAATTTGAAATTAGATTTGTGACATGTATCAACATTTATTTTAATTTTATGATTTTAAATATATCAGGTAAAAAATTAAATGTGGAAAGAAAGGAGACATTAACCATGGTTATTTGAAATATATTTTCATATCAACTTATCATGATCCTGACATATTATTAGATGTTTCTTCGTGCATTTTTTCTTCTTCCTGTTTTTGAATTTTGAACACATTCGTTTGACTTGATTTGCAAATAATGGTGTTTCAACTTGCTAATCCGGGGTCTGTTTGTGGAACTGAAAACACAATTAGAACTTTAATTTCAAGCAGAAGTTGCCATTTGAATGTGTATTGTACTATTCCTTCATTACCAAACTATATTTACTTTTTTGTTGTTATATTTTCTTTAGACAGTAAACAACGAAAATTAAATTGGTCATACACAAGTATTTCTTTCAAAACATTAAATGGTCGAAAGAAAATATTTTTGACATTGAAATGCTCAATGTGAGAAGTTAAAGTAAACCAACATGTCGTGACCTGAGGACAGATAAAGTTAAAAAACCACCTTGTATTAGTGATTAGAACAATGATCTATAACACTCCATTTTACCAGTACACTTAACACAAATTTCTCCCTATGATATCGATTATGAATACCATTATAAATAAACTGATCAAAACTCTTCTACTGTTTTCGACACGATGATCTAACACAATGCACAAGACCATAGAGAAAAAAAAAAGTTTGGCGCAATTACTATGTAAGATTTTAGAAGTACATGTAAAATCTTTCATCTACAACATATGTTCTTGAGAAAAACAGAAATACATTTTTTAAAAACTGGTCACTGTTCTCAATCTTATGCTCTTGGCTTGGCACTAACTAAACGGGAAGTTGATATTTGAAGATTAGGTGGAACTGGAGTTTCATCTGAATGGCCTGAAATGCAGAGATTGCCATGATCATCCTGCTCCCAATAAACCTCAACCATAAGTCCTCGAGGATTCTCCGCGGAAATTGTGCCTGGGATCTCCACATACTTTGATCCTACAGGTACCTATATTGAAATTGTAATGCAAATCAATAGAGTTTGTTTCTCATCCTTCTTGTTTACTGGATAAGTGAAAACTTCAGATAGTGTAAAAAGAAATTTATACGGTCAGTCAGTGTATATGAGTTAAATTCGTAACATAAATATAATTCCAAAGTGGTGCACCTACTTGAAGTGTAGTTCCTGATGGTAAAATCAATGGCTTGATAGTTCCCTCTGATGCAGCCATTTCTAGCTCTGCCTTCTTTGCAATACTCAAGAACACTTCTTCTAGAGTTGAGAGACCGATTTGGATATTTAATATGCCAAACTCCGTTTTTCTGTTGTCTAGCTCTGCAAAGAAATTCTGATACAAATGTGCAAATAATATCAGGACACATAGTATTGAGTGATCGAAATACATGTTACGTTTTCTTGAAGCAATCTTGTCGAGGTACTTACTTCGAGTAGCCTCTCCTTCTCGTGAGGGATGATGAAAGTCAAGAAGGATTTATCTTCATCTTTTGGTGTGACATCTATACGCTGTAAAACCAAATAATTCAGTACAGAACACTTGTTTATATATTGAATATAATTTTTAAGAGCTTCATTACTAGAAAGCACCTGTCTGAAGAACTCTTTGACAGCCTCGTGATGCTTGCTATCTATTGTATTTTCCATGGCATTTACATCATTAGCAACTTTACTGAAGCTAATTTTAGCTATAAATCCAGCTCCAAAACGAGACTTCAGCAAAGTTGATGTTCCAATGCAACGAAGTCTACCCCTTGCCATAATTCCAATGCGATCTGATAAAATATCAGCTTCCTCCATAGAATGTGTCGTCAGAATAATAGAACGCCCTTGCTTTGCAGCCTCAATTACACTCCAGATATGCCTCCGAGTTATAGGATCCATACCTGTTGTCTACAATTTGCATGAACTAACTCAGGATTGAAGAAACAAATTGAACATTGATTATACTAGATCAAAGCTTCTAAAAATTGCATACTGGTTCATCTAAAAAGAGAACTTTTGGATCTCCAATCAATGCTATTCCTAAACTGAGGCGACGTTTCATTCCACCACTGTAGCTTCCTGCTCTCACTTTGGCGACATCATCAAGCTTCACATCAGCCAACAATTTTTTAGCTTCCTGCCATTCAATTAAATCAAGTTTTTAGTGAGAAGTCATATGGGATAGCCAGTTGTTCAATCAAAGAGTCAACGAAAAATTGTGGCAATCTATTTAGGATGCAAACATATATGACTTACGAATATAGGCCAGTGAAGTCACTAATATTTAGATATATTTAATCATTTCACATTCTTTTACCCCAAGAAGGAGTAAGGATGGTTTCGGATACTTACTGATCTTTTTGATGTTCGGGATAAGCCTTTGATGGTAGCAAAAAGTTCAAGGTGCTCTTGTCCAGATAATGCATCCCAAAGTGTGTCAAACTGAAGTATGGCCACACAAAGTCAATGGAAGAAAAACCAAGCCAAGAAAGAGTGCAGAACTTGTTAGAAGACTCAAATCGCTACCTGTGAGCAGACTCCAATAAGCTTTCTTATGTTGGAGATACCAACCGAACTTCGAACAGAGTTGCCATAGATTAGTGCTGTCAGAAATCAACATATATAAGTTAAGCAATTCATGCTCAATCAAAAGAGAACACGGTCTAACGTGGAACTTTTAAAAGAAAAGCTATTACCATTTCCCCGAGTGACTGGAATTATACCAGTCAAGCAACTAATTACAGTTGTTTTTCCAGCTCCATTTGGTCCGAGGAGACAGAACAATTGATCCTTCTCAAGATTTAACCACAGTCCCTGAACAAAAAATGCCACTTTCATTGCAACGCATAGTTCAATGAATGCTATGATGAGAATTGAGAAATTTGCCAATGTTTTTGCTGTCTTAATATTGTAGCCTGCAGGGAAGCAGACTGCAGATATGCTAGATGAAAACCATGTGGATGATGCCTTCACTTATTTCAAGTGCAGATGCTAAATGATAAAACTCGAAAAAATGTGCATCTTATATCACGTCAAGGGTCAAGCCATCTTACTAGAAAGAAATGCACAAAAATCAACTATCAGTCAACTGTAGAAGTTCAATATCAGATGATTTATTGCTAGGATAAAAAACACTAATTTTCTCATTCAATTCAGCTACTAACAAGCAAAGGAGTGTAGGAATATTCACCTGGACAGCCTTAAAGGGTTTCTTAATCTTGCATCTACAATAGCAACAGAGAAGGCAACAAGAATGGCAACTAAAGTTTATTGTCCGAGAATACATCTTATAAAGGTCTTGTAGTTGAACAGCAACATTTGGATCAACATTGCCTTCCTTCACTTGTTGTTTCACCCTGTTTTCCTCATCAAGAACATCTTCATCATCTTGAGAAAAACTGTCATTTGGAGGCGAAGAACCAGAACCACAACATAGGGTATTTTCTGAATTTTAAAAGAATATGAAGCCTGGTTACCAAATACTGAGGAAATAAGACTAACAAGTCAAAAATTATGTAGTACCTTTAAACTTTTCTTCACCTCTTCCTGTCCAATATCCAGGTTTTAGAAAATAATAAAAGGGTTTCCGTACACCTGCTGAGTTCGGTAGGATATTGTCAAGGTAGATAGCCAAAACAAGCCACAGGAAGAACGTTGCGATGAGCCATCGATAGTAATGGAGCTAGCAAGACAAAATAGTTCAGGAAATGGTCAAACAACTTGATTATAGAAAGAAAGAGGGTGATAGGTTTTAACATGCATACACAAGAGATAAAACAGAGAAGCAATTTTTTAGGATCTCTTATCATCTTGGATACATGGTGAATTAGACTTCAAAAAAGATCAAAATTTGAAAGATTATTTTCCTAAAACTATAAAAGAGAAATTAAAATTAAAACTCTACCGTACCATAGAATAGCAGGATGAATCGTCACACGGAGATAGCTTACTCCAGCTGATCCCACCATGTTTCACTTCAGATAATAAAGTAATCAGACCTCCTGAAAAGGGATTGGGCGGAAAGAAGGACCAAAGTATTCTTCTATATCTGGTTTTATGATCTGTGCTACCATAAAGCATCCCTGCAAATGCCTGCAAGAGAATAAAAAATGTGTTATAAGATCCATTTATAAGTTTTGGAAGTTTAGATCTGAGAATTGACTTGCCTGAGTCCCACAACCAATTACAAATATGGCAAAGCTAGCGGAGGTAGTTGAAGCGGACTTGCGGATGAAGTTTGATATTAAGAAGGCAAAACCAACCTAGCACATCAAGATGCAAAAGGCTTTCAGTCCTGATATACTGCAATGATGACTAAACTAGTCTTATATGGTATCGCTGTAATCAGAAGAAACTCACCATGTTCAATTGGAAAAGAAAGAACAGAAGTAGAACAATCAAAAAGCTGTTTTTCAAGAAAAGGTGAAGCTGAAACATCATTCCAAAAAGAACTATGAGGAGTGATGAAAGGAATGTCATAATTCCCTCCCATAGAAGCCACGAACACCAATAAGCAGAATCAAAAAGTCCCATCACAGTCACTGCCTGTGTATCAAATTGAAAATCAGGAATAGGTTGAATATAAAAATCCAAGTCTCTCACAAATATGGGTTATTACCTGGCGAAGTTTGAGCTCCTTCTCGAGAACCATTGTACTAATCTGGAATACGAAGCCGAACATAGATACTGCATAGAAGAATATTTGACTGAAAATATTACCAAATAAAGAATCTTGAAATGAGTCTCTAGCTTCAGGATCTTCTATTGCAGGACGCGCAAATTCCTTGAGACCAACATTCCAGCTGAACTTTGAATCTGTGAAGGCAGGATGCGATGTTTTATTTTGATAAAAATTTCTCCGGAATTTATTAATAATCATTGTAAAGGAAAACTGCTATCTTATAGTACCTCCAAGCAAGGACCTCGCAATTTCTCTTGATGCAGCTAGTTGAAGGGGAAGTTGGAACTTGAATGTTCGATCTTCAGATGCCCTTGGAACTTTCATGTACGTAGAAGAATTTGTTACTACACCATAACTTATAACTGTGGCATTTCGTTCCACAAAATGCAAAGCTCCCGGGGTACGCATTGGATCACTGAGAAGCCAATTGTTCAAATCATCTTTTGTGCCAAATGACTTGACCTGAAAAATAAAAACATAAGTGGCAGCCACATACCCAATGAACACTTTGAAGATCAAAGAGCTACCAACTTGTATCTCATTCTTAAACTGATAAAGCAGAAGAACAGTGATTTGGCTTTATTCATTCCAAGACCATGAAACCCCTATATCCTTAATCAAATTCTACGCTGTCCATGCTTATGTTTACATTGAAAATAGATTGTCTTGACTAACTGCAACGCCTGCCACAATATATTTTATGATAGAAAACAAAATGAATTTTACTGAGCTGGAAATAACACTTACATTGTGCTTCATCACATAAGGAAGAGGAATTATAAAATAGGATCGACACAGAGACTTCGTCAGTTAAAATAGTGTAATGAGAAAACATTTGTTCACTTTCCTAGTTGTAATGAGTTTTTCTTATTTTTAATTGATATTGTCTTGGTTTTAAGTTCACCTTAATGAGATCGAAGACAGAATTATAGGTAGACAACAGTAAGTAACAAAAGAAACAACACAATGGTAGAATTTTTCCTTCAGTGAGCTCTCCACTTTGCAGAAATGCAATGTGAAGGTTGACTACATATATGACCACTCTCCCGATCCTCCCCCAGTCACACACACTAACTAGAACACTTAGATAAGAAATGGATCTTCAGCTAAACTCAACCGCAAAAGCTAGCTCATGAGGTAAGAATTATCCAAAAATCCCTATCCCACAATTGTGGTGGGACAAACTTAACAACCTGCCCATTCCAGCATACCTAAGCCTGCCAACTGGAGCGTGGGATAATAACATATGGAGACTAACATCCGACCAACTGAGAATTAGGACAACCCTGGCTTTGATACTTCCATAAAAAATGAACCTTGAGCCTAACATAGTCCCAAAAAACTAGCCCGTAAAGTGAGGATTGTCATAGACAATATACACAGACTCAATTCCCATTTCACAATGATGTGAGCCAAACTCAACACACTTCATGTATGGTGTAAATTAAATTATTTATCTCTTATATCAAATTCGACTGTATGTGATTGAATGGATAAAATGATCATCAGCACAAAAGCAAGGAAATTACATACATATACAAGCCACAACTCTATTTCCAACAATAAATCTATAAAGGGAGGAAGGTCTTCTCAAAGAGAAAATCGTGATGGAAAAAGCCTGAGGAGAATTTCAAACTCGAGATGTTAGAAGGTGCAAAATCAACAGTAAATTAAATAATTATACCTTGGTAGAAGGAATAGGTCGACCTGGATTATTAGCTAAAATTCCAGAAACAATGGATTCAATTCTTTTTTTACCACTTCCACTCCACACAAAGTCATAACACGGATGTTTAATAAAGAACTTGTGTTCACACGGCGGTATCGGAGGATTCGTAAGAGGCTGAGGATCATTGACTGCACGGATGGTGGAAGGATGCTTAGAGCGAAAATCCATACCTTTTTGGATTCCAAATAAAAGGCCTAAGAAGAACAGCGAAGAGAACAACTGAAGAAATGTGGCTCTTTTGCTTCTCATTGATAGCAAAAAATTCTTCTTCAGTAAAGCAATTGTTTGTTGCCAAAACAGAGAAAATCCTCTTTGCTGCAACTCCATAGCCATAAATCACTCTGTTTTTCAAGTTTTTTTCAAGGAATTTGACAATTAAGAGCTTTTTTAGGGTTACAAAAATGGAGCAAGTTGATGAAAAAGCTAATAAGGAAGGCAAATGGCGATTGTTTTGTTCATATTGTTTTACGGGGAAGCCAAAGTCCTTTCTTGCATAACCGTTTAAATACTTCCGCCATTTTCACATTGGGAAAGACTATTATGCCCTTTTAGACATAATAGTTTGTCCTTCTCCAATACTAGTAAAATACATTTCTATCCATTTTTTGTTTCTTTAATATTTGATTTTAGCACATCATTAATAAGCAATTAATATAATAATAAATTTTCTATATATGTCACCCTTTAATTCATTTTTATTTCTTCATATTTGATTTGGCGTATCATTAATATAATAATATATTTTTTATATGTGTTACCTTTAAATATAATAAGTTTAATATTTTGAAAAATTGATTATTATAGTTAATAATAATGGTAAATTATGAATTAAGTAATAAATTATCTATTTATTTTTTAAATTAAATAAGTAAAAGTGAATATATATTTTAGTGTAATGAACAAGTAAAATAGACGGATAGAGTAATTTTTAAATTTTGCTTCGCCCTTAATAAAATAGTTTATACCATCACAAATATCCAAATTTTATTTTACACGACAAATCTCAAGAAAAAAAATTATGTATATCAATTCAAATGGTATAACATAATTGAAATGGAGAAAGTACTTCATTTTTTAAAATTTTTTGATTTGATGATTGATATCTACAGTGAAATTTGATTAATTAGGAGCCGCACCGCCTACACTGTATTAAAGAACCAAAAAAAAAATGTATTTTCAAGAATGAAGATACTTGAAAGAATATTGAATGACTATTTAGCATAAACTTCCTACCATCTTCATTCTTGAAATTATTATTTTTTGATAAAGTATATTCAGTTGCGGAGAAACTTTTTTCACGAAGATATGTGTCAAATACAAAAAAGTAAATTCACAAAAGAAGTCAAGAAAAAATAATATATTAGTACAATTTTTTAAATTTGATAGATAATATAACTTTTAACGAGAGGATGAAATTTAGTTAAAACAAGCTATTTATTGGGACAAAAAGCAAATTGTAATTGATGGTGAACATTTGTTAGGGAAAAATCTTTTTGGTCAAAAAAAGATTTTTTCTATGTAATTTTACTTTTATAAATATTTTTATTCTTTTAGCTTTAATATCTTTTATCAAAAAAATAAAAATAAGATCAATTTATTTTAAATAAAAAAATATTATAATTTTTTAAATTTTCTGACCAAACTCTAGCTAAAATTTCTGACCATTTAACACTTCTCCATTTGTTAGTTTCCACGAAATAATGTTTTACTTGTGACACTGACGTTGTGACCCAATGTGTCAAAAATTAAATTTCCATTAGGGATTGACTCTTCCACCTAAACTTAATTTGGACGGGAACTTTGGTTTTTTCTTCAAGTTAGAATTTATAAGAATTTTAAGAAACATTAATTGCATCATTGAATTATACATACATTTAGTACAACAAAAAGAGAAAATGTACTTAAATGTCACTATCAATTGTTATAATTATAGAGATCTTATTATAAAACAAATAAAAATAAATAAAGCACGTATAATGTAATCCTTATCCATATTTGAAAAAAAAAAAAGAAGAAAGAATTGCTCTCTTTTATGGGAAACTTGCAAGAAGAAGAATTGCTCTTTAAATGGGAATTTGAAATGTCAATATCAGCAAATTGTTCTTCCTTAATTAATTACCTCTCCTTTTCCAACAATAAAACTCATAGATTGGAATTTGATCAAAGAATCGAGTTTAAATTAAAATGTTAGGTGATCATTTTTTATGTATCAAAATTACCATAAGACATGTTGGTAGATTACGATAATGATAAATAATAATATATTTTTCATGATAAAAAATTAGAAAATAAAATCAACATTGATATCGATTAATTAAACACCTAAATTATACAACTCAAAGTTGGTAATTGCCGCTATCATCACTGATGAATACTGACAAATTTTTTTGTAAGAAAGCTTACATTTTCATTTTTAATAGGTAGAGAATATAACAGAAATAACTACAAAATTAAGATGTCCTATATATTTATGACCTTCTCTAAGACAAAAATTACGATAGAGGCATTTTAGACCTTCAAACAAATTCTAAATTTAAAAACCTAAACTTTTAAACTATACTTGGACATATACTTTTTTAGGAAAAAAGGTTAAAGTTTAATAAATGAAAATTTAAAAAAAAATAAATTTCTTGGTCAAACAGACTTTTAAAGACAAATCTTAAAAATTTGATCCAAAACTGATGATGCCAGCTGACAACAAAAGCATAAGACAAGAAATCATGGTCAGGGGGCATTTTAGACTTTCAAACAAGGGTATTTTTGGTATTAAGAAAATCTGTAAAAGAACCTTACAAATGGCTTCAGTCATCGGTAAAGACGAAACTCAAAAATTACTTATTAGTTACATCTATGAACAGTTGTTTCTTCTTGTTTTTAAGTACCGATAATTTTTTCTCCTTCTCATCTTCCTGAAAAAAACGTAAAAGTTGTTTCATCAATGGCTCATTTTTGGAACCAAACTAATGCTCTGTTCCGCAAGAATCTCGTGTATCACGTTAGTTCTAAAATTCTGTATCTGTTTTCAATTTTGTTTTAATTTTTGTTTTGATATCATCGGTTTGATTTTGAATTTTTGAGTTTTGCAGAGACGGCATGCGAGGTCACACTTGAAGGTGATTTTGTTTCCAGCAATTCTGTTTATACTTCTAGGGGCTTTTCAAAGCTACTCCAACAAGGCAGATAGAGATAAAAAAGACCCCCGCGCTGGAGCTGAATTTCCTCCTTTATTGCAAATTCCTTCTCCTCCATTTCGTGCGGTGATGACTGATTCAATGCCGTTTTCTGGACTGCCTGATGCATCTTGCAGAGGAACTGGTTCATGCCCAGTAACTGTACTTATCACAGGGAACAACAGAACCATTGGAGAAAGTATAAGTTTTTTTGCTACTTTTAGTACATTTAGCTAGTGTTTAATGGTAGATTTTGTAAATTTATTTTCATTTATATGAGTTTGGCCATTAAATTTGATTGAGTTTTGAACATTCATCTCCAAATATTTGATCAGACCTGTTTTTGGTTTTTTTTGGGACGTTGATTAGCAAAACTTCAATTTCAAGTTTGAACTTTAAAATTTATGGCCAAACGGGAGTTAAAGGAAGATATTTAGGGTTACTAGTTAGTAGGTGCCCTGTGGAATTAGTGCAAGTCTAGGCGTGCCCAAGCTGGCCAGGACATTATGATTGTTTAAAAAGTATAGGAAGATAGGACTGAGACTTCTCTTTTTCTGAATTTAATTTGTGAATTTTGGTAGGTGTGGCTGGGAAGATGTTCGTAGATTCTCCGGAACCAACTTCAAGAAGTGATTACCAGACTATTGCTGATGGCATTTTCGTGAGTTCTCTTTCCTTTTGATTCTGATTATTGCCTCATTTTCTTTCTTGCTTTTTTTGTTTCTTATCGTTGTATCTTGGTCTTGGTTTTGTAGCAATTTGAATTTTTATTCTACTTATTATGTTTTCTTATTACCCCTGTGCATTACGTGATTATGGAAATATTCCAGGGGACAGACGCCGGCGGTGTGACGGTGGATAGCAACTTACTCTATCATGTTCGACCTCAATGTTCTGTTTCGCCCTTCAGAAACTCCACATCAGAAACTGGTAATGTCCTCTAATACTATCCATTGGTGCTAATGTCTCTAGAGCACGATGTCTACCAATTTTACTGTTTTATTTTCATATTTTGCAATGCCATCAAAATTTGTGCATTTAAAAACAATTTAAATATGAAGCCAGTCAAGTCCTATCCTTTCTCATGCTTACTCCGCAAAACTTTTATTTGAGTTTTATATGCTCATTCTCTGTCTGCCAGGCCTTCTATTTGCTATTGTGTAGTGTATTTTTTCTCTTTGTGAGATTTTTTAGACACCAGAAGTATATAAAATGCACTGATTTCACTTCTATGCCAACTTTAGACATCATATGCGTGGAAGGTTTAAATTTGTGGCGCAACAGCTCTGCTGAGATTAACGATGAGCTATTCAAAGGATACAGAGAAGGAAATACACAGGGGATACTAAACGAAATTTTGGCAGGTTATTCTCTTAAGATGTCTGGACTTTATAGATTCATATCTTTATATTCCTCCTATTGATACTTTTCTCGTCTCCCACAGCTTATGATTTCTTGGATACAAGTGGAGAGAATTTCAATGTCAACATTCAATTCAATTCTACTTATAGGTCCAATTTTTACAATGATGTACCTGAATTGTTGAGAATACCGCGTTCTGAGAACATGGTATATCCTTATATCCATTTTTATGCAGCTAGTAGAAGGTTTCTAATAAAGAAAAAGGTTCTACATAGATTAGACGTTCTTAATTTCTTTTCAATCCATTGTTAGATTGTACTTAGCAGGTGTAGCTTGCTGCTTACAAATGAACCTTTATCTTCATCTTCAGCAACAAAATTATGGTTCTCTTTACTACAGGCTTTAGTAAAAAGTCTTCCACTCACTATGGTGAGAGAGCATATATTTGAAGGGAAGTAGTAATATGAATTTGAATCACAAGGCAAATTAGGGATCAGGAGGAATTATGTGTACCCAAAGTTTGAAATTTATAAGTAATAATTGTTAGAATGACTCTGTAGCGAATAAATTAAAGATGAAGCACACATCTTGGTTTCTAAGTAAGCAAGTGCTGGCAAATACAAACTTGATCTAAGTACTAATGATTGGTGCCAGAATTTAAAGGCCTTCTGCTTGATGTAATGTATTGCACCTTTTATTGTTTAAAAATCTCGTAATATAAAATAAGTTAATCTTTGAATACTGTTCATAGCATATAGGAAATATGATATTTTATGCTTTTCTATGTAGGTAACAAATGCTTATCTCCAATTTTTACGTGGTTCCTCTACAAAGATGGTTCTAGATTTTGTAGCTGAGATGCCAGTTCCTGGCGGCTACGATAGGCCAGGCGACCTATCTACCTTTCTCAACATTGTCTTCTATACATGGGTCATTCTACAAGTATTTCCGGTAAATATTTGTTTAGTTTGTGAAAAGTTGCATGGTTGTGGCAAAGACGCTTTTCTAGAGGATTTTTTTTTGTATTTATCATTTATTAGAAGTTTCTGGTGTCTTTACTTTCTTTCCAGTTGAAGTCATTTTAGTGGTCCATAGATTTAGGTTATGCTATTATTCTTTTCATTTGTGGCATTAGAGTTCTAATCCAGGATTTCAGATCCACTCTTTGTATTTAAGAAAAGAATATTAGTTACTTCCTTTCTAAGAGTTAAAGACTTACGTGACTACAGAGCTGCTAAAATCTTTTTTTCGGTTTCGATATATGACAAAAATGATTTTGATGTAGGTTATATTATCATCTCTGGTTTATGAGAAGCAAAGGAAGTTAAGGATCATGATGAAGATGCATGGCCTTGGGGATCTTCCTTATTGGATGATTACTTATGGATATTTTCTTGTCATTTCTTTAATCTACATGTCCTGTTACTTTGGATTTGGTGTATTGACAGGTACTGCAGTCTACAGTTCAGCTGCTTCTTTTACGTTTACACGAGCTGGTTCAATATTTTTTCTTGTTTTACAGGGTTAACAATTTTCAAGCTGAATTCATACAGTGTCCAGTGCATCTTTTACTTTGTCTTCACAAACTTGCAAATATCTATGGCCTTTCTATTAGCTGCAGTATTTTCAAATCTGAAGACTGCCGCAGGTTGGTGTCTGTAGAACTCTGTAAAAGTCCTTCACACTTCACAGAACATGAGTAATCAATTCAAAAGGAAACTGATTTTCATGAATAATAACTGTAACATTTGGATATTGCAGTTGTTGCCTATACAATTGTCTTTGGGACGGGTATCCTGGGTTTTCTCCTGTTCCAGTCCCTAGTTGATGATGCATCATTTCCTCGTAAGTAGGTTATCTCAATTACTTTATCTGACACTTTTACTATTTGAAAAGGTAATAGAACAGCATGACAAGTGCTCAGAATACTGTACAGGTGAGCAATAGCATAGTTTTTCTAACCAAAAGTGTGGCCCTCTAGCCTTTACAATCCTTGAAAGGGATTTTATGAATTCTAACAGTGTTTCTACCTCGATTACACCAAGAATGAAATAATACAAGACAATCAATTTGATTCTTCGTACTGATTTGTACTTCTCTTCGAAGCATCTAAAATTCATTTCTCTCTGAACGAGCCACCAGATATTCCACTTTCTTGAACTGTTATCTTTTATATAACATGCTAAAGACTGCTTAATACCTCTTGGATTTAGTTCAAAGCTGGGCCAGATAAAATTAGCATTGGAAACTTAAGTTTAATCCTCCAACTTAAACTAGGGAGATAAAAAATTATTTTCCGTATCTTAATCACTGTTTCGGTCCATATGAACAATGTATTAGCTATTTAGAGATGGCAACTCAAGATGTAGGCTTTGAGATTATTTTTCCTTTTCTCCCGAGTAGCTTTAGTAGATCGAAATAGAAAAATTTTGAGATCAGCTCAAGGTGAAGGAAACAGCGCATGTCCACGCGTTTGCTTCTCTTTGAGATCATGTGGCTCTTTGTACTATGACCAATGAAGCACGGCTATCCTTTCATATTTTTCAGGCTATCGTTAATAGATTATGTTTATAGGGGTAAAATGCCCAGAAATTCAGAAAATATGTACTTAATGTTCCCTATTCACTTCCAAAGACACTTCTTACAAATACCTTCGAAAAGAATGGCGTAATTCTGATCCGTCATAGCCTGTCACTATCATTTATTTGGACAACCAATGTGGTTTAATTCTGCAACTGGTTTGGTGATTTGGACAATTCTGGCTGTTTTTCTGTTCCAACTTGTGTTTCAGTAGAATTAGATATTCCTGGTGGATCACTTCAAGCAATTTTCTTTTCAGGCTAATTGTTTTTTCATTGATTAATTATATTTGGTATATTGATCACATGAGTTGAGCTTAAATGAGGAAACCTGGTTGAGGATTTGTGTAGCCGACCCTTTTTTAAGATTGAGGCGTAATTGTTTTTGTAGTCACTCTATTTGGATTCTACATGTATCTCTCGTGCTCACCAAATTTAACATGTTTTTTTTGGGAATAGGTGGTTGGGTAATTTTCATGGAATTATACCCTGGCTTCTCTCTGTATCGTGGGTTATATGAGTTGTCCCAGTATGCACGAGGAGGATATTTGGTAGGGACTTCTGGGATGTTCTGGGAGTATCTTAGTAACAGCAATAATGGCATGAGAGAGGTTCTGATTATCATGTCAATTGAATGGGTGGTATTTCTGATTGTTGCTTATTACTTGGATCAAGTTATATCATCTGGAAGTGGAAACCGTCGGAGTCTTTTGTTCTTCTTGCCAAATTCTCAAAAGAAGCATTTAACGTCACTGGAGAAATCTTCTTTTCAGAGCGCAGAATCGAGTGTTCAAATTGAAAACAATGATGTTTCCGAAGAGGTAATTAATCTTGCTAATTTTAGATTTTGTTGAACTTGCTTTGAAGAGGTTCATGAACTGATGGACCATAAATGCAAGCAGAATATTTTGAACTTGTTTTGGGGTGGAAGGGGTGGAATGGTCAAGAGATGGGGCTTGGGAACGTTGGATGGGTGGGAGGAGACAATGAACTTGGAAGTTACTTATGAAATTTGTTTTCCCCACTTTCATAAGGGAAATCATTTTCTCATTTTTAAGGAGCTTGTTTTCCTTGAGAAAATATTCTCCAAAAAAAAAAAAATGGAAAAAAATTCTCCAAAGATTTTCCTCCATACCTAACATACCTGTAGTCTCTTTTTTATGGTTTTGATTGATCCTCACTTCGAGAGCAAACTTTATGGGGTTGAGTAAGACCTACGGTTTATTTTCATAGCATTGTTCAATCCAAATTTCCAGTCCTTGGGCGTATGGAGCGTGGGAGAGTGGGGAAGAGGGTTTGGACAATCCTAGCCTTATGAGTTAGCTTTTGGAGTTGAGTTAGACCCAAAATCTAGCTTCTTCCACGGTATCATAGCCAAACCTGTCCCAATTCTTTGCTTATATTATTGCACTCCATATTATATTATCCACGCTCCAAAATGTCTAGGCCTACGTATGCATGGGTGTTAAAGTGTCTCATATTGGTTATGGGAATCAGCTGTTGCTTCCATACATGGTCATGTATAATCCTCATTTCGTGAGCTACCTTTAGGGGTTTAGTTAGACTCAGTGTCAAATTTTTTTCAGAACTCTCATTAAGTATATTCTAGTGTCTATTTTGGTTATTTGGATGTTCCATGTTCTAGTTTCAGTCACTTGAATCGTCCTGCAGTATGCCTATAGTTGAGTCATCTCATTGTGGTCTTTTGGCTTTCTTTTACAGAGAGAGAAGGTTGAACAGTTGCTAGAAAAGCCACATTCTAATTATTCTGTCATTTGCTACAATCTCAAAAAGATGTATCCAGGAAAGGACGGGAACCCCGATAAACTTGCAGTTAAAGGAGTAACTCTCGCCTTACCGCGCGGGGAATGCTTTGGCATGCTTGGTCCAAATGGTGCAGGAAAAACTACTTTTATTAGCATGGTTAGTGAAAGTTGTCAAAAGTAATTGGGAATGAGTTTTAGTTACCACATAGACCATGTTTTCATGGGGTAAATGAAGATCTGCTTGCACTTTTCCCTAGCATTTTCAAAGTGTTGGAACTTATTAAGCTATGGTACTAAATGACAGATGACTGGGCTCCTGAAGCCAAGCTCTGGGAGTGCGTATGTTGAGGGTCTAAATTTACGGACTCAAATGAATGAAATATATGGTAGCATGGGTGTCTGTCCACAACATGAGTAAGTTTACTGTTTCCATCATGCCCATGAACACGTGCGGCATCATTTTTGTTCTTGTTTTTCATTTCAAAATGTTGACTTGTTAAACTCTCTTTGTTTCTCAATCCTTGTTAGCTTGCTCTGGGATACCCTAACAGGGAGGGAACACTTACTCTTTTATGGAAGACTGAAAAATCTCAAGGGTGCTGCTTTAAGCGAAGTACGTAAATATAACCATCAAACTCATTTCAACATCTACTTGAATGAAGCCAAAATTGAAGAATGGTTATGACGGTTTTCTTATATATTTATTTGCTTAGAGATGTTATATTTTGAAAGAAGATTAACCCAGTCTCTTGCTGTTGCATAGTGAGTAAAATGTTCATAACTAGTCAATGCTGCTGTGATAGAATTTGTACATCTGATCATTAGCAGAATCCAAAAAATTGGAAATGAGTCACCTTTGTATCCTTGCAATGTCGCATTCCGTGAAGATAATTAGTCATTGTGGTCTTTAATTTCCTTTCGGGATTCTGTTAACTACAAGTATCTTTTACAAGCTCTGGAGCAAATCGCTAAGATTAACATACACTTCTACTTTTATTCTGAGAAAGCCCTTTATCATGACGGAGAATTGTTTAATGCATCTATTTTCTCTCTTTGATCCTATCCTATTGCAACAGGCAGTGGAGAACTCTCTAAAAAGTTTCAATCTTTTCCAAGGAGGAGTTGCTGACAAATTAGCAAAAAAATATAGTGGAGGTATGAGGAGAAGACTCAGTGTAGCCATTTCATTGATTGGGGACCCGAAAGTATGTACTCCTCTTATATTATGGCTTGAAATTGTGCTAAAGTTCTGGGTTCCAATGAACTAATACTAACAGAACTCAAAATTTTTAAGGTTGTCTATATGGATGAGCCAAGCACTGGACTTGATCCTGCTTCACGGAAAATGTTGTGGGATGTCGTGAAGCATGCAAAGAAAGATAGAGCAATCATTCTCACTAGTAATCTGCTCTACACTTAGTTTTTATATACAAGCATTTCTGTTTTGGGTTGTTATTTTGTAGTTATCTTGAAGTTTATCCTGCAATTACCATGCAATCTCAAACATAGGCTCTATGTTTGCTTCTTCTCTCATTCGGGATAACATCAGTAATGTTGTTCTTTCTCTTCCTCTCAGCACACTCGATGGATGAGGCAGAATATCTCTGTGATAGGATAGGTATCTTTGTGGACGGAGACTTCCAGTGCTTGGGAACCTCAGATGAGGTAACTTCTATGACCTTACCGACTAGTTTACAACTAAAATTTCGGAAATTGACTATCACATTGAAGCCTGCATCTGCTACTGTGAATTGCTGAGAAAGTTAATATTATAGATTTGATTTCCTATTCAATTAGCTAGCATAACATCTCGAAGGAGTGACCGCGCTTAAGGTTGGGAGAGTGGCAATGGGAGCTTGGATTTTTAAATTTCTTGTTTATTGGTGAACCATGAAACCATTATCTAAACCAGTATATGGTTACTAAATCAATCTCATTAAAGATTCTTATCTTCTGTGATCAAATTCTGTTGATTCTCGTCCTAGTGTGATACCACTTCTTTGGTCCGTGTGATTATCCTACGCATACCTCGTACTGCAATCATGGTATCTAATCTTGCTAATCCTAAACTGTATAATTAGCAGAAACTCGGTATATGGAAAGTTTTATTTACTGGTAAAGCTATAGTGTGTATGCTGGAACATATTTCTGATCATATGTTAACTGTAAATGACAGTTAAAAGCTAGGTATGGGGGATGCTACATGTTCACCATGACAACATCACCAGAAAATGGGAGTAAAGTGGAAGACTTGGTGAAACGCCTATCTCCAAATGCGAAGAAAACGTACCATTTATATGGCACTCAGAAATTTGAGCTTCCAAAAGATGAGGTGAAACTTTCAGATGTGTTCCTTACGGTTAGACAAGCAAAGGAGAGATTTCCAGTTCAGTCTTGGGGTTTGGCTGACACAACGCTGGAGGACGTCTTCATCAAGGTTGCAACTGAGCACAGTGAATCACTTCACTAACAATCTTTTAGTGTATGCTGTTATACAGACTACAGTAGATGGGTTTCATCTGGTTGTTGAATCCTTCATTCTCTTGCTTGTAAGATATCATTTTATAGACAAGAAGGATTGTTGATTTATCTCACTCACTGTTCAATTATATGTCTTCTTTGGTATATCACTCTCCCCAAGGTTTGCTTTGTTAGCTTCTGCATGACATCTGGTAATTTTGATTCTAACACTTTCTAATCCTTTCTCTGGACTTAGAATTGGTTACAAGCTAACATATATAGATGAGTTTAGCAAAGCCAATTAGACTTTTACCAAAAAAGCATATTCATACACTTTAGTCCTCGCCATCACTGAGCCACAGAAAGCAATTCAGACTCGTAACTGGTTCTCAAGGTGCTAAATATGGGAATGCAACTTACTATTAAAAAGTGAATATCATAGGGATAGGGCATAAACTGATTCCTAGGACAATAATGAAGTAATAAAGGAGAAATACTTGTGACATAAGACAATCGTAGCATTTACATGTTAATTACACATTGTACTCTATATACACAAAAAATGTTATCAATATGCAAAAACTTTTGAACCCGATCAAAAGGACTAAAAAGCTCCTATTGAAAGTGTTTTATCAAATTAACTAATACCTAGAATTTCACCTTTTGAAGCGTCAGTGGCTTATGGTAAACTCAGACTGATGGTATAAGACTACTATTCACCTTACGATCTCTTACTGTATCTGAGTTTACATACCTCAGTCCCTATATTTCCTAGTAATATTGTCATGACAAGTGCATTTTGAGTTTTGAAGGGTCAATTACTATTCCTTGGTTTGTAGGTGAGTTGTTTGTTGGAGGATCTCTTAGTTGAACATGAGGTGGTATTGGCATTTCTTCTGAGATGCCATATATGCAAGGACTACCTGTTTCATCTGGCTCCCAATATACTTCAACCATAACACCTCCGGGATTCTGTGGAGATTTTGTTCCTGGAATTCCAATGAATTGTGCTCCCACAGGTACCTATTGACATATTTATGTATTAATAGACTGAAGTTAATCTTGTACTAGACTAGTAATTACTCATTATATAAACAAAGATTGACTGACTTCAACAGAGTCCCCTGAGTTCAATGTTAGAGTTTTAAATCTTCCTTCAGCTATTGCAGTTTCCACATCTGCCTGTTTAGCTATGTTCATGAAAACTTCTTCAAGAGTTGTAAGACCTAGCTGGATGTCTTTTACACCGAACTCACTTTGTCTAGCTTGAAGCTCAGCAAAGAATTCCTGATAGATGTAAAAGCCAATATTGGAATGTGAGAAGCTAAACATCGTGAAGTGTATATAAGTTAAATCCTTGAGTTATTGTGGATATTACCGTCAACATCTTTTCCCTTTCATGAGGAATGACATAGGTAAGGAAACACTTATTTTCATCTTTAGGCACCACATCCAAGTGCTGTCAACAGAATTATATGTTAGCTTTAAACAGTACTTAATAAAAAGAGCGAAGATTGAAAAGAAAACAAAAGGAAAGAGGAAGTAGCTTTTGACATACACTTTTGAAGAAGTGTTTCACAGCATCAGGAGATGTTGATTCACTAACTAAGCCCACATTAGCAATGAAACCAGTACCAAATTTTGCTTTCAACCTTATGGAAGTTCCTATGCAACGAAGCCTTCCCTTTGCCATGATACCAATACGATCACTTAAGACATCAGCTTCTTCCATTGAATGGGTTGTCAAGATAATGGCACGTCCTTTTTTGGCTTTCTCGATAATGTCCCAAACGTGCCTTCGAGTAATTGGATCCATACCAGTAGTCTATGAAGATATCAGGGAAAGAAACTGTTAAAACAGAAGCATAAAAGCTGATAAAACATCATATGGAAAGAATTATTAACTACCAGTACCTACCGGTTCATCCAAAATAACCAACTTTGGATCTCCAATAAGGGCTATCGCAACACTAAGACGTCGTTTCATTCCTCCACTGTAACTACAAGATCTCATCTTGGCTGACACCTTTGTGATTTTTGACTGGGATAATAGTTGAGCTACCACCTGTTTTCAATTAGAGTTCAGTTTCATAAGATTTAAGCAGCCAATTCATAGAATCTTTATAAAGATATAGAAGGATCGATATAGTTTAGGCTTATTGGCAATACCGTGTCTATTGAAGCAGGGGGTAGACCTTTAATGTTGGCAAAAATCTGAAGGTTCTCTTGTCCAGATAATGCATCCCAAAGAATATCAAACTATAAAATGAAAAAAATGAATCAATTTCTACAATATAAAAGGCAGTATGCTATCAGCTGGTTCCATTGAAGGCTTGAAAACAGAAAATAACAAGAAGAAGAAATGAAAAGAATAGATATGTTACCTGGGGGCAAACTCCCATCATCCTTCGAATGTTTGTCATTCCCATAGAGCTTCGTATGGACTGATTATATACCAATGCTGTTGAAAAATGCTTCATGTTACACATATGCAACTTTAATGAACGTAAAATATGATAAAAAGTTGGGATCAAATCTATTACCATCTCCTGCTGTAACAGGATTAATCCCAGTCAAACAACTTATAGTAGTAGTTTTTCCAGCTCCATTGGGCCCAAGCATACAAAGTAGCTGATCCTTTTCGACGTTCAACCATAAGCCCTGCGGTCATGTTTAAGAGGCCATTATTCTCAGCTGGCTAGTGCTGAAATAATAGTCGTTAGAAGAAAAGGACTCTAAACAGCAAGATGCAGATGCAAATTGGTTGGAAGTTTGGATGGCTAAACAAAGAGTAAACAAGTTCCTGTTTTAGCACTTGTTTGCGAAAATTTAGAGGTGGAGCCAGAATTTTAAGTTTAGGAGTTTCTGCAACAACCTCAAGTAAATATTACAAACAATAATTGGGTTCACATTAATATTTTGTAGATTTCTTAAATAAAAATTATCGAGTTCATGATGTATTAGAATTGCATCATCAACATAGCTACTACTACTACTACTATTATCTTCATATGGACCATAGATAAAGTACCTTGACACTATGGAAAGGAGGAGTCGTTTTTCTACAGCAGCAGCAGCAGCCACCTGTTTTCTTTCCAGGATATGTCTTAATAAGACCGCGTATTTGAACTGCATTGTTGGAATTGTCACCTTCCATAGCTTGCTTTTTAACAGTGTTTTCTTCTGTAAGAACGTCTTCGTCATCTGGTGTAATAGGATCCAGCCGTGGCAATGAGCCTGAACAGAAGCTACAGTTTCCTCCCTCTAACATTAAAAGGAACAGAATAATTAGATTTTTACAGCTTACAGAACGATTAGATAGTACAGTAAAGTGGGTGTGTACGTAGTGTTTACCTTTCACACTACTTCCACCATTTCCAGTCCAGTAGCCAGGATATAGGAAGTAGAATTTTGATTTTCTCACACCAGATATATTAGGAATTATGTTGTCGAAGTATATAGCCAGAACGAGCCAGAAAAAAAATGTTTTCACAAGTAGTATATACACATCATGCTGTTAACATAAGGGGAAATATATTAGTTGCAAGAAGAAAACAGATGAGGCAAAGACCATAGGTGGCGATAGACGTACCATGGTAGTTACACAGTCTGGTTCTTTAGGTAAACACTTTGCCCTAGTACTCCAGCTAATACCTGGATCTTTAGGACTTTCAGTTGCTTTAGTAAGTAACTGAAGACCTATAGTAAGAAGATTTGGTGGGAACAATGACCAATAAATCCTATGTTTATTGGAATATGCTGCGGAGTAGGGATAATTAGACAGCTGTGAACCAATCTAAAAAATGGAACATGACGAATATGTTAGTCCACAGATGATCAGTACTAAACAATAAAACTACGTTTCAAGTTAAGGACGGACTTACCATAGTAATGAAACCAACAATAAAGATGACAAAAGCAACATTTGTCGCTGAAGCTGCTTTGGTAAGGAAAGTAGACAGCCAATATCCAAAGGTAACCTTGCAAAAGGAACATAAACATTTATCAAACAAGTTTAGCATTACCAAAACTCTGTATTTGGTAAAACTTTAAAGGTTTAGAGGGATGATTAGGCGTACCATAGTAAGTTGGAAGAGGAAAAACAGAAGGAACACAACCAATACGTTATTGCGCAAGAAAAAATCAAATTGAAACATCATTCCAAAGATCACAGTAAGCGTAGAAGAGATAAATATGAGGAGTCCTTCCCAAGTGATCCATGATAACCAATAGGCTGTATCAAAAAGGCCCATCATAGTCATTGCCTGCAAGGGCGCCAAATATGGCATTTAGAAAATGAAAGTTATGTTCATGATTTTCTACTTATTTCCGCAACATTAATAAAACTATTTACCTTACAAAAAAAATAAAAATTCAAGAGTTCAATCTTAAAGGTTGAACCTATCAAGTTTACATTCTGGATTCTTATCAAAATGGGGATTACCTGTCGAAGCTTGAGTTCCTTTTCAGTGATCAAAGCACTGACTTGGAAGACAAAACCAAATATAGCAACTGCCATGAAAAATACCATTGCTGATAATGTCACTTCATTATATACGTCACCAGGAGGATGTGGAAATTCCTTAAAATTGACATCCCAGGGGAATTTTGGATCTGAAAATGTATATAAAAAGTTAGTAAATAAAACACAGCACAAACAAAGGTGTGATGTGCTTAAGAAAAAGTATATGTACCTCCAATCAGATTCCTCGCGATTTCACGTTCTGCTGCTATTTGAAGTGGGATTTGGAACTTAAAAGTTGGATCCTCAGTTACTCCTCGTTTCACTACATCCGTGGAGTTTGTCTGAATACCATAACTAATTTTATTCCCCTTCACTATTGTAAAGTGCACAGCTGCAGGACAACGCACAGGATTATCGAAAAGCCATTTATCCACATCCTGTGCTGTGTTAAATGCTAGAACCTGGCACAACAAATTTTAACTGTCAATTCATCAAATCAAAAATACGATATGTGAATTTTAACATATGCGTAATTGATCCGGCATATATACCTTGTTGGCAGGAATAGGCCTACCAGGATTATTTGCCATAATTCCCTTAACTACATCCCCAATAGTTTTACTATGTTTTCCACTCCAAATGAAATCATAGCATGGAGTCTTAATATAAAACTTGTCCTCACAAGGTGGGATAGATGGCGCCATAAGAGGCTGAGGATCGCGCAATTCTTTAGCAAAGGTGTTATCTGCATTGCGCGATTCATCAGATAATTTGATGCAGAATAGAAGGAAAATGAAGAAGAAAGATGAGAAGAGCTGTAGGAATGTTGCGGGCTTGTTACGCAACGCAAGCAATACATTTTTCTTAAATAATGCTTTGTATTGCTGCATTAGCAGAGGGATTCCCCCCTGCAATTCCATTGCCCTTCTCTCTTCTTCTTCTTTTATCTTCAGTTCAAATTCTTTTACTTTTTTTTTTTTATAAAAAACTTATTTCTTAAACTTGCAATTTCTCATTAATTAAATATAAATAAAACTACTGATCTCAACTAGTGACAAACCGATTTATGTGCAAACAAATAAGCTAATAATTTAGTGGTTAATTAACTTGTTAGTCAATTTTAAGACATTAATTTACCACCAGGTATAAAGGCGAAAGAAAGGGCAGTTCACTGTTACCCTGAAACAACTCTTATTTAAGAGATATTTACTTTTCATTAACGAACTCATTTGAAGTAACTTTCTAAAATATAAAAAAATAAAAGAGAGAGGATTGTTTTTTCTACTTTAGTTACTGGGGCTGAAACAGAGGTCCTTCAATGGCAGACTCCGTGACAGCTCCAGCTACTTACGGGACTCAAGCCGATGCTTTGCTTAGGAAGAATTTGACGTTTCAGGTAGGCCTTTATTTCGAATCTAGAATTTCTAAAATATATGAATGTGAGTTTAACAATGAATTAAGTAGGAATATGTCAAAAATATTTTGGATGGATACATATAGGCATAATGCATATATTGGACTCTAAACTTGGCTTCAAAAAATTCTCATAGTGCACAAATACACACTTTAACTATCCTATTTTTTAATAAATAAACACGCGATTTCTACCTGGCAAAATACGTGAAATGCTCGCGTTATGCGCGAGTGAACGGTAATTTTCGAGGCCCACAACGGTAAAAAAATATTGAAATGACAATTCTACCCTTAATGAATCTCTTTTATAATTTTTTCAGTTTCAAAGTGACGTGTAAAATATTTTTTAAAAAAAATACATATAAAATGTTAATTAATTGGCTGCCACTGATTGGCTCACTTATACACGTGGGAGCGTTTGCATTTCACGCACTTTGGCTTCAAAAATCGCATGTTTATTTATTGAAAGATAGAATAGTTAAAATGTTTATTTGTGCATTATGAAAGTTTGAGGTCAAAGTTAAAATTTGAATCCAAATTTAGGGTCCAATATATGTATTATGTATATAGTATATATAAGAAATTTTGTCTCCGCCATCAATCCATTTTTATTTTTTTGTTGGGGCTTTGTATGTGAACGTGAAATGTTTCTTGTTTTTGCATGATAAAACTACATAAATCTGCAAAAAAAAAATCAATTCGCCCCACCTAACATGACATAAGTTGTTTTTTAAACTTGTCTCGCCTAAATTTGCACTGCCCCGCACTAATTTTTTTTCCCTTCCTATTTCGGATGTGCGATATTAAATCGTCAAACTTTAAAAGATATATTTCCGGAGTATAGTTAATTTAATATTAACTTTTTAAAGTGGTAGACTTGATAGTTTAAACCATATATATATATCCAATGTCACTAATGTAATCTTAGAGGGAGTTTTCTGACTTTGTGGCTAAACCGACAACCTGCCCTGACCCCGCAGTTCAACCTTCGCCGGAACCATCCCGGTGACTGGTGAGTGTGACTCGAAATTTAAGAATTGGATCCTAAGGAATCAATAGAAAAGGAAAAATACGTTACATGTTTTTTGTTTGCCTTTTCTTTGTTATTTGATAGGAGAAACTCAGGATTAAAGAATCTGATGACACAGACATTTAAATCTGTATAAAATTGAATAAGTAGATAAATTTGTACGTGGCATAATACATATAGGATGTCACGTAGGATACAAAATTGTCATGTAGGGTGCATATAAGACGAATGTGTCTATTTGTTCAATTTTATACAAAGTTTAAGTGTTTACTTGTGCACATTCAAAGTTGAAAGTCATAGTTGTTAGTTGAGGCCAAATTAATGATCATGGTTATGTATTATGCATTTCTTTTATGTGTTGAATAGGCTCTGTACATGATCCAGAATACCAGATTGTGATAATTTACATGTAGTATCATTTTTTTTGCTTCTAAACTGAAGTGGTTTGTTGTCAATTTTTTTGATGCAGAAACGAAATGTCAAGACAAATGTTCGCCTCATCTTAGTCCCTATTTCACTCCTTCTTTTAATAAGGGCCATTGAATTCTCGAGTACTGTGATGACGGCCAAAGACACTAAATGTGGCTGTCAATGTGTCGACAAAAATGGTACAGGAAAATGTGTAGAAGAATGTGGTCTGCAATACTCAAATCCGATACAAGCACCAAGTTGTGAAGTTAAAGAACCATATGAATGGCATCCCGTTTTCCAGTTACCGGAACCTCAATTTAGTGCTGTAAAATCTGATGTTATTACATATCCAGACTTGCCTAATGAGTCATGCAGAGACTCTAATTCTTGTCCAGCTATTATACTTGTCACTGGATCTAATCAAACTTTTGGACAAAGTATGCTTTTTCCGAATGCAACTAAGACTAGTTTTTTTTTTTTTAAACTACAAAAAAAAAACAAGGTTTCTAATGAATTTTCGATTGATATGGAACTTCATAGGTGTGAGTGAGAACATGGTCAAAAATGACACAACCGTAGAGTCTACTTTTATCACCAACCGGATCATTGTGAGTCCCTTCCATTTTCATATTTTTTCCCCTTGGATTAACTGCTATATATCATGGACCCTGTAAACTAGCTATAATATCTTTCAGGGTACAGAGATTCCAGCTGCGCGTACGAGTTTTCAAGACCCTGCTTTCAACTCACCAAAGGCTACATTCTATATTATTCAAGCTGGGTGTCCTGCAGATTACAAGGATCAAGAGATCCATGATAGTCACGCAAACTATAGTACGATTAATGCTTGTTACTTCTAACTGGACTAATAGCTTGATCTTGTTGATGTTACATTTAGCATATTCATAGCTCTGACCTTGATTTCCTACTGCAGTGTTACAATGTCGTGAAGGTTTACCCTTGTGGCGTAATAGTCCCACTGAGATCAATGATGAGCTGTTTAAAGGTTACATAAAGGGGAATACGGAGAAAAAGACAGGCGAGATAGCAGCAGGTTGTCTATGCTATTTTAGTACTCCGTGGTTCATGTAATTAATATCAATCTCTTTTCTTAACAAAGTTGTATGATCTTCTTCTTTTTGCAGCATATGATTGGTTAAATACAAATGCAAATAGGTTTAATGTGAGTGTTTGGTATAATGGAACCTATAAGTATGACGGTCAAAGTGAACAATTGGTACGGGTGCCTCCTATGGTGAACCTGGTAAATCATTTACTCTTCTCCGATAAGTTATTCCTCTCCTTATCAACAATTGTCAAAATGTTATCAACATGATCAGATTAATCATTACTGTCGCGGAGAATCTTATAAAGTTAATCTAATTCATCCAAGGCTTAATGAAACTAAGTGCTTGTACAGGCATCAAATGCCTTCCTTCAAAATTTGCTTGGACCTTCCTTCAATATTCTGTTTGATAATATCAAAGAAATGCCCAAGCATGGAAGTTTGAGGATGTCGGAGATTTCTTCTCAGATGGGACCAATTTTATTTTCATGGGTGATTTTACAGCTTTTCCCAGTAAGTAAATAAGTTGGATTGTTTTTTCCTTCTTATAAGTTTCCCTCTGTCATTCGTATAATAATTGCATGATGGAATAAGTTTCATATATATGATTTGATATATTGGCAATTGCTATCCTGCCTTTTCGTGTTCCTCATGTTCGTGCTCTGGTTAACTATTTGCAGGTTGCTTTTGTAGCTCTGGTTTATGAAAAGCAGCAGAATCTACGAATCATGATGAAAATGCACGGACTTAAGGACGGCCCCTATTGGACTATTACTTATGCTTATTTTCTTCTCATATCATCTCTCTACATGTTTGGCTTTGTGGCGTTTGGCTCGATCTTAGGTAGTGACACAGCTTTTAAATTGATTCCTTCACTAAACTCGTATTTAGTGGCTCAATAATCTTCTCCTCCATTTGCAGGATTAAGTATCTTTGTAGAGAATTCTTTCGGCATCCAGTTTGTGTTCTACTTCATCTACATAAACTTGCAAATCGCATGTGCATTTCTGCTGGCTGGATTTTTCAAAGATGTTAAGACAGCCACAGGTGTGATATCTTAACTATTGTAAAAATTAGGAGTCTTATGTTAAAAGTATATATAAATATATCAATCATAAGAAGGATGAATTGTTTTAATTTCAGTCAATAAAATGTGATATTTAACTAATTCATGCATCCACTTTCGTTGTATCAGTCATGGGCTACTTGGTGGTGTTTGCAAGTGGTCTCTTAGGATCATTCTTTTTCTCAAACTTTCTGTCTGGTGCTTCAATATCAGGTAAGTTGATGATCTAGCTGTAATTCCTTTTGTTTTTTGCTTTATGTTTCTGCATACTGCGCTGACATTGCATCATTGTGAATGATATTGTAGAAGGGTGGATTATATTGATGGAGCTATACCCTGGATTTGCTCTTTATCGCGGATTATTTGAGTTTGGGGAATATAGTAAGAGTGGTCTTTATACGGGTGAAAGTGGTGGCATGAGATGGGCAAATTTGAGTGATCCTGGTAATGGGATGAAACAGGTTATGATTATAATGTTAGTGGAGTGGATAGTAGTTCTCCTTGTTGCTTTTTACTTGGACCAGATCAATTCATCAGGGAAAAGTCCCCTATTTTTCTTGGCGAACTCGCGGAAGAAACAGACGCTATCCACTATGAACTTGTTAGAAAAGAAGGATTCTGGAGTTTGTCTTGAAATGGAGAAAGAAGATGTTGCACAAGAGGTACACTTGATACTTTTGCCATTCATAGAAACATGTTTCACCTCTCTCTTTAACATCAACATATACGTAGTCAAAATAACGTTTTGCATCTGAATAAAACTGATAGATTTATAGCTCCTGCAAATACAAGTAGTCTTTTTGTTGTTTCAATTCAACATTTCCTCCCATTATTGAACAGAGGGAAAAGGTTGAACATATGGTAGCTGGATCGACATCAGGTTATCCCATCGTTGTTGACAACCTGAAAAAGGTTTATCCAGGGATAGATGGAAACCCCGATAAATATGCAGTTAGAGGACTGTCACTTGCTGTCCCTGAAGGAGAATGCCTTGGTCTGCTTGGCCCCAATGGCGCTGGCAAAACATCATTTATTAGTATGGTAAGTTCCGCAATATCCTGCAAGACATTAGTTTTTTGTTTACTTAGTTACATCGAGTAACAAAGTGTTGCTAACAGATGATTGGGCTGACAAAGCCAAGCTCCGGTTCTGCATTTGTTGACGGCCTGAATATAAATACAGAGATGGACAAAGTATACACCGTCATGGGTGTATGCCCTCAGCATGAGTATGAAAAAACAAAGTCAAGTTGACAATTCATAATTCCTACTCAATGATCTACAAATACTAATTAATGAAATCGTATACAGCTTGCTTTGGGATACATTAACAGGAAGGGAGCATCTACTTTTCTATGGAAGGCTTAAAAATCTTAAAGGAGAAGTTTTACATCGAGTAAGTTATGGTCCCGTTCCTAAATTTGATTCCCCCTCTTGCTTGTCAGTGGATCTTACTTACATCCGAAAGTTGTTACTACCTACAGGCAGTTGAGGACTCTCTTAAGAGTCTCAACTTGTTTAACGGAGGCGTTGCTGACAAGCAATCTGGGAGATATAGTGGTGGAATGAAGAGAAGGCTAAGTGTTGCTATTTCACTCATTGGAAATCCTAAGGTACGTTCTTCCTAATATGTCGTTTTCATTTTCTCCTCCTAAATTACGAAAAAAATGAACTATATATGCAAATTTACCAGGTTGTCTACCTGGATGAGCCGAGTACTGGACTTGATCCAGCTTCAAGAGATACCTTATGGACTGTTGTGAAGAATGCACGGAAAGGCAGAGCGATAATTCTCACTAGTAAATCTACTTTCCATCTCTATTTCCATTGTTTTTCCATTTCGACATGAATAAACACTACTGCATCGACTTACTCATCGAAATGCATAATCTTGAATGTAATTAAGGAAATGGTATGATTACTGATAATTACTTGGTGAGACTACACAGGGTATGTTGTTCTTGTTGTATGATTACTAACAAAGATACTAATTAATTTCAGCCCATTCAATGGAAGAAGCGGATTATTTATGTGATCGCTTAGGAATCTTCGTTGATGGAAGCTTGCAATGCATAGCAAATTCATCAGAGGTAATTTCAAGCTTTTAAACAAACAATGATAATTCCAATTTTGAACTCAGGGATTGTTATGAGAGTTATTTTCTGCTCTGCATTATCCACAGTTGAAGACAAGATATGGAGGGTCTTACGTGCTCGCGATAACTACATCAGCTGATAATGAGGTTGAAGTGGAGAACATGGTGCGACAGATATGCCCAAATGCCAACAAAGTGTATCATTTATCAGGTACACAGAAGTTCGAGTTGCCAAAGCATGAATCGAAAATTGCAGATGTATTTCAACTAGTTGAGAATGCAAAGAGTAGATTTCCAATTTATGCTTGGGGTATGGCTGATACAACTTTAGAGGATGTTTTTATCAAGGTTGCTTCTTGTGCTCAATCCTTTAATGAAGCATGATCATAACATTCAACCACAAATTAGAAGGGAAAAAAACGAAGGATCATATGTGCATAATTTATTTATTTTTTTGCCTTAATTAGTAAATATTTAGGTTCATGTAGATACATCAAGTACAGAGCATATGTGACTCCTATTTTGTCATGTAAATTGTGTACAATGATGCCAGTCTCTGGCGTTTTGTTCGTGGAATAGAAAGAGTTTGTTGTATCAACAAAGTATTAGTCAACCTATTTAATTGAGAGATTTAGTTTACAAAATAGCCAGCTAACGTAACTAATGTGTGTAGACTTTACCAAGTAAACAATTCAGTACAAAACTCTTTGAGCTACAAGCCTCATTTTACCCCAATCAAACAAAATCAACTATCTCCTATACATAACAAGGCAAATCAAGGGTAAAAATTCATAAATTGCAGATAACTGTTTCTCTATTTTATTCTTCATGGAGCCAAAATTCTGCAATGTCTACTAAATTTTACTACATTTTAAAACAAGTTCCTTGAGCATGGTCAGAGATGGTTAACATTGTCTCTTCCGGCGGGAGCATTTTCAGCTTATTGAGGACGTGATCTTAGATACTTCTGTTATTTACTCTCTTTTTATTACATGATTGGTAAGCTGGGACTGGTGATTATATATGACATGACGTAGTTTCAGCTTATTGAGGACGTGACCTTAGATACAAGGTTGTGAAAGACACATATTAGGATAGAAAATTAGTAGATAGTAAAGGCTAGAGCATTGTATTACTTAATCTTTCTAAACTATACACTACAAAAACTTATCCTGGGGATTAGTATGAAAATTCGCAGAAAACTTATTTTTCTGTAAATTTTTATGCTAATTCTCAAATAAATTCCCATGTAATTCACAGTTTTCATATAGTGCTAGTAGTCGTAGTATTTCTCATGAAGTTTCCTAGGCTTCAATTTCTACTAGTGTCTCTTGTACTTCTATTATTTCACTATTTTATTTTATTTTCAGAATGGTTTGTCATGTTTTTTATAATACTAGTTCTCGACACGTGCTTTGCACGTGAGTTCCACGAATATATATATATATATATATATATATATATAAGTTATATTAAAATATTTTTCTCTAACATCACTATTATGTTTATTTAAAATACATCTATTTAAACAAAAGCATATTTTGCAGAAACTATTCAAGTATTATCAAACTCATCATGTATTAATAAAAATTTTGTCAATTAAATAACACTTAAAAGTATAACAACACAAAAACAAAGAATAAAAATTTCATAACAATGCAAAATAATACATAATTACATAAAAATATGGGTTGCATACCAAATCCATTCTGGACAACCATAACTTAACTCCAAAATGAAAAAGAAAAACTTAAAATCATAATCTAGCGTTAAAAAAATCTTAAGGAATATATAAGTCATATCTTGTATCGTTAAGTTTAATAGTTGAACTATATTGTAAGAAAACTTTTCTTTTAATTTCATAATGAAGCTATTTGTTCTTCTCCCCAATTAGCTTCTTGACGACATGTATTTACATCATAATCTAGGAAGAAGAAAAGAGAATAATAGATGATAGAAAAGAAAAGAATGTGATGACTTAGGAAACAATTAACTGGTATTTATAGTGATATTCTATTGTCTTTTCATCTACCAAATCTTTTAATTGGCACATTCAATTATGATAGATAAATTTATTTTAGTTTCAAAATTCTAAGAATCACAAAATTTGAGTGTTTCATACATTATTGTATCATGATAGATAAATTTATGTTAATTTCAAAATTCAAAGAATCACAAAATTCTAAGAGTTTCATACATTATTGTTTTCTACTCTAATTTAATTTAATCGAACTAATTATAATTATGATGTCATAATTAAAAAATTAAAATGTAGTTGTTGGACTTCATATTCTACCATTATATAATTAAATATTAGTATTAAATTTATTCTGATTTAGTGGAGGGGCAAAATGGTAATCCAACTTTGAAGGTTGGAGCTTCCCACTTATAATTATACTAGTTTCTGAGAACGTGCCTTGCACGTTTGTCCCTTATTATTATTAAAAAAAGTTGAGCAACAAAAAAGATGCTGAAATTAACAATAGTAGTTTTACCATTTATCTTTTATTCACTAAATAATAACAAATATAATATGAAGAAGAACATTAAATAGATGATATATCTAGTTATTGTTTGGTTATCCTTCTCTCATTC